>LPNX010598629.1:13623-80160 GCA_001517045.1 Pseudotsuga menziesii
TTTTTAATATTGATGGGTTCGGTGATTGCTGGAATCTCTAACTATGGTCCCCCAAAATCGCGAGTCCCTTCTGACTCCAGAATGTTGGTGTTGCGAGGATCCTCATCCTCATCCTTATTTTCATTGTCTAGATTTGCTGCAAAGTTATAGCACTCAAGCGCGTCTTGCAACTGGATGGCCCACTCAGGTTGAGCCTGCACTGAGATGGTACAGTCCTCAAATATCTTGATCTTGATTATGTCTAGGGCCTAAGCAACACTCGGATGTTCTGATTCAAATGCGAAGGTGAGTAGGAAACTGTCTGTCATAAGTGACCATGTGGTCGTCCCCTTGTGCAACTCAGTCTCTGTGTACCAGTTCCTTGGAACTGTGTCCAATGTGTGAACGAATCTGTGAACCCATTCATCCTTGGGAATGTCTGACCAGTTCTATTCGCATGTCTGAATGTGTGCCCTGGGATCAGTTTCGCCTGTGTACTTCTTCTGGACATACTCTTTGTCGACAGAAAATCTGATCGCCATCAGTATTTTAATATCATCCCATGATGCGATATTCTCTTTATGCGTATACCACCATATTGTAGGGGTGGCTCCTACTGCAAGGTCCATAGCTGTGTTCCTCTGCTCGTAAGGAATCTATTGCTCAAACTGCTCAAGGAAGTCCTGAATATCTGTTAGACCATGATATGATGGAATCTCAGTGATCTCTGCGCCAATCCATCGCAGTGACTTACTCATAAACGCACATCTGCGTGTTGAGACTTCATAAAGTCTGTTCTGCCAGTTCTCTAGACCAATATCGGAATCCGATGCGCATGAGCTGTCGCATCACCAACTAATGTTCCCTTCTGTGGTTGGATTGATGTAGTCGTTCTGGTTCGCAGTCATCTGGTAGAGACTATCCATGTTATGTGCCTCCTCCTCTGCTCAGATAGGTTCGATGTATCTAGGACCTTAGTGAGGATCCAGCGGTGCAATGACCTGGATCTGCGCATCCTCAAAGGTCATTTGTCTTGTCTTTAGGTCAATGACATCCTTGCCACCGATCGCCCAATCGATACTTAATAATTCTGGATACGGTCGACTGTCGCCAATGAATTCTATAACCTCGAAGTCTGCAAAACTGCGAACTTCGTCAATGTCAACTGGCACCTGCGGTAGTTGACCCAAGGGTGATACTCGCTGCTGATTAGCTAATATTAGGTGGATAGGTGATCTGACTAACTGAGGGCTACCCATCTGTTCCCATGTCTGCTTAGTTAGAACATTCACCTCTGATCCTAGATCTAAGACGACTTCGTCCATTTCAAACTCTCCAATCTGTGCTGTGAGCTTCATCTCTCTTCCGGTCCTTGTATGTCCTGTAATATTATGAACAGCACAGTGTGCACTGCCCAAGAGAGAGGGTTGCTGACACTGATCTATGATGCGCTGTAGCTCGCCGATAGATTTTTCATTTCTCACGAGTTTCAAGCAACTACGAAGGAAGGATTGTACACTTCCTGTCGATTCATCCTCATCGCATCTTCCCGATGTGGTAGTCTGCGGTATCTGTTCTGGGCTATTGCCACAAGGTGCTTGCTGCGGTACGCCCCTAGACGGTGGTACCTGTGATCCTGATTGCGTAGGTTCATCAAAGGAAGCCTTGGCTTTGTGAAATGTCTCTTTATTCTTCTGTAGGTCAAGTGTTGTTGCTTTACTAGGAACTCTGTGCACCCACTCCTGACTTGTGTTTTTTTCGGTCTCCTGCGATGTCCCACTGGTGGAAGCACCGCTACGAGTCACAATGTTAACTTTTGGTTCTGGCTCTGCCTGCTCAGCAGAAATAAGCTGGATGTTCTGGTGTACTGCTGGCTTAGGGTCTTTGATCTTAGCTATCAAGGTAGGACAGTCCTCTATGGTATGATCATAAGATTTGCAGTAGTTACAAGTAGTAGTGGGGCTCTGACAGTCCCTAGCATAGTGTCCTACAATTCTGTAGTTATAACAAGTGATTGGTCCACGACCACGTCCAAAACCCTCTCCTCTACCGAAGCCTTCTCCTCGTGCAAAGCCTCCTCCATGGCCTCGTCCTCTGAATCCTCCTCCAAGGCCACCATAAGTCGGATCAGGCTGTGGTCCTGCTGCTGGACCCTATGTTTCTACTTGGACTCTGTACATGTCATGTTTTCTATCTAACATGAGATCATAGGCTCGGAAATCCTATTCATCATGTCCGACAGAGCTGCAGAAGACACAGTATAGGTTCTTAGGTGTCTGTACATGCTTCTGAAGCAAAGGGCATTGCTGAGGCGGATGTCCCTGTGTTTTGCATATTTCACACCATGGCCCTTGCGTTCGTGGTAAGGGGTTAGGAGCCCCTGACGCTAAATATTCTGCAAAGACTGGATAGTTTTCTTTGGTATGACCCTGTGCTCTACATCGTAAGCACCATATGTCTTGCATAACCTCTTTTCCTTTCTTAAGTTCTTGTATCTATAACGTGAGGTTGGCCAACTAGTTTTGTAGATTTGTCATGCCTGCACTAGTTTCTACTAAAGGTGAAGCTTCTAGCTTCATCGCCATCTCCAACGTGTCATCCTGCGTCTGGAGTTTCTGCTGCATTAGTGGCAATCTGATGTGAGGGAGCAGCGCTGCAATAAACCATTCCTTATGCTGCTCCGGTGCAAACTCAAAACTTACTTGGTCTATAAGAGCTTTGAACTTCTGGTCAAAGTCCCATACTGATTCTGATGGTAGCTGCTTAATATCCTTGAGCTCTATAATGCACTGAGATTCAGACTTAGGTTTCTTGAATTCTTTAATCATGGCGTTCTTGACCTGGGAAAGTGTCTTGGGTACTGTGGTATACTTTATGTACCATGTTAAAGCTCGATGTCTGAGTGTAGTGACCAACTGTACAAGTTTAAGGTTATCAATTTTAAGGTTATCGTCGTTGATTGTTTTAATGGTCCACATGGCTTCACATAGAAACCAATGTTGTTCCGGGTCCTCTGCTCCTATACCCTTAAAGGTAGGTAGCTTCATATCATCTCCCATTCTACTTCTCTGCGGTAGGTTCTGATTGATTGGATTACTACCACTCGGCGGTGTAGGTGAAGGTGATGTAGCGGTAGTAGGTACTGTCTGTGAGCTACTGGATGGAGTACCTACGGGATTACTCTGAGTCCCGGTCTGTTTCTGTGGGGTATAGGGATGGTAAGAAATACCCCCCTCTGGTTCTTCTGTGGTACTAGGACTTGGTTGTCTAATATTGTCTGAACTATCTCCAAATACAGGAGAGCCGAAAGCTACTTTATATTTCTTGCCACTACGTGTTCGTCCAATGTCATCAAAATCACTTTCAAACTCTTGTGACATTACTATATTTACTTATTCATCTGAAATCATGTCCATTACTCCTTTTTCATGTAGCAGCATCTTAATGGACAAGTTTAGATATTTTAGGTACTTACCACGATATCCTTTGAAGAAGTACCGCTCAGCCTCGCTGAAGCTTTTTCTCTGGTCAACTACAAATTCTGTGACGAAGCCTCCTAGCGCACTCACAAGCCAGAAGTCCACTGCTCTCATGATGGGATTGTCGAGTCTCTGCACGGTCTGAATCAGCTCCGATGTCCAGACAATGTTTCTTTTCTTCTTGAATATGTTCCTATCTGTCAACTTTGATAACCAGTCGTAAAGCTCGTTTCCATAGGTTGCAAAAAATATCGCGTGTATATCTGAAGCTATATGCTTTTGTAACCAATCCTTTGTGCTCAATTTAGGGCTCCGAATTTCTTTCTTGGAAAACTCCCTTAAGTTTGAATCCAGCCACTGGTGAAACTCTTCTCTAGTGGGATGCCAACAGAACATTAGCGCTCAGTTGTTCAAAACCGGAAACGGAACCATTTGTTGGTTGCTATGGGCAGACCCGGGTTTACTATAATCAACCAACAACACCCCTAGATCACTGGACCTTTCAGGAACAGACCATAAATCGACCTGAAGTCTCACCCAAAGTGACTCTAATGGGTTGGCCAAGGACTCAAGTGTCTTGGACAAGGTTCTATGGCGATCCTACTAGTGGCTCACAGTTACCCCAGCTGCGAGGTCTCTTTCTTTGCATGTCGTGCGATCTCCTGCTCGCGTCACGCGATTTCCTCGTCTCGCATCTCTTCTAGCTGCGAGATATTCCTTTAAACCATCGCGCAGTCCTATCCTGCAGCGCGCGCTTTCCCTCTCTTGCGATATCTCTAGCCTTATTGCATCGCCATGCACTGTACGACACACAGCTCCTGCCCAACGCTAAGTCCTTCACCTATGGTATCGCGCACTGTAGCTCCTCTGCCGATGCGGTATCACCTCTTTGTGATATCCTATCCCCGCGGCTTAGCGCACTTAGTGTTGCTCGTGTCGACATGCAAGACTTAACATACAAGGCTATTCGATACTGCAATAGTGACTGTTTTACGCAAAGCATAAATGAACATATCCAACATGCCAAAGACTTTAAATTATGTTTATCCTTCTATACTGCTGTGAACTGATTAACACATTCATTCATTAAACTGTAAACAAAGTCCATGAAATGACTGAGAATTGCATAAGTAAACATAACAGATAAACCAATCACATAACACTTGATTTTAACGTGGTTCACCTCCAGAATGGAAGTTACGTCCACAGAACTGTGTTTTCTTATAGCTCAGGGGAAGGTAAAACACAGTTCTGTTGCACCACATATGCAGCTTAAGATCTTCTCTCTTAGATCTCTTTTCTCTTCTATATTTCTCTCCTACAATATACTCTTCCCTCTCTGTCGATCCCTGTGGATCGTTACATGCATATTCTATAAGCCAGCTACTGGTTACAGTAAGATTGCTACCGCTGATAACAGAACCAGAGCTAGGCTTTTACAACAGTCTAATGTTCTAAAACACTACTAACAACTGAATGAACCAACTAACTAACCAACCCTTTTACAATACAAAATATATCCCTTTATAGGCAGCCCGAAGGTCTCACCATTACAACACTGTGGGCCTGTCCCAACAGTGACCCAAAACCCTAACTAGTGACAGTCGACCATATCTATACTTGAGGTAGCCACTTTCTGTCACACCACAGCTCTCTGCAGTATTCCATGCTTCCCAGCACTAATCATGGGTACTATGCACCACTTCGCTTTTCTGTCCTTCGCCTTCAATGCTTCAGCCTCATTGCTCCTTCTCCTTTATGAGGGTTGTTGAGCCCTCCTGTCTTCCGCCGCTGCCTTCAATGCAGTGTTTGAGCTCTCTCTTCTCGGCCGCTCAGGTACCGTTGCCTTTCTTGACTTTTCTATCTTAAAAGTCATGGTTTCCGGCTCTGCTCTCCAGCTGGAAATGTGCTACGACGTCGTAGCTCTGTCTTATCTTCTTTCCACCAAAACTTATCTCTCCGCTAAACTAGCAGCTTCTTCTGTAGCTGCGGGACCCTGCTCCAACAATATAAGCCCTTCAGCTAATGATGTCAGCCCTAGTTTAGGTTTCTAGTGGCCTGTCTAGTTTTATGCAACATGTAGCAACCATGATCCATCCCTCTTAGGGATTTGTCCATGCTACAGCAAGACCACTAGGACCTGTGTATTCCTACGAACACCCTTATATAATTCCTCTAGGAGCCTTTTGTGCTATGGATATCTTCCTTGAGCCCTGGTATCCCTCAAAACTATGTTGCAACCTTTCTTAAACTCTGATAGATCCTTGGAAGCCCTTGAAACCTTTGTGACTACCTTCTGTACATAAGATGGAGCCCTATAAGGGATTAAGATAGTCTGTCACTACCGCGATGGAGGAGAAAAGAGTCCCTAAGCCTGTAACACATGCCCTAATATTGTGACAACGTTGTAGCAAAAAATGAAAAAACATGATAGGGTTTGTGACAAGTGCACACAAACTATAGAAGCCCCAGTAGGGCTTTTAACATCCCTTGTAAGCTCCAACATGCCCCCCTAGAGCTTGACTCACTTGTCCACAAACCATCGTGTTATGTCTAGTGAAGTGACAATAATATATGTCTAGCATCTGTATTTGTCTTCGAGGAAATCATGGATTGAGTGAGTTGTAATATTTATATGAAAGTATTTGAAAAAGGACAAAAGTACATATTGATGGGAAAGTTACCTCTTCTTGAAAGGAAGTCAAGGGGTGCATAGTGTGACTAGTATGATGCAAGCACAGTCCTTCACAAGCTTCCTTTCATGACCTTCATTAATGGTGATTCTCAGGATTCCCTTTAGCCTGCTGTTACAACTACACAAAATTGCTGAAAAGCTGCCCAGATTTCTGATAAATTCCCAAGACTTGTCCGAACTGTTGATTACAATTCCAAGGACTTCCCAATAAGCCTCTTTCATGCCAAGAAATTCTCCCAAATCTCGAGAATTCACCCCATGTAAAATACAACGTAACACACTGCAATAGGTTTTTTTGTTTACATGAAAAACCATTATATTTGATATTTCATATAGGAAATCAAAATATACATTGACGATTCCCTTCTTCGCAAAAAACACAAAATCTATCAGTCAACTATCTGGAAGGTTCTTATTACAATCCTCCCATAGAATCACATATTTATGGGAAAGTTACCTCTTCTTGAAAGGAAGTCAAGGGGTGCATAGTATGACTAGTATGATGCAAACATAGTCCTTCACAAGCTTTCTTTCATGACCTTCATTAATGGTGATTCTCAGGATTCCCTTTAGCCTGTTGTTACAACTACACATAATTGCTTAAAAGCTGCCCATATTTTTGATAGATTCCCATGAATTGTCCAAAATGCTAATTACAATTCCAAGGACTGCCCAATAAGCCTCTTTCATGCCCATAAATTCCCCCAAATCTTGAGAATTCACCCCATGTAAAATACAATGTAACACACTGCAATAAGTTTTTCTGTTTACATGAAAAACCATTATATTTAATATTTCATAGAGGAAATCAAAATATACATTTTCGATGCCCTTCTTCGCAAAAAACAAAAATGTTATCAGTCAACTATATGGAAGGTTCTTATTACAGTCCTCCCATATAATTACATATTGATGGGAAAGTTACCTCTTCTTTAAAGGAATTCAAGGGGTGCATAGTATGACTGCTATGATGCAAGCATATTCCTTCACATGCTTCCTTTCATGACCTTCATTAATGGTGATTCTAAGGATTCCCTTTAGCCTGTTGTTACAACTACACATAATTGCTTAAAAGATGCCCAGATTTCTGATAAATGCCCAGGACCTATCCAAACTGCCGATTACAATTCCAAGGACTGCCCAATAAGCCTCTTTCATGCCCAGAAATTCTCCCAAAGCTTGATAATTCACCACATGTAAAATACAATGTAACACACTGCAATAGGTTTTTTTGTTTACATGAAAAACCATTATATTTGATATTTCATAGAGGAAATCAAAATACACATTGTCGATGCCTTTCTTCACAAAAAACACAAAATCTATCAGTCAACTATCTGGAATGTTCTTATTACAGTCCTCCCATATAATTATCTGAACAAATCAAATATTCAAAAAAAATCCAAGGATATCTTCATCTTATAGACCCAAACTATCTCTTTCTCAAAACATAACTTAAAGGACATCAATAGAATGAGCCTTAGAAGAGGGATTGGAACATTTCTACTCTCTATCAAGTTTCATGTTTGTCTAGTGATTAGAGAAACTTTTGTTTTCCCATAATTGTCCAAAGCAAATGATTCTCACCTTCTGCCATAACCGGTGATTTACATGGCAACCTGAGCTTGTATGTCACTTAATTGCACATTATCAAAGCTATCTTCTTGGCATTTGGGAGCCTAATCTTGTTGTATGTCTATGTTTTTTTGCTTGCTTCTATTTGTCTTTTATATCCTTGATTTATGGAAGGATGGATCTTCCTTAAAATCCCTTTCAGACTACTAGATTTTTAGCATCTCCTCACTAAGATTTTTACCTCCCCAATATTTTGATCAAGAAAACTGAAACATAAATTAAAACTTCTAATAGTTTGCAATCCATCAAATAATACCAATTTCAACAATTCAACTATGGGTCAATAAACATTGTCCAATTCTTCTATCAAATTGGCTAGCGCAGACGTGGTTTCTAGAACATTTTGGTCAATATGCCGATATGGTAGTTTCACCCCTAAGAGGGTGTGTCTTGCTACCAAGGGCATAGAAAAGCCAACTAATTATAAAAATTCAACTAAAAAATAGAAAAGAAACTATTTCTAGAAAAAACTACTTTTCCTAAAACTAAGAAAGGAAATTAGGAAACCTAGAATGCTAAAAATTGAATTACAACCCTTTATAACACAATATTGTCTTCCACAATCAATATGCCATATAGGACTAAGCATTGTGCCCTAAATATTTGGGATCTACACAAAATATAGCGTCATCTACAAAAGGTACCATAAGTCTATTGTTTCTAGGAGTTTCTACAATCTGCAATTCCAATCCATAGTACAAAGTTTGAAGCTCCCTCTAGACAGTCACACCCATGCATATGGGAGTGCTCATTTCTACAACTCTACAAGAACAACCTTAGAAAACAAATTAGTCAACATAAAAATCATATCCGCAACCTACTCTAAGCGCATATCACCTTTCTCTTCTCAAAATCAATTTTCTAATCACTCGAAGATCCTTAACACCCTCTCAACCCTTCTAAGGTCCACACTTGCCAAAAATGGCATAGATCTACTTAAAACCCTAAAGCCACTTTGGATTCATACCCTTTGAAATCCCCTAACAACTCTCTACCCTAGAGAGTTAATCTCTCCATACAGAGAATCTGCAAGGTTTCAAATCTAAGTTACCGAGAAACTTGGGTATGGGGACGGGGACGGGTATGGGTATGGTGAATACACTGCTTTAGATAAACCGTACTTCTTCACTCTGAACTAAAGTAAAACATTGATTGCTTAAATGCTACCCTGATCCCTCTTATATAGCACAATAAGGTCATCTACAGTTTACAATAAAGTATATCCATCCCTTGAATCAGTTTCCAACCCTTGGTCTATTTTTGGCCTTGGGATTAGAATCCTCAACCTGCATGAAGAAATTGTCTTTAATGGAGTGCTCCAGCAAGAAGAACAACCTCCTTCAGATATGCACCTACTCCCTAAGACTAAGTTCTCCTCTTGCACTTTATCTAAAGCTAGACAAAAGAAACCTAAAAACAGTACTTCCATAAATATGAAAAGTCAACTCAAAAGCAAAAAAATGACTAAATCTAATTCTCTAAATCTAAAAAGTCAAGTGAAAACTAGAAAAGCAACTAATTCTCTAAAAAACTACTTTTCCTAAAACTAATAAAGGAAATTGGGAAACCTAGAATGCTAAAAATTGAATTATGACCCTTTATAACACAATATTGTCTTCCCTAATCAATATGCCATATAGGACTAAGCATTGCACCCTAAATCTTCAGTATCTGTACAAAATATAGCGTCATCTACAAAAGAAACCATAAGTCTATTGTTTCTAGGAGTTTCTGCAATCTCGAATTCCAATCCATAGTACAAAGTTGGAAGCACCCTCTAGACAGTCACACCCATGCATATAGGAGTGCCCATTTCTATAACTCTACAAGAACAACCTTAGTAAACAAATCAGTCAACAAAAAATCATATCTGCAACCTACCCTAAGTGCAAATCACCTTCTCTTCTCAAAATCAGTTTTCTAATCACTGGAAGATGCTTAACACCCTCTCAACCCTTCTAAGGTCCACACGTGCCAAAAATGGCATAGATCTAATTCAACCCCTAAAGCCACTTGGGCTTCACACCCTCTAAAATCCCCTGACAACTCTCCACCCTAGAGAGTTAATCTCTCCATATAGAATCTGCAAGGTTTCAAATCTAATATGCCAGTAAACTTGGGTACGAGGATGGGGACGAGTACGGGTACGGTGAATACACTACTTTAGATCAACCCTACTTATTCAATGTTAACTGAAGTAAAACAATGATTTCTTAAACGCTACCCTGAGCCCTCTTATATAGCACAAGAAAGTCATCTACAGTTTACAATAAAGCAGATCCATCCCTTGAATTAGTTTCCAACCCTTGGTCTATTTTTGGTCTTAGGATTAGAATCCTAAACCTACATGAAGAAATTGTCTTTAATGGAGTGCTTTAGCAATAAGAACAACCTCCTTCATATATGCACATGCTCCCTAAGACTAATTTCCCCTCTTGCACTTTATCTAAAGCTAGACAAAAGAAACCTAAAAATAGTACTTCCATAAATCTGAAAAGTCAACTCAAAAGAAGAAAAATGACTAAATCTAATTCTCTAAATCTAAAAAGTCAACTAAAAACTAGAAAAGCAACTAATTCTATAAAAAACTAATTTTTCTAAAACTAAGAAAGGAGATAGGGAAAACATAGAACGCTAAAAATTGAATTACAACCCTTTATAACACAATATTGTCTTCCGTAACCAATATGCCATATAGGACTGAGCATTGTGCCCTAAATCTTCGGGATCTATACAAAATGTAGCATGATCTACAAAAGAAACCATAAGTTTGTTGTTTCTAGGAATTTCTGCGATCTGCACATGGTACAAAGTTGGAAGTAGCCTCTAGACAGTCACACCCATGCATACGGGAGTGCCCATTTCTACAACTCTACAATAACAACCTTGGTAAGCAAATCAGTCAACATAAAAATCATATATGCAACCTACCCTAAGTGCAGATCACCTTTGTCTTATCAAAATCAGTTTTCTAATCAGTGGAAGATCCTTAACACCCTCTCAACCCTTATAAGGTCCACACATGCCAAAAATGGCATAGATCTGCTTCAACCCCTAAAGCCACTTGGGATTCACACCCTCTGAAATCCTCTGACAACTCTCTACCCTAGAGATTTAATCTCTCCATACATAATTTGCAAGGTTTCATATCTAAGATGCCAGAAAACTTGGGTATGGGGACGGGTACGATGAATACATTGCTTTAGATAAACCCTACTTCTTCACTGTGAACTGAATTAAAACATTGATTGCTTAAACTCTACCCTGAGCCCTCTTATATAGCACAAGAAGGTCATATACAGTTTACAATAAAGCAGATCCAGCCCTTGAATCAGTTTCCAACCCTTGGTCTATTTTTGGCATTGGGATTAGAATCCTCAACCTGCATGAATAAATTGTCTTTAATGGAGTGCTCCAGCAAGAAGAACAACCTCCTTCAAATATGCAAGAAGTTGGAATCCCTCTCAAAACATACTGAAATCATTCATGTTAATATGAAATAAAATAAAAATGTAAAAGGCTAAATCGGGAAATATAAAGAAAAATGAAAACTTTTAACTTATTCATTCTTCGAATCATTTATAGTAAATGTGTTTTCCAATAACAATCAAATTCTGTCTGAGAAATGATATGAATGGATGTTTCCATTAAGCTTTTATGGATAACCTCATTGCTTCTTTGGACATGTACTAACGATGTTTTTAAGGGAAATGTTCAACAAGGCTATGAAGAATAAGGGGGGGAAACGTAAAATTGGCGAACACAGTGATGAAAATGTTGTGGATTATGAGCGTGTTCGTAAAGAATGAATTGCAAAAAATGAAGAATATTTGTCATCTCTTGGTTTTGCAAATAAGTAAGTAGTTATTCCCTGTACCTTTTTACTTCTATGCATATTTCATGAAAGTTGTTTATAATCTATTTTCATGACATAGCATATATATGCTTTCGATTCTCATTTGAGAAGTTTTTGGTGTTATAGGGAAACATTTTATTCTAGAGAAAGAGAGCAGAACCAAAAGGAAAACAAAGGCACATTTTTGCCATCTCATGCTTCGGCTCAGTAAGTACTTATTCCTCGTACATTTTCACTTCTAAGCATATTTTTTGATAGTTGTATATAATATATTTGATGATGTAGGACGTCTATGATTTCGATTCTAATTTAATATTTTTTTGTTACAAGGAAAATTTCGATTGTATAGAAAATTCTGAACAAAAACAAAAGGCAAGCAAAAACACACTGCTGCTAGCTTATAGAAGCCTACGCCTTTTTACTAGTTTAGTACATGGAGAAGATGCTGACAACACTAATGATCATCATCCTAATATATCACATAATAATGATCATGCCCAAGCCAATATTGTTGAAGGCTTGGTGTTTTCTGAATCAGAATCAGGTTTGAGAGATTTGTTTTATAAATTAAAACAAATATTTGAAGGCCCATCTGAGCAAATTGATAATATATCTAGTGCCACACCTAATGTGGCCAATAAGGAACCAATTAGTCCTTCAACTGCCAAAGGAAAAGCACCTCTTCTATGCACAAACATGAGTGCCCTTTCTACATCACAAAGTCTTGATTCAAGTGAAGATATGCCAGCTTCCATACAAAAACGCAAAATGATTCAAGGCATGTATAGGTCCACAGAAAGAGAAGCCAAAGAAAGAAAATCATAAGGGAAGAAGGCTTATTTGCTTGAGGTAAAAGATGGTGAAGCTTTTGGATCAAATTCTGCAAGGTGGGCTTCAGAGTTGGGCACAAGAGTAAAGTGTCATCTGGATGTCACCAAATCCAATTTTGTAGATCAAGATGAAATAAGTGTCTATCTGGTGATTCGACAAATGGAAAATTCATTTGAGACTTATAGCGGAAGGATTATCACCAAATATTACAAGATCATAATGAGAAACTTGATTAATGATTTTAGGCATAAATGCAGAAAATCAATCCTAGATGGAAAAGAAAGAGACAACAGCTTGACTCCCAAACAGTGGGAGAAGTTGAAGGAAAGTCTATGTGCTAAAGAGTATGTGCAAAGGAGTAAAAAGGGAAGATGGAAAGATATAATGTGAGGGATCAATTTACTATGGATCGTGGTGGGTGGCGAAGCAATCAACACATGTTTGTAAGTATATGGTTTTTTTGCTCAATACATTATGTATGTCATTTTTGTGAGTACATTGTGTTATATATATCGCATTTTGATTCATATATATATCCAACTAATTATGTATTGATAATGATTTGTAGGTTCAAGATCCTATTAGATCAAAAATTGATATGGGTGAAATGGTTGGCTGATGTTTAATGTGTGATATAGACAGTTTTAAACATAAGCTTATATCAAAAAATCCAACAAAATGACCATTGCCATCTAATGAAGCTGATAAAAGCCAACTAGTTAACATATCTACGTATGTTCAGAGTGATAGTGATTAGAACTATAAACATGTAATGGATTGCATAAATGGGTTGACAAAGACAATGTCAACTATAGCCACCTCCATTGAACCAACCATCAAATCATGGAATAAAATGGGATGTCATAGTGATGTTGATGAGGTAAGCTAATTATCATTCCCTTGCAAACATTTCTTGATTTGAATTCCTAATCTGATATAATTGGTTTAGGACTGATTTTTAGTGTTTTACTGTTATATTTAGTATTCTTCTACTATATTATTGTGTGCATGTAATTGTGATATTTGATTTGTGCATGATGTAATCAAATGCTGGATAAAATGAAACAATCTACCGACATTGATGCATTGCAGCAAAATTATCAATCAGTGTGTACAACTCCTGCTGGACAAGATAGTTTAAAGATTGACTCGGCTGTAAGTGCATTTAATTTTGTTACATCAATAATTATGCATGTTTTTGGAATTTAATTGTATTTTTTTCTTATATTTGTGTATAATTTTTTATTTTATTTTGACAATGCCCGGTAACTCCAGCAGAGACTGAATTATTCCATGTAGGAGATGATGTAAACATACTGGATCCATATGATGGTGCCATCATAGGGACTGGATGAATTCAGTCACTTACTAAGATCCATGGAGTGCCACTTGAAGAGAATCATGCTAATATAGTTGTAATTTCTGTCTCAAGTAACATCCCTGTTGCATATGAAGATCCAATGGATGGATGTGAACACTTGAAGGAGACAGAAAAGAGTTTTATTCAGTGGCCAAAAATATATTTGAAAAAATTGACCTAGATGGTTATTTCTATGAATCAGCTTAAAACATTCTATTTACTTTACATAGTGTTCAGACTTCTATTTAAAATTACTTTATATATTGTTCAGAATTTTTTTTTGTAAGGGCATGTGACCTTACATGTTTTAATGCATCTATTCACTAGTTCAAGAAGATACTGTTATGTTTTTTTACCTTAATGATGATTGCTTCCTTTATTTTACAATATTGATTATTTGTTTAGTTCTTTACATTCCTATTGAGTAATCACCATTGACCTCATATAGAAAGAATGTGAGGTGCTATATCCTCATATAGTTATTTTTCACGTTACTATCATACTTCTCAAGGATGGAGTTGACTTGAAATATCTAATGGTCTCAGTTTCCTACTTGTGAGTAGGTCTGGATATTCACAATTTATGTTTTGTTTTGCTTATATGATTCGATCATGTACATTGTAGACGTACATGGTCAGTAAATGATTAGGCAGTCCCCCAGAATTTTGGGCTATTGTAGAGGCTAGATGCTTGAACAACTAAAGGACAAAAAAACCAAATATGTTGTGCATTCATGTAGCTCTGGTTATTTTGGGATCAACTGTATACATGGGCACTAAATGAAGCTTTATAACATGCTGTTTTTTTTAAATAACATAACATTTTTCATCAAAAAAGATATATGACATACATGACAGAGAATACAGAGCAAAAATTACAAGCCAAAATGGAGCTAAAACTGCAGTCTTCTTCATCACCAATGAGAGTTTTGGTATATTTCTATTAACAGAATTGGAAGCTTTAAGATCCTTTATTTTCATATCAGGGAATATATCACCTGCCAATAATGGAAAATAAGCCATTACTCTCTTCTATTAATGGAAAATAATGCATTACTCTCTTCTAGTAATGGCAAATGACACATTACTCTCTGTCCTTAATTTTTATCAGATAAATACATTGCTATGATTAACACAGTTTTATATCTTACCAAGGGATGACAATTCCTCTTGAAAAGGTTAAGAACCAGAATGATAAGATGCAATTGTGTCTTGATCATAGCCAAATGACAAGGAAGCTTGAGAATCAGAGGTTGGTACATTATTTTTCAAGCATTTTAGAAAGATTGTGAAATCTTAATTTTCCATCTGTTACATGATGCGTTTTTGGGTCTGTCTGAGTGGACAATCCTTTACAGCGAAGGGAATGCATGTGCTAGAGCTTGTTGGTAGAGAGACCATGGATCTTTTAGCCATAGAGACATGCATTGAGATTGAGAAAGATGACAGGGAGACTGAGCAAGATGGGCGTGAGGAACAGTTCTGTGAAGAAGAAACTTTTCACTGATGCTTTTGGATTTATGGAGGTCCTGAGAAACTTGAGGTAAGGTGCTTTCTTAGAGTCTTGTTATTTAATAGGCTATTGAGTGTCATATGAAGGTCTGAATAATTTTGATATCTGTGGGAATTGGAAGCTTTGCCAAATCATTATGCATTACTATGCAATAGAACAAAAGCAAATTTTTTACGAGAAGAGAAGGCTTCCTTTGATGGAATGCTCAAGCAGGTCCAACAGATCTTTACATTTAGGATAATGAAAGCAATGGAGGTAACTTGGAATTCAACAAGGGTAAGAATTTTGAGAGTGCAGAAATGGGCAATGGAAATGAAATAAAAACCCTTTGTGAATCCAGTGTCAGCAAAGCAGCTAATATGGAAGCAGGGTAATTACATTTAGCTATGGGAACATCAATGTCCTATGTTGTTGTTATGTAGTATGGTCATTTATTTTTGAACACATGATCATGTAAGGAAGCTCCACAACAAGAAGGACCCCTAGCATGACATTGTAGGGAGGCAACTCAAATTTAAAATGACTTATCATTGGAAAAATATGGAAGAAGAGGAAATTGAAAAGAATAGTTTGACGTGCTCTCTGAAATATTGTAGAAAGTTACGAGTCTCCGATAATTTTCCCCACAGCTTGAGATGCAGCACTTTCCATTACAATTTCCAACTTGCCATACAATCTATGTGTAGTCTTTTGCTTTTTACTAAAACAAGTATACATTTTAATTAAAAAGACAGTGCATTGAATCTAGATGGTGCAATGATCACATTGAATAGGGATGCTTGCATAGGTCCATATAAACCTAGGTTTGATATACACCTTGAGATCACCAATGTCAGGTGCTTTTCTTGAGTACATAAATGGTCAACCCAACTACGTTCTAGATCCTGGGTAGAGTTGATTTTGATCTAGTCTAACTTTGTGTGTGCATGTAATGGTGCATTGAAATTTGAATCCATACTGCATTGGGAATATTCAATAGGGAAACTAGCATAGGTCCTTCTAAACCTAGCTCTGATATGCACCTTGAGGTTTCCAACCTCTAGTGAATTTCTCAAGTACCCAAATGATCAACATATCAAATTTGACCCATAAATATGCAAACTCAAGATCTATAATAGCTGGGTTTAGCACTTATTGAAACCTGACCTGGATTTAGATGGGTTTGTGCTAGTTTAATCCTACCTCTTGACAAGACCTAGAACTCAATTCATTTTATTGGGTACATCTACTTCTTCTTATAGTTTTAGCTTCTTAGTTTAATGGATCCACACAGAGGATTTTCAACATTTAAGCATTATATACCCCCTGGGATATAGGACACCTAGTCAGTGTACATATTGATCCCTTGAACACCCACCTCCCTCTCAATCCTTGCTTTGATTCTCGACTCCTAGTCACTGCCAATCAGCCTCAATCCTGGCTCTGATACCATGTTGAAAATTAGACAACATCAGAAGTAGCACAGAAGTTGTTCCTGGCAAGTTAGCTGGGAAAGCACATTTTTGTCAGGGGTAGAAACTGCATTTACAATGTCACCATCACAATAGACAAAATTCAAGATGATTGGTCTGAAAGGTTGTGTGAGATAAGATAAGATAATTTTATTTATATGCAACAAATAGGTCTATGAGAGGAGAGAGTAAAACCAGATCTCAATAGGTTATGACAGTGTTAACACTCCTAGAAGCTAAAAACTTAAAAGGTTAGTAAAAAAAGGAAAGAATCAGATGACTAAAAGAGAGAGTAGTAGGATCTAGTTAAAGCAGAGGAAGGAAAACCCTAAGAGGTGCGAGGCCCTAGATCAAGTAGAGGCTGAAGAGAGAGAGGAGTATACTATCTCTTTCAGTCGCTCTAAAGGGACAGATGCAAACCCTGATTGTGTCCTATGGAGAATGCTCGATTCTCAGGGGGCTTGGTTGCATAATTCTTGGAGTAGCTCTATTGCGAACTGAACCATCTCTCCTAACATCAAAGGCCAAGGGAATAACTTCCTATGAGAGAATGGGCACATTAAATTAAATCATAATTTGTAGTAATTGTAGCAAATCCACACTTACAATGGGAAGATGAGTTTCTTTGAGGTTTGATTTTTCCTGTTATAGTTCTTTTGCAATCAGTTTTCACTGTTTTTTCTTTGTCCAATATTCTGTGCTAAGAATAGAAGTATTAGCTCTAAAAATCCTCATAGAAAACTTTACTTTGCTAATTCTCCTGTTTATGATTAATATGTCAGTTTGCATGGCCTAGTGCGAGGGGAGAATATGGAGCTTGGCCATGATTCCGATATAGGTGGACAGGTAAATTTGTTACAAAAGATTTCTATTTTTTGTATTTTCCTTCATCTATTTCTAGCATATTGAATAGTTGAGGTATATTTGCTCACAAATTCATTTAGAAAAGTAGGGGATCAAAGCCTGATTACCTTATTTTGGTAGGACTATAATTGGATTACCATCAAGTGAAACGCGTCTTCTTTTTTCATGCAGGTGAAATATGTTGTAGAGTTTGCAAAAGCACTTGCAAAAATGCCAGAAGTGTATAGAGTGGACCTGCTAACACATCAGATTTGTTGTCCTGAAGTGGATTCTAGCTATGCAGAGCCAACTGAAATGTTAAATTCTAATCACGATAAAAAAATTCATGAGAGTGGAGGAGCATACATAGCTCTAATCCCTTATGGATGCAAAGAAAAGTATATTGAGAAAGAATTATTGTGGCCATACATTCCAAAGTTTGTAGATGGATCATTGGGTCATATTCTCAACATTGGGAGATCTGATTGGAGAATGCAAACTTGTATGGCCTCATGTGATCCATGGACACTATGCAGATGCAAGGGATATTCCATGCCTTCTTTCTAGTGCTCTCAACATCCCAATGGTTTTGACAGGTCATTCTCTAGGCCGAAAAAAACTAGAACAATTGTTGAAACAAGGATTGCATTCCAAGGAGGATATCAATGCAACCTACAAGATCATGTGTAGGATTGAAGCTGAAGAATTGTGCATTCATTCTGCTGAGCTTTTGGTCACAAGTAAAAGGAAAGAATTTGAAGAACAATGGGGCCTGTATGATGGTTTTAATTTGGAACTAAATAAAAAAATTAGAAATCGTGCTAGTGGAGAACCCCTTGTTAATAAACTAGCTATTATTATCCAAGATATTATGAATGCAGTTCGCTCTACTGCAAACTTCCCATCTCCTGAATTCATCTTATCGACTACATTGACAATTTCAGAAACTCTTTCTATGCTTCAGTATATTGGAGTAAAATTGTCTGCATTTGATGCTCTAATTTGCAGCAGTGGGAGCCAACTTATATATACAGCTGGTGATAGTATAGATTCACCCATATATCCAGATCCAAATTATGATTCTCATATCGATTATCACTAGGGTGCAAAGGGGCTGAGAAAAAGAATGAGAAAACTGAGAGGCCCACCAAATTCTCGATTCCAAGTGGAGGATGTCGAAGCATCTAACCCCCATTGCTTGGCCTATATAGTCAATAATATATCCACTGTAAGTTTCAATTCTAGATGTCATTTCAGTAACTGGTATATCTTCTATGTCACTACAGGAGTGGTATTCAGCCTCTTGAAAACCTATAAAAATATTTTTTGTTGATTAAGGCACCTGTTTACTAGCTCCAATTGCATGACATTAAAATGGCATTGCTAACAATTTTTTAGAAAGGAGTACAAGAGCTAACTTAATTTGTTCCAGATATTAGGGATCCATGACAACTTTGTATAGTATAATAGAATTAGGATTCAGGACTATCATTGAATATTGATTAGTCCTATCATCTTTTAAAGATTTTACTTGGGTATCGTTTTGCTAGGGACGCAAATAGATGAGCTGAGACGGGAATTGAGAATGAGAGGTTTAAGATACCATGTGCTTTACTCTCAAAATTGTTCCCGGCTGCGTGTGCTACCTCTTCATTCTTCAAGATCTCAATCTTTAAGGTGATAAAATACTAGATAGTTCTTTGCCTTTGAATTTAATTGGATGGATTTGTCCTTTTGGTGAGTGCATGTTAAGCACTTCTGGCCCAAACAAAGCCCATGCAAAAAATTCTTGTTGAGTGAGATCATATTTCTAAAATTTAGATTTGGTCATTTACAGGTACCTATTTGTTCAATGGGGCTTGGATACAGCCAATATGTATGTGTTTCTAGGGGGGGAAGGAGATACAGACTATGAAGAGATGATTGGAGGAATGCATAAGACAATGATATTGAGAGGGATCGTCTATGATGGAAGTGAAAATATGGGGAGGATTCCTTCTAGCTTTGATCATCCATAGGATTGAATCTGAAGAATTGTGCACTGATTCTGCTGAGCTTGTGGTCACAATTACAAGGCATGAAATTGAAGAACAATGGGGCATGTATGATGGTTTTGATTTGGAACTGAATAAAAAACTCAGACATTGTGCCAAGTGTGGTGTTAATTTTTATGGTTGTTATATGCCTCAAATGACGGTACATGAAAAGAATCATACTCCCATTGAAATTAAATTGCATTTTTATTAGTTTCTTACCTTGGGCTTCACACATATGCTTATATAACTTTGTAGGTAGTATGTTTCATTCTTGAATGTGGAAATCCTATTCTACATTGATAATTATTCCAGGGCTTCTTGGGTGAAAGGTGTACATGTTGTCATAAGCGTAGGAAAATTCTCATCATACATATACTTTGTTGTAGCCTGCAGGTTATACCTCCTGGAATGGACTTCATCAATGCTATAGTGCAAGACGAAAACACAAATAATGATTCTACTCAATTGCCTAAGTATCCTTTATGGGGTGAGGTAAGCGGTAGGGAAAGGTTTAATTACTCTCCACCATTTAATATTTCATATAATTGAAAAATTATAGTCGTCACACCGCATAATAGCATTTTTTTGTTTTTTAGATCCCACGGTTTTTTAACAATCCTTCAAAACCCATTATTTTGGCTCTTGCTCGACTTGATCCCAAGAAGAACATGGCCACTCTAGTCAAGGATTTTGGTGAATGTGCCAAGTTGAGGAAGTTGGAAAACTTGGCATTTCTTCTTTTAATTTCTAAATTTAGCTTTTTATTTAGAGGTATGTTTTTCCCTTCTTATATATAACTTATATTTTAGTTATCCATTTGAATTGTAGAAGTTGATTATGGGCAATCGAGACGATATTGATCAACTTCCTGCAGCAAGTGCCACTGTACTAACCACTGTCTTGAAGCTTATTGATAAGTATGATCTCTTTGGATAAGTGGCATATCCCAAACATCACAAGCAATCAGAAGTTGCTGATATATATAGGATTGCTACAAAAACCAAGGTTTATAAAACTTCCTGTCAAATTATAAAAGAAACTATCCATTATTTATCTTCTAATTAACAGAAAATTTGAACCGCAGTTGGTGTAGGTGAAACGAAAGGAAAAAACTTAAGTTTGTGTAATTTTGTAATGATGATGTTAGTGTGTGCAGGGCATTTTCATCAATCCGGCTTTGGTGGAACCCTTTGGTTAGTAATGATGATGTTAGTGTGTGCAGGGCATTTTCATCAATCCAGCTTTGGTGGAACCCTTTGGTTTGACTATCATTGAGGTAGCCAACCAGCCTTTCTTTGTTTTTATTATGATATTTAAGATGAAAATATTTTAAGACTGCAACACTATTCAGAAGCAAATATATAGAACCAACCTTTCAAATATTTATTCCTTTAAATGAAAGAAATGATATTTTTACAATTCAAGACAAAACAGTATGGGTATCAAGTTTTTATATTATGACCATTGTGTTATTTTTGGAGAATTTCAAAGAGAAGCATTCAGTCACGTATTTCTCTTTGAAATGATCCAAAACTAAACAGAATGGTCATAATATCAAAACTTGATACATATACTTGTCTTTCTAGATTTAAAAAATATCAGTTCTTTCATTTAAAGGCATGGATATTTGAAAGGTTGCTTCTATATATTTGCTTCTGAATAGTGTTGCTATCTATAAAAGACAATATTTGCATCAAATTTCAAAGTTTTAACCTCTATTTTTAGTTCTGGAGCATTTCAAAGAGAAGCATTTAGTTATAGAATTTTGAATTACATTCCATTCTTCAACCACTATTCCTTCATAAGAAGCAGCAAAATGTTTCATTTTTGGTTGTGTATTCAAGGTTTCCTTTTCTAAATTTTCACAAATAATAACTAACTTTAGAAGAAGCCTTTCAAAATTCAAAATCTTTGACCTAACAATTTGATCTAAATTACATTCCAATTTTCTGGGCACTCTTCCTTCATAAGGAAGTGATAAAATGATTCAGTTCTGGTAGCATATTCAAGGTTGCATTTTACAAATTTCACAAATAATAACTTTAGAAGAAGCTTTTCAAAATTTCAAGGTCTCTGACCTAACAATTTGGTCTAAAAGAATTTTTGGTTGTGTGTAAAAGGAATAAAGCATTCCCTTCTCCCACTTTGTTTAAATGCAGGAAGTTGCACATGTATTGCCTATCGTTGCCACAAAGAATGGAGGACATGTAGACATTAAACATGTATATTGAAAATTCTACCTTCAAAACTAAAAGTCTGATTGGATCTAACGTGATCAATCACTCTTTTATTTTTTCTTACAAATTGGTTCATTCTTGTGGAGACGTTGAAGAATGGTCTATTGGTAGATCTGTATCATGACTAGGAAATTGTGGTTTCTTTGTACAGACTAATAGCTGAGAAGAACCTCTGGGCTGAATACAGGAAAAATGGTTTGAAGAACATTCATCTCTATTCTTGGCCACAACATTGCAAAATATATTTGTCAAGGATTTCCCAATGTAGAATGAGACACCCATAATGGCAGAGTGAAAATGATTTAAATGAAAATATGGATTCTGAATCAGACACTAGTTCATTCAAGGATGCCCTAGTACATCCCTTAGACTCTCATTAGATGCAGATAAACCTTCTTGCTCTAATTCACTTAATAGCACTATTGAACTTGATAAGCTTCTTCAAAATGAAGATAATGGGGAGGGTATTTATGATCACATTAGGATGTTCATAGAGAAGACTAAGAACAGTCAATCTAAATCGTGAGAAGCAAATGACATGAATTCACAGGAAAAAAAAAATATCCATTGAAATAATAGCTTTAATTCTATGGGGAAACTACCTCTCAGGAGAAGAAAGCATCTATTTGTTAATGCAATGGATTACTATGATGCTAGTGGAGAACCCCTTGTTAGTGAACTAGCTATTATTATCCAAGAGATTATGAATGCATTTTTCTCTGCTGGAAAATTCCCATCTCCTGGATTCATCTTATCAACTGCATTGACAATTTTAGAAACTCTTTATGTGCTTCAGTCTATTGGAGTAAAATTGTCTACATTTGATGCTCTAATTTGCAGCAGTAGGAGCCAACTTCTATATACAGCTGGTGATAGTCTAGATTCACCCATATATCCAGATCCATATTATGATTCTCATATGGATTATCGCTGGGGTGCAAAGGGGCTGAGAAAAAGCATGAGAAAACTGAGAGGTCCACAGAATTCTCAATTCCCAGTGGAGGATGCTGAAGCATATAACCCCCATTGCTTGGCCTATATAGTCAAGAATATATCCAATGTATGTTTCAATTCTAGATGTCATTTTCAGTAACTAGTATATGTTCTATGTCACTACAGGAGTGGTATTCAGCCTCCTGAAAATCTAGAAAAATATTGTTTGTTGATTAAGGCACCTGTTTACTAGCTCCAATTACATGACATTAAAATGGCGTTGCTAACAATTTTTTAGAAAGGAGTACAAGATATAACTTTATTTGTTCCAGATATTAGGGAGCCATGACAACTCTCTATTAGTATAATAGAATCAGGATTCAGGACTATCATTGAATATTGATTAGTCCTATCATCTTTTTAAGATTTTACTTGGGTATTGTTTTGTCAGGCACCCAAAGCAAATGAGTTGAGATGGAAATTGAGAATGAGAGGTTTAAGATGCCATGTGCTTTACTCTCAAAATTGTTCCCAGCTGTGTGTGATACCTATTCATGCTTCAATATCTCAAGCTTTAAGGTGATAAAATTCTAGATAGCTCTTTTCCTTTGAATTTAATTGGATGGATTTGGCCTTTTGGCGAGTGCATGTTAAGAAATTCTCACTCAAATGGAGCCCATGCAATAAATTCTTGTTGAGCGAGATATGTGTTACTAAAAGTTAGATTTGGTGATATGTAGGTACCTGTATGTTCGATGGGGCTTGGATATAGCCAATATCTATGTGTTTCTGGGGGAAAAAGGAGATACAGACTATGAAGAGATGATTGGAGGAATGCATAAGACATTGATATTGAGAGGGACCATCTATGATGGAAGTGAAAAGATGGGGAGGAGTCCTTCCAGCTATGATCATGTGTAGGATTGAAGCTGAAGAATTGTGCATTGATTCTGCTGAGCTTGTGGTCACAATTACAAGGCAAGAAATTGAAGACCAATGGGGACTGTATGATGGTTTTGATTTGGAACTAAATAAAAAAATCAGACATCATGCCAAGCGTGGTGTCAATTGTTATGTTCATTATATGCCTTGAATGATGGTACATGCAAATAATCATACTCCCATTGAAATTAAACTGCATTTTTATTAGTTTCTTACCTTGGGCTTCACACATATGCTTATATAAATTTGTAGGCAGTATGTTTCGTTCTTGAATGTGGAAACCCTATTCTGCATTAATAATTATTCCAGGAATTCTTGGGTGAAAGGTGTACATGTTGTCATAAGTGTAGGAAAATTCGCATCATACATATACTTTGTTGTAGCCTGTAGGTTATACCTCCTGGGATGGACTTCAGCAATGTTATAGTGCAAGAAGAAAACACAGATAATGATTCAAATAATGATTCTACTCAATTGCCCGAGTCTCCTTTATGGGGTGAGGTAATCTGTAGGGCAAGGTTTAATTACCCTCCACCATTTAATATTTCATATACTTGAAAAATTATAGTCGTCACACTGCATAATAGAATTTTTTTGTTTTTTAGATCCCACAGTTTTTAAACAATCCTTTAAAACCCATTATTTTGGCTCATGCTTGACCTGATCGCAAGAAGAACATGGCCACTCTAGTCAATGCTTTTGGTGAATGTGCCAAGTTGAGGAAGCTGGAAAAATTGGTATTTATTCTTTTAATTTCTAAATTTAGTTTTTTCTTTAGAGGTATATTTTTCCCTTCTTATGTATAACTTATATTTTAGTTATCCATTTGAAAATTGTAGATGTTGATTATGGAAAATCAAGACGATATTGATCAACTTCCTGCCAAGTGCCACTGTACTGACAACTGTCCTGAAGCTTATTGATAAGTATGATCTATTTGGAGAAGTGGCATATCCCATACATCACAAGCAAGCAGAAGTTGCTGATGTATATAGGACTGTTGAAAAAACCAAGTTTTATAAAACTTCCTGTCAAATTATAAAAGAAATTATCCATTATTGCTCTTCTAATTGACAGAAAATTTGAACCGCGGTTGGTGTAGGTGAAACGAAAGGAAAAAACTTAAGTTTGTGTAATTTTGTAATAATGATGTTCATGTGTGCAGGGCATTTTCATCAATCCAGCTTTGGTGGAACCATTTGGTTTGACTGCCATTGAGGTAGCCGACCAACCTTTATTTGTTTTTATTATGATATTTAAGATGAAAATATTTTAAGACTGCAACACTATTCAGAAGCAAATATATAGAACCAACCTTTCAAATAGTCATGCCTTTAAATGAAAGAAATGATATTTTTACTATCCAAGACAAAACAGTATAGGTATCAAGTTTTTATATTATGACCATTGTGTTAGTTTTGGATCATTTCAAAGAGAAGCATTCAGTCACGTATTTCTCTTTGAAATGCTCCAAAACTAAACAGAATGGTCATAATATCAAAACTTGATACATATACTGGTATTTATGGATTTAAAAAATACCATTTCTTTCATTTAAAGGCATGGATATTTGGAAGGTTGCTTCTATATATTTTCTTCTGAATAGTGTTACAATCTAGAAAAGCTAAATTTGCATCAAATTTCAAAGTTTTAGCATGTATTTTTAGTTCTAGATCATTTCAAAGAGAAGCATTCAGTTACAGAATTTTGAATTACATTCCATTCTTCAACCACTATTCCTTCATAAGAAGCAACAAAATGTTTCAGTTTTGGTTGCGTATTCAAGGTTTCCTTTTCTAAATTTTCACAAATAATAACTAACTTGAGAAGAAGCCTTTCAAAATTCAAAATCTTTGACCTAACAATTTGATCTAAATTACATTCCAATCTTCTAGGCACTCTTCCTTCATAAGGAAGTGGTAAAATGATTCAGTTCTGGCAGCGTATTCAAGGTTGCATTTTACGAATTTCACAAATAATAACTTTAGAAGAAGATTTTCAAAATATCAAGGTCTCTGACCTAACAATTTAATCTAAAAGCATTTTTTGTTGTGTAAAAAGAATAAAGCATGTCATTCTCCCACTTTGTTTAAATGTAGGAAGTTGCACATGGATTGCCTATGGTTTCACAAAGAATGGTGGACCTGTAAACATTAAACAGGTATATTGAAAATTCTACATTCAAAGCATGTCATTCTCCCACTTTGTTTAAATGCAGGCAGCTGCACATGGATTTCCTATGGTTGCCACAAAGAATGGAGGACCTATAGACATTAAACAGGTATATTGAAAATTCTACCTTCAAAACTAAAAGTCTGATTGGATCTAACATGATCAATCACTCTCTGATTTTTTCTTACAAATTGGTTCATTCTTGTGTAGACGTTGAATAATAGTTTGCTGGTAGATCCGCATAATACCAAGGAAATTGCAGCTACTTTGTATAGACTAGTAGCTAATAAGAACCTCTGGGCTGAATGCAGGAAAAATGGTCTCAAGAAAATTCATCTCTATTCTTGGCCACAACATTGTAAAATATATTTTTTCAAGGATTTCCCAACGCAGAATGAGAAACCCACAATGGCAGAGTGAAAATGACTTAAATGAAAATATGGATTTTGAATCAGACACTGGTTCATTCAAGGATTCCCCAGATACATCCCTTAGACTCTCATTAGATGCAAATAAAACTTCTTGCACAAATTCACTTAGTAGCACTATTGAACTTGATAAGCTTCTTCAAAATGAAGATAATGGGGACGGTATTTCTGATCGCATTAGGATGATCATAAAGAAGACCAAGAACATTCAATCTAAACTGTGAGAAGCAAATGATGTGAATTCATAGGAAAAACAAAATATCAATCGAAATAATAGCTTTAATTCTATGGGGAAACTACCTCTCAGGAGAAGAAAGCGTTTATTTGTTATTGCAATGGATTACTATGATGCTAGTGGAGAACCCCTTGTTAGTAAAATAGCTATTATTATCCAAGAGATTATGAATGTAGTTCGCTCCACTGGAAACTAATTCTTATCTCCCGGATTCATCGTATCAACTGCATTGACAGTTTCAGAAACTCTTTCTATGCTTCAGTCTATTGGAGTAAAATTGTCTTCGTTTTATGCTCTAATTTGCAGCACTGGGAGACAACTTCTATATACATCTGGTGATAGTCTCAATTCACCCATATATCCAGATCCAGATTATGATTCTCATATCAATTATCACTGCGGTGGAGAGGGGCTGAGAAAAAAACATGAGAAAACTGAGAGGCCCACAGAATTCTTGATTCCTAGTGGAGGATGCCGAAGCATCTAACCCCCATTGCTTGTCCTATATAGTCAAGAATATATCCACTGTAAGTTTCAATTCTATATGTCATTTTCAGTAACTGGTATATGTTCTATGTCACTAATGGAGTGGTATTCAGGCTCCTGAAAATCTAGAAAAATATTGTTTGTTGATTAAGGCACCTGTTTACTAGCTCCAATTGCATGACATTAAAATGGTGTTGCTAACAATTTTTTAGAAAGGAGTACAAGAGCTAACTTTATTTGTTCCAAATATTAGGGAGCTATGACAACTCTGTATTAGTATAATAGAATCAGGATTCAGGACTATCATTGAATATTGATTAGTCCTATCGTATTTTCAATATTTAACTTGGGTACTGTTTTGCCAAGCACCCAAAGCACATGAGCTGAGATAACAATTGAGAGTGAGAGGTTTAAGATGCCATGTTTTTTACTCTCAAAATTGTTCCCAGCTGTGTGTGCTGCCTCTTCATGCTTCAATATCTCAAGCTTTAAGGTGATAAAACTCTAGATAGTTCTTTGCCTCTAAATTTAATTGGATGGATTTGGTCTTTGGCGAGTGCATGTTAAGCACTTCTGGCTCAAACGGAGCCCATGCAATAAATTCTTGTCGAGCGAGATTTGTAGTACTAATATTTAGATTTGGTGATTTGCAGGTACCTGTATGTTCGATGGGGCTTGGATATAGCCAATATGTATGCGTTTTCTGGGGGGAAAAGGAGATACAATCTATGAAGAGATGATTGGAGGAATGCATAAGACACTGATATTGAGAGGGATCGTCTATGATGGAAGTGAAAATATGGGGAGGAGTCCTTCCAGCTATGGAAGAGAAGATGTTTTCCCTTCACAAAGTCCAAATATAGTGACAGTTACTGTAAGTGATGATGAAGAAGCATTCACCAGCCAAGAGATGATTGCAAATCTGAAAACATTTTCTTGAGATAAATAATTCTCCATCCCATTGTATGTAACCCGATGCATTTTTACTAAAATAAAGGTTCCTGGTGAATTTTAGGGAGATGAAAACTACTAGTAATGTCTCAGAATATTTGTAAAAACCCAATCAGGTTGTCAAGTATTGAACTTTTACGGAATCCATCATATCCATGAAAGAGCTACTAGGAAATACAATGGAGTTGGACTTCTGTCAGAGGTATCAGAAGTGTTTTTGTATTTGTTATAATAAGCACATATATAACTGTTTGTTGGAATTGTTTATTTTTGCCATGTTAAATCTTATGAAATTACTATGTACATTTTTCAGTTATTCGTTTTTTCTTTTTAGCGAGCAACATAATTTATTGCTTAACATGTGTTGTTTGCAGGTAACCTTACTCACAAGCTTTGTAAAAACATAAAGAGGGAGGCTATTGCAATGTGGATACAGAAGCACATGCGCAGATATAAAGCTCAGAAGCACGTGCAGTGTGGATACAAAAGCACGTGTGTAGATAGAAAGCTCAGAAAGTGGGCCAATGAGTATGAAGATTTTGTTGCTGATGCTTTTCCATTGAGTATGAAGAGCCTGTTGCTGAGGGTTTCAAGCTGCTAAGTATGGTTTTGAAGTTGTCACAAGATCTAAGTATGGCTTAGCAGCCAAGTACAAGAAGGGTGGTTTAGCCATTGTAATATTTTGAAAAGTCATCAATGTACTAGATGATTTTCATGTAAAGCTATATGGAGATAGTTTTTGAGGAAACTGATTTATTGTAATACTTGACATTTCATTTAATATAATTTGTGTGGTTTAAAACTTGTATGGTTGCACTTTATATTTGCATAATTCAAATGTGTATTAGATAATGATAAATAATGTATAATTCTCTTTTTAATTTAAACATAATATCATATTAAAAATTTATATTGATTGATAATGGACACCATTAAAACTACTAAAATATAATAACCACACATAAAATCACTAAAAATGACTAAATTAGTGACCAATAAATGAGATTAATGACCAAAATTCGTATATAAAATAACAAAAAATTGAGAGATACGTGACCAAACAATGAGATATAAATGACCAAAAAAACGACCAAAATTCACATATCAATGACCAAAAAGCAATTTTGGTGGCTAATTTACTGTCTTTTAATACGCGACCAGATTTGGTCATATTCTAGTTTGCCATGTGGTCATTAATTTGGTCATAAATGTGGTCATATATTTGGTCATTGATTCAAATATGACCAAATTAATGACCAAATATATGACCAAATGAATGACTAACTGACAAGCTATAAATGACCAAAATAAAAATGACCAATTTTGGTCGCGTAATAAAAGACCGTAAATTAGCCACCAATGATCGCCAAACCAAAAGTGGTCATTGATATGTGGATTTTGGTCATTTTTCTGGTCACTAATCTCTCATTTTCCACTAGTGGTCCCTTCCTTTTCATATATCCACCAGTGCCTCTGATATGACCATAGGAGGAGTCTTGGGCCAAAAACTGGGACATGCACCTTATGCCATTTATTTTATTAGCAAGAATTTGACTCCTGCCGAACTAAATTACACTGTTACTGAAAATTAATTTTTGGCAGTAGTTTATTCTATTGATAAATTTCGCCATTACATTACGGGTTACGAAGTTTTTGTGCATACTGATCAATCTGCCATTATATTTTTGATGAATAAACCAATTACCAATGGTAGAGTGACCCGGTGGCTTCTTCTATTGCAAGAGTTTAACATCACCATCATTGACTGACCTAGTAAAGAAAATCTAGTAGCAGATTTCCTCTCTCTCATTCAACATGATGATGGTGCTAAACCCGTTGAATACACTTTTCCTGATGAAAATTTGTTTTCTGTGTCTGTTCAAACGCCTTGGTTTGCATATATTGCCAATTATTTAGCAACTGGGAAATTACCAAACCATTTGTCCCCACACAAGAAGCGTCATATTATAGTACAAAATTCTAATTATTCTTTGATTGATAATGACCTCTTCCGCACCGATCCAGATCTTATTATTCAACGATGTGTGCACGAGGATGAAATGACAGACATCATCCATGCATGCCATGATGGATCATGTGGAGGACATTTTTCTGATAGGAAAACAACATACAAGGTATTGCACAATGTTTATTACTGGCCAAGCATTTTCAAGGATGCTTCCAAGTACGTTAAAGGATGTGATAGTTTCCAAAGAATGGGTAGACCTACGTCATCTGATCAGATGCCCTTACAACCTCAGGTCATGATTGAGCCTTTTAAAAAATGGGCTCTTGATTTTGTAGGACCAATTTCTCCCATGTCTCATAAAAACAAGTGTACCCTCGTTTGCACGGATTATGTCACCAAATGGGTAGAAGCTAAAGCTTTGTTTAGAGATACATAGAAATCAGTGGTAGAATTTATATATGAAGAAATATTCACCCAGTTTGGTGTACCTAGAGAAATTGTCATAGACCAAGGTACTCAATTCACTTCCAAATTAATGAAAGAACTCACTACGAAATATGGCATCCGACATTGAAAATATTCACCTTATCACCCTCAGGATAATGGTCAAGTAGAATCAACCAATAAAGTATTAGAGGCCATTTTAACCAAAACCATTCACTTACATCATAAGGATTGGGCCATTCACTTACATCATAAGGATTGGGCAGATAGACTCTCGGAGGACTTGTGGGCCTATAGGATAACATGGAGAAACACTAACGGACATACCCCCTATGAGTTAGTGTATGGCAAACAAGTCCTTTTACCTATTGAATTTCAAGTTAAAACCTTTCGTATGGCAGCACAATTAGGCATGGATTTGGATGAAGCATAGAAATAATGAGTGTTATGGATTAATGACTTAGATGAAATTAGATAAGATGCACTCCTAAGAACCATGCTAATACAGAATCAACGAAAGACATGGCATGATACATTTATTAAGCAAAAACAATTTAATACTGGAGAGTGGGCACTACTATTCGACTCACGGTTTAAAAATTTTAAAGGAAAATTAACTACCCGTTGGATGGGCCCATATGAAGTAGTTACAACTTTTGACAATGGGTCAATAGAAATTAAGACAATTGATGGTTCACAAGTTTCCTTTGTAGTAAATGGACACAGACTTAGACTTTATCACCAACCAACATCTAAACAAGATTTCATACAGGATGTTTTACAGAAAAGGGAAATGGAATTAGTTGAAGGGGAAGTTATTCCTCCTCCTCCCGATCGTTACAAGTATTTTGAGTTATCATCACTTGTATATATGTAAATATGTGTTTGTTTCTTTGAATAAAGAAGAGTCATTTCTGACAAATTGCTTACAAGGGAATCATTTTCTTTTTATAATGTTATATATGTTTTCATGAATAAATTGAATCATCTAACAAGTGGTTGTGCAGTTTGATTACAAGGACTTTATCTCTATAAGCAACTCATGGAGTATTATTTGGAAAAGGGAATTATGCTAAAACACTCACCAGGTATCTTAACCTTTCTTGGGGTACTTCTGAAATTCGCAGCTTATGGTGACAATACAAAAAAACAATCCTCTGTATATCATTATTAACCAGCTCTTCTATGATTCATATGGTTTTTGGTATTTTGATTTAGACATGTATATTTCAGATTTTCTCTTTTGAACAGTTGTTTGATAGACCTACTTTCATTATTATATTTTTCACAATCATCTATTACACCTATGGATTACTAATTCATCCTATACTTGTTATCAAAACTTTTCTCTCAAGTATTTTTGTGATAAATCGAAAGTAAGTGGAATTTTTGTTTGTGGGGAACATTACTTATCTCTTATGAAGAGGAAGGGTTGTAAGGTCAAAGAATAGCTTTAAGTTATTATCTTTAGACATGTTCTATGATTAAGTCCATTATAAAAAGTTACTTATGAGTTTATTTTACAAAAATGAATTATGTGTTTATCAAGGCTTAACACGCTCTAGTACCAATCGACTTCCATATATTTGATATCATTATACAAGGAAAACCCGCCGAGGTACTTAATGAGCCTGCTGGCTGCGGGTCAATCCTAAGTAATAACTTAAAAACAAGGAAGCTCGATAAATGAAAGTAAACCCGTCGGGATACTGAATAGGCTCGCTGGCAGCGGGACTATACTTGCATGGTACCAAGGTAAACCCATCGGGCTACTGAACAGGCCTGCTGGTAGCGGGGTAATATCGGGTAAAAAAGTTCTAGTTAATGCACCACTATGCACATAGTTCGTAAAACAATGATAATATAAAGAAAAATTTTCAGAATTTATGAATAAACATGACTTGGCCAATTGTTTATAATGTCATTTGATAATGGTTGTAATTTGGGCTTGTCCCTAGCCATCTAATTCAACAAATACCTAGGATGTCATTATCCTAGAAATGGGACCCATAGCTATAAATCTCACACACTCTGGGGTAAATTTAAAATATTTTGTGATGACAAGATCTATTTAAAATGAGGCATGGATGACTAGCTTTTCCTATGGAATTATTTTGGTTATATTATCATCATTCAAGTGGTATTTCTAAGCACTGTTATATTTTCCATGAATATACATATCTGAACCATTTCCATTTACTAGTTGGTTTTTCTTTTTCCTACAAAATAATAACAACATGATAGAAATCTTTATTTCATTATCTGGAACAATTAATTATTATCTCTTGTATGGCTTGAGGACATGCCATATCTTTGGTTTGGGGGAGGATTTAGAAAAATAAGACTGTTTTTATTTTCATTATTTATGACAGATCTATTTATTTCTGACAAATGATAAGTGTTTTCAGGATAATGTAAGCAGTGGAACTTGGTTATAGCATGAAGCATATTTTCATAGAAAAATCAATATGGAGGACTATATGAATGATCGAATGAAGGTCCAAATGAAATACCAATTGACGATCTGAATAAAACATTGTGATAGTATAGAACTTATGTTTAAAATTTGCTAACAAAATTTTGTTTTTTGGCAAATAGTTTTTACCTCCATGTGGACGCTTTGACCTTAAAAGTTTTTAGTCATCATTTCACTGTTGGAAACTCTATCATCCTACCCAATCATACATGTAAAATATCAAATGACCGATCTTCTTGTTAATCAAGGTTATTGAAAATGTGATTTATGCCTTCGTGTCATACGTTCAACCTGTCCAAAGTTTTACTTTGGACATGGTTGAACTAATTACAAACCTTATGAATTCATTCATTAATGCATATGCTCGTTAATGGAACATGTCTCAAGGTTCGTTATGATAGTGTGATCTCTTAAACAGGACAAACTTCTCGTTATTCCATCATTTTCATTATTTATGTAGAGTTGTTTCAGCCACTTTCTTCTTACACCCTCTACAAAAAGATGTTGTATCATAACTGTTGAACAATGCCGAATTGTTTCGAACCTAAGAGCTATCAAATCAAGAATGTTGAAGAACTCAACAAAGCCATTAAATATTCGTACACCATTTGACATGAAATACATGCTATTTTGAAAGCATAGGCCAGAAGACTAAAGTTTTAATCACCTCCTTCATCTACCTTCTTCCTATGTTATCTTTCTTTTTGCTCAGTGGGACGTGAGTGGGACCTGGCATTTCTCCAGTTTGGGGGAATGTTGATCCCAGATTTGTTATAATTTTTTGTAGTTAAATTACTCATTTAAACATATGTTTTATCATGTTTTTGCATAGTTTTTGTCACGCAGCTCACCATTCAGCCCTAGGTATGAATGTATTTAAGGTTTATGTAAAATCTGTTTATTATTATCATTTTACGATTTTATTGATTAAAATTGACATTGTTTGATGCGCGTTTGATATATTAATTTATGTGTATATTTGTTTGTGGGGTATATAGTATTTTGGACAAGTTAACAAACATACACGTGTTCAGCTAGATATGTGTAGAGCATATCTAGCTCTCTGTCCAGCTTACTGTCTAGATCATTAACCATACTGCGCGTTGTTGATAACATATTTCAGGCATTAAAATGTTGAAACTGTTTGTTGTCCACGCATTTGGGTGATGGATAAGCTCGCGTTCTAGAAGAATCGCCATCACGGTGCCTCTGCTCGACACCACACCACTAGTCCATGTAGTTGGGTGAAGTAATGGTTCGTGTTCTAGAATAATCACCAACATGCTCTCCTCTGTCCAACACCACTCCACCTATCGCACTAAAGAAGGAGTTGTATGCCACATCACGCACGCTGAAGAGATACATTCGCACTAAAGAAGGAATAGTGTTGTGCATTGGAATATTGATTAGTTAATGGTTATAATGGTCGACTAAATTTCCAGAGAAGTCGACCACTAAAGGGTTGACTTGCTCATCTCTATAAACAATATATATGTCAGCCTCTATGTGAGAGCTTAGTTAGCTACCATTTTAACCAATTTATGCATGTGATTCAAAGTTCTTAAGCACGTTGTAATTTTGTTCCATATTTTTAATAGAAGTTGTATGTTCTGCTGTTAAAGTAAGCGTTAGCCAGGAATCACCCCTGATTGCTGAGAGGGCCCCTCATCAACCAGAGGTTTCTTTTCTTGTAATTTTGTTATCTTTTTCTTTTGTAGTTAGTTTGATTTCTAGTTTGTTTTTGTTATTAAATTATTGTAAACATTTATTTCATTTGCTTCCTGTAATGCATTTCATTTCTAAAGTTAAATAGCTAGTTGCGAGCATAGTTTGCTTTCAGTTTTCTTTTAGTCATTTCATTTCCATTTTTATTGTTCAGTTTTATATTTGCAAGTAGATAGAGTCGATTGCTTTTATCAAGTTAGAATATATTCAATTTTGTTTATTTACTTTCCGTTATAAGTTCATTGAAGTTAAATTTCAGTTTGTTTCTTAATACGCAATGATTCCTTTTCATGAATTAGTTTAATATTATTTCGCTATCAAATTTGATTAATAAGTAGGTTTATTTACTGCCTCTATATATTGTATTTACATGTGCACAAATTCAACTGAAGATTAGATCATTTAGGTTATTTTCTGTCATTTTAATTGTGCAGACTGTCATTCGGACATCCTGTTTAAATTGTTATTCAGACACCCCTTTCAGACTTGCAATTCAATCTGTCAACCAATCCGTCGTTTCATTTTTAGTGTTTTTAATGTGTTTTGAACCTATTTTAAGTTATGTTTCTTTAGTATTTGAAGTATGCTTTGACTGTAATAGCTAGATGATAGTTCTATTTAATATTAAAGTTAAATTTAGACTGTTTTAGATTATTTATTAAAGTTTTATCCTTATCCCTACCTCTTTTTCACCTTGAACATGTTTTGAGCTATGTTGTGTTTTGTTTCTTAAGTTTATTCCTGATTCCTTTTACTGTTGTATTGTTTTGTAATCATGCCTTTGGATTGATTTATCCGTTTGCATGTAAAAATTAGTATTAGATGAGTTATCCTTAGGAAAATATACTAGTACTTTGTAGACTGTTCCTTTTTCATTGTGTGATTACCGTAAGAGACTTGTAGGATAGAATTAAAAAGCCATTCCTATTAAGTTTTCTACTTATTTTTTTTTATTAAGTTTTCTACTTGTTTATTTTATTAAGTTTTCTTTATTAATTTTTCTACTTGTTTCCTTTATTATGTGTTCTACTTACTTATAAATTAGGCCTTCTTTGCATCCTAGTCTCTCACTTGAAAAGTTAGTTGTTGATAGTACCCTTTTCAGTCTAAAGTTATTTTCTTATAAAATAAATTATCAATTATTTGGTTTAGTACTATGTTCCGATTTTATTTTCTTAATAGTTGAATTCTTAGGAGTTTGACTCGGTTTTTCATTTTGAAAGATCTTTCGATATTTTTTTGTTAAAATATTTCCACGACACCATAGGAATCCCTCTACCTTCGCATATATTTTGTGTCAACTCTAAGCCTACCAACCCCGGTCGATAATTAAATATTAGGTGAATTAATCTAGATGATATAACACCCAACACATGTGGACATGATATTATAGATACATACATCATACATCATATCTTGGGCATCAATTGAACTCAATGGGGCGCAACCGCCATTCACACTAGCGTGCCTTCATAGAAAAACATGGAAATATGGAAGTGGAAATTGAGAGAATGGGAGGAGAGATGGGTCATGAAAAGAAGAAGTCTCCTATATGCTATAAAAAACTCTATGAAGCTATAACTAAGAGGTATTAATGGTGTTTCCCATATCCAACTTGGATTATAATCTCAATCTCTCAAAATTGGCTCACTATCAGGGTAAGTGTGCACTCACCGTGTAAAGGACAAGCAATTGCTCACCAAATGCCAAAGGAAAATGATCAAATGATAAAAATCCATTTCCATACCTCATGACATATTTTTATAACCCTACTAATGTCCTCCAATGTTTAAATAATTACCATATTCTTCCTCCACCTCATCCTTGGCGTTTAGTAACCTTCATGCCACTTGGTCTTCTCCTCAACCCTTCATCTTCCACCCAATTCGAATGGCTACCACCTATTCCCAATTGCACCCTCTTGGAGGATATTTTTATCCCTTACATGTTAAGTTTTCATAGGTCTTAAATCAGGTCTTACTTTTCATATAATCATCTATCATTGTTGTCATAAAGCACGGGGAATCTAGCTCCACATGGCACCTAGTTTCTTCCTAGACTCTTCCTCTTCTATGGGGAGTTACTCCTACTCATCCATTCGAATCCTTAGGATCATGATATGTCATTTGATGTCTCTTCACCTTCCAAGAACATTCCATCACTCATAATTTCAAATTTTGGGTTAAGTCATGACATGTGTAAGGAGCCATCTAGCCACCCAAGTCCCCCATGGACCTCCAAATGTCCTTATCAAGCAATGACACTTTATTTTCTCCATACTTATTATTTTTATTACCCAAATTAATGTGTAAATAATAAAATAAGGTTCACTTGGGTCCCATAGCTCCCTTATTTCAATATTTAATATCTCCTCCCCCAATCTAGGGAACTAGTAGGTGGGTGAACATTGTCAACTAGTAGACCTATTGGAATGGGGACATGACATGTTTGCATGTTCCCTTCCCACATTTATAAACTTTAGTTACGAGTGTTTTATCCGATCATTGTTTCATGAAGTGGTAATCATAGTTTCTATTTATAGGTATCAACACTAGTGACTGCAAGTGGTAAGTGCTTGTGGGACTTGAGACGAACGATAATCATCTAATTTATGTGCCTTTGGGGGTTCCCTGTGTGCACTTGGATATTGTATTTGAGATATTAATAGTTTAATGGTAACCATTTAGCACCTATTCATTAGTGGCCTGATAACCCATCTATGGAAGAGTCATTTTACCCTATTGGTTTCCCTGGTGTGCTATGGTTTTACATTATAGTTGGCCTTAATATTGTTATTTTATATTTGATAGTTATACTATTCACTGTGTCCAAAATACCAACTCATAAATCTCAACGTATGCATGGCCTCTCTCTAATCAAGAAGGAACCACCACTTATTCGAAGGCGATTCACCTCTCTAGTAGAGGAAAATGAAACAATTAGTTTAGAAAGTGATTTAGTTCACACCACTCAAGTTGAGGTTAAAGTTATGGACGACGAATTTTTAGCACACTTTAATCTGCATTTGACCATTCGTTTCAACCATGTACTTGTGCAAGTGTAGCATTTACTTGGTGTTCCTTTTTCACTATTCATCCACATGATGTTTGGGACTAGTATGTTCTCATCTATGGACGAACTTGCTCCATATTCCATGGGTAACCAAGGTATTACTTCAGTAAATTATCCCCAACCATCCATAAGTGAGTAAATTATCCACCTAACTCTCCTAGTACATCTACATTTTCCCTGTTGGGAACACCTTACATACATACAGTTACATCCTCTCATCATTCCAGTATTCCACAACATGTTCCATTTACACAATGACACACTTCTACCTTTGCTTTTAATCGAGGGAAAAATCTCGTTTTTAACACTAGTGGCACTTCTCAACCCACCATTGGAATTTCTATCAGTATCCCAATCATTCCTAATGTTGGATTTCATTTTAGAATGAACACATATATAGGGGGAATCTCAAATCCTCCTTCACAAGGGGGGTAATGCTTTGAAAGTAATCAACCCAAGGGAGGGTTAAATAACCCTAGTTCATCTCCTTTTACTGGGATAATACCCATGTCTAGTGGTCTACCTTCCCAAAGTAGCAGTAATGTTTCTAGTAGTTTATTGTATGCTAGGGCAGTAATTTCCCTAGTCGATTCACATCCCTAGGGGAAATACTTATGTAGGAGGAGTTCCCTATCCTAGTGATAGCCAGATGCCATGGGGTAGTTCTAGTTATGGGAACAATCCCTTCATTGGGGGAAACCAACCTTATGGGGGACGTCAGTTTACAAGGGGAAACCCTTCCTACTAAGGTAATTAATTTTCTAGAGGTATCCATGTTTTCCCAACTTTATATGCTTCTAAAGCTCAATATATAGGAGGACCTTACGAACTAAGTGGTATTAATGCCCAATTATATTTAACATGAAATCCATTTTCCAACACATAATTACCATTCTTAACTATTCTTGATTTACCGAATGTATTAAGGTTAACGAATGATCCCATTCAACATAACCCCTTATTGCCAACAATCCCACAGAAGATCCCATCTGACATTCCAAAATATGACGGTAAAATAGGGGAAGATCCATCTACACATATTACCACATATCATTTGTGATGTGTCTCTATTGGATGATAGTGTTAAGTTATGACTTTTCCCTCGTACCCTAATTGAGCGTGCTTCAAAATGGTACATTGAATTGCCTAGTGCCTTCTATAATAGTTTCAATGTGTTATCAATGGACTTTTTAACACATTTCCAATTACCCATCTGCTATGAAATGGGAACCTATCTTTTGGCATCTCTCCGGCAAAATGTTACCATCCATATCTCTGATCATATCCACAAATGAAGGTGATGATGGAGGCTTGTGAAATCCACTATTCCCAATCAATTGTTAGTGGACCAGTTCACGAAATCCTTTTTTCCTTCCATTTCCCTTGATGTCTCTATGGTTGGGGCTACAACAAAGAAACAAGGATATATTAGGACCAAAATTTGGATTTGATCCAATCATAATCAAGTGCCTTATATGACGTAATTATGAATGCTCCTCAACCGCCAACCGATCCATGACGAAAGTTTTCCTATGCAATGTAAGTCATTGTTGTCGGCTATAGGATGGATTGATCAAATTAAGTTGAATTTGGTCATCTTTGACATGGAACCACTAGCACATGAAGTGTGCTTTATTAATTAAAAAATGACTAAAATCTAACCATAAATAACTATTTTTTAATATATGACCATTAGTCTTTTATTTTTAGTCGTACTTATCTTTAGTTGTTTTATTTGAAAATTAGACTTATGTGTATTATGACTAGTGCATTCATAAAAAAATTATGACTAGCAAGAAAGAACTGAAAAGTGTGACTAATGTTTTTAATCGTTTATGTTGGTCTTAAAAGTTCTATTTATTACAGCTCATGTTATGACTAAAAACTTTATGACTAGCAAAAAAGAATTGAATATCAATACTAATGTTTTTAATCGGTTTTTGTAGTCTTAAAAGTTCTCTTTATTACAACTAACGTTGTGACTAAAAATGTTATGACTAGCCAAAAAAGGATAGGAAAAATGTGACTAATGTGCTTAATCGTTTTTGTTAGTCTTGAAGGTTTTTTCTTTATTACAACTATTGTTGAAACTAAAAATATTATCACGAGTGAAAATATTGTGACTAATGTTTATATTTATACATTCTTGGTATACATCAAATACATATTTTTACTTATTCAAAACTATGCAATATGCTTATTTTTATAATCATGAAAAAATGCTCTTCTACATATACTATATATCTAGAGATAAGCAAATGTTTTATATACATTACATTGCTAAAAAATAATTTTTGTTTGAAAATAACATAAATACAACAAAAATAGATCTACTTAAATAAATGTGTCACCTTAAAATGCTCTACCATTTTTTTAGGATAAATAACATTTTATGCTCATATATTCTCAAGAATAAATATTTTCAAATGTGCTCTACAAACCTTCTTTTAAAGCATTATTATCGATAGAAATACACCATATATGTCTCAATTTATATAATAGAGAAATAAAGAAATAATATACAATAATGATCTTATGGTAAGTGGATTTCCTAATTCATTCCCAAGAGGGCCCCAAATTCAATGTCGGACTCCATCTTCTTCCACTCATAAGTCCTTTCACATCCAATTATCTTATAATACAATGAATTTACTAATATTACAATAATCTTAACACAAAGCAATCCCTATATCTTAAGGATACCCAATTGTATATGGATTTCTAAAAGGGTTCACGGGAACGTGTTGCCCCGTCATCTTAGCCATAAAATCCACATGTACAACAAATTATGGAGCAATATTTTGTGAATCATACAAGGGTAATTTCCTAGTTTCATCACTGGAGAAACCTCCAAGGGATATGATACCACTTGACTCATATGATTGTTAGTTACCCACCTTGTCATCACATATTCATATAAGTTATCTAATGTAGGCTTTTCAAGGCCAGTAATCTACAACCAACAAAATGGCAAATATGAATTGTTAACCCATACAATCAAAAGTAGAGGACTTGTTTTGATACATAAAATAAGTATCCAAAGTGACTCTACAATATATCCTTTGACTCTTGAAAATTCTTCTAAAGTCAAGAGTTTGATGCTTTAATGAAAAATAAGACTTGGAAGTTAATTAGGTTAATTACCTCCAAATAAGAAGGTGAGAGATTCTAAATGGATATATAAAACCAAATTATTTCCCACTAAGATGCATCAAGCTAAGAGAAACAACTAGGGAAAAGTCACCCTATTATGCAAATATCTCTTTGATGAGTGAGGTTGAGAATTCTAATAATCTAATATCATTTAAATTTTAATAAAGCAAACAAAAAACTAGAATGAAGAAATACAATGCAAGTTGATTTTGGTTCTTTAATGAAATATAAAAGTGGGAAGTTAGTTATAAGATTATGTGTTCTAAATGGATATATGAAACTAAATTCAAAATTCAAAGTATTTGGGTTGATTTATAAATATCCAAGCTAATTGTAAAAGGGATGCACAACAATAAGATATAGATTATGGAAAAAAAAATTATGCCATAGTAAACTTGATTAATGTTGTTATCTATCACAAAATAATATGGATGAAAGGTACACCAAATGGAAATTAAATTGCATTACTAAATGGTGATTTGGATGAAGAATTATATACAAAACAAGAAAAAGTATTTGTAGAAGAAGAAGAAAAGTTGGTACTTGGTATGTGAGTTGGTAAAGGCCATGTATGTAATAAATCCAATCCCCAAGCTTGGTATGAAAAGGGTCTAGTGTTTTAGTAAATTGGGTCTATCTCAAGTGGTAGAGATAAGAAGTTGTTATCCTCTAAAAATGAATCCAAATCCCACTTGGGACGTATTCAATTTTCATGAGTCAATTGTTGATTGAGAATCTTTGTGAGCTAAATTTTGATTGAGGCTAACAAGGTACTAGAAATATCATTCTAAACTATAATTTGGAAAGTGGGAAGATGACAACATTGAAAAAATAAATGATCTAATGGCTTCAATAGATATTATTTTTTATCCTTTCTTGTATATCAAAGGAAAAGGAGAAGAGATTATCAGCATGGTTGGTTGTATATGTTGATGATTTAACAATTAATTTTATAAACAATAACACCAAGTTCATTAAAAAATAAAAATATAATCTTTGTAAATCATTTTGTATCATGGACTTGGACTATCACATAATTATTGGGGGCCTTATACATTTAATCTTGGTCATCGAGTGGTTTCGTGGGAAAGTAAAAAACAAAAATTCCATATCCCTTTCATCAACAATATGAGAGGACAAAACAACAATTGGAGAAACTTATGAGGAAATCTGAATACGCAAGATTATATTTTATTTAAAACTTTATGTTGCAGCTACAACTTTATTCCCAAATTTTTAAAATTTTGGACCCTCCTTGTTGATTTTATCTTGCTTGGTTTTATTGGTTCTCTGAACTCGGTTGTTCCTTTGCTACAATTTTGGATTTTCCCAAGTTTGAATTGAGTTCAATTGTTTACCACTTTCAGAGGATGAATGATTATTTTTTGTCTACAAATGCTTTTGACTGTGAAGTTTGAAGTTTTTGACTTATGGATTGATTTCCTTTATCGCTGTCGGAGATCATTTGAACAGTGAATCGGGGCAGTAGTTCTTTACGCAGCTGTCGTTGCGGAAGGTAAATTATGAATGTCTTGATAGACAGACATGTTTTCGCCGATGGTTTTTATCCCCTTTGTTTATTTCTTCAAAACTTTTGACTATCAACATTTTCTGTTTTCTCATGATCGGAGCATTAGTCCTTTGCGTTGCCGCCATTTCGGATGGTAGATTGCAAGCACCCCGACGGAAACCCATATCTTTGCCGATTCCATGAGTTTTTGTTTTTAAAATGATTTGTTTTCTTTTCACTATTTGTAACCATTTTTTACATTTGATCGGAGGACTAGCCATTTGCTTTGCCGATGAATGATATTTAGTTGTTCTGATCACCGAAGGTTTCATGATTTGCGGGGTCCGTAGTCAGTTTGGCATCCGCCATTGCAGCGATTGTTTACACTATCTTTCCGATTTTTAGTTGATTTATCTGCCGATGCATTTCTAGCTAGTTCCTCGTTCTTCCGATCGCCGATGATGTCCTTTTGTAGTAGAAGTCGTAGTCCTTATGTCTTCCATTGTTGTGGCTCCTTAGTGCACTAACCATCTGGCTGCTTAGTATTTTTCCCGCCAGTGAGGGTTTTCCTGCCTTTCTCATGTGCTTTTACCCTATTTTTCGATGGCGGTTACTTTTGTCAGCTCTCATGCTTTCATCGGAGGATGTCGAATTGGTCCAGAGGCGGCCTAGATAGAGTAAAGAGTTTTTTTTTGGGCTTGCGATTTTAGTTTGGACAGTGGATTTAGCAGAGTTCAAGATACGAAAGGGCAGGATTTTTATTGCATTATCATTTTTTCTCTTCATGCATTAATATTTTTGATAGTTCACTTTACAAGATGTATGTTTTAATATAGTTTGCATTACTTTTTCAAACGCTAAGTAATCTAAGTACTGGTTATTCATGACAGGGTAATTGCTGCTGTGGAGAAGATATGTCTAGAAGACAAAGCAGAAGAAAGGAGGAAGCAAGGAAGGAAGAGAAAGAAAATGAAGAAGCAGAGATGAAGAAAGAGGAGAAGAAAGTAAGGGTTTGAGATCTCAAACAGATCGATAGCAGCAGAGGCCCAGGCTTGGGAAAAGTTAATCAGTTACCAAGTTGGTCCCTTTTTATAAAGTGCTCTTAAAATCTCAATTTGAAATGTAACATATTGTATAAATCATGAGCACTTGCTAAAAGACAAAATCATGGGACTGAACGGTTTGGGGAAGCCCAAAGGTCACCGAGGGGCAGCCCAAGAGTTTTGCTTGTAGTATAAGTATAGGAGAGTTAGATAGAGTCAGGGACTTTTTCCCAAATAGATTTGTGAGAGTATGATGTAAGAAGAACTATTTCCTTTTGCATAAAGAAATTACAAGTTTCCTGTTGGAGAAAGCTTTGTGGAAGGTTTCAAATGCTGTGCTATGGATTTGTTAAATGTGAACTATTTTGTTTTCAGCTGTTATCCATTAACTATGAGATCGTTCTAACTCTTTGAACCTATGTTCTTGTTATGAATGCTCTCTAGTTTATTCTATAAAATTTTCACTGTGAGTAATGAATGTTGTTCATAAACAATTAGCTATCTGGTTGTTCATATATCTATAAATGTTCATGTGTTTTGAAATAAGTAACAACTATCTGTGATTTTCTTAATGCATGCACAAAATACATTACTCATTGATGAATAATAATCTTTCTCCCTAGGGATAGGTTAGATAGTTAGTTTTAGTTTTTTCTTGCTATGTGTGGTTTAGATGCGAGAGAGTTATGACGAGAGGTAAGAACCTACGCATCACATTGTGACCACTCTTCGTATTCTCTATCAATCTTCATTTTTTTAGATAGGCACTTGCATCTCATACTTAAATACAAAAAACTAAAAACATACACGGTGGACCAGGCCGTAACCTGTAAAACCTTTTATTTTGTTACTTGACCTATGGTAGCCAGACCATAAACCGTACGAATTCCCCATAACAAACAGTAACGAACTAGTTGGGAATGTTTACTGGGGAGAATCCCTAACTATTGTTACCTGCAATTTTATAGGCCTCGATAGTTTTTGGTGCTAAAAGGAGGGCCACCAGTGCATGGCTGGCTGAGGAAGCCCATTTCCTCGAGATTATTCCACACGTGACAATTCTGAAGGTAGCTTGTTTCCCAATCCAATTCCTAAAGAGAAGGGTAAAGAGCATCTGTATTTTGTCGATAATGAAGTAGTTAATGATCTGAGAAGACATATTAGGGCATATGTGAAGAATATTGGAGGATTACCAATTATTCTTGTCTTACCCAGAAGAGAATATAACAAGAAAGACCATTCTATAGTGGAAGACACAGTGTTGGTTGGATATTTTGAAGAACTGGTAGAAACAGCCTTACAGGAAGTTGTTCAACCTCTGAATCAATCGGTCCTAGATACACCTTACTGTTCACCTGTTCATACCCCTGTTCACTCACCACCTCATTCTCCACCCAGACTCATGGAAAACGTGAATGAAAATCATCCACCCAACCCACCGAATCCACCACCTGCTTAGAGGGCTAGGTCACCTTTAAACCTGGCACCCCCTTTGCATGACTTACCTCAGGCTTTTGAGAAAATGTTGCCTAAGTTTGACCCAAGAAAAAATATTTTGGTAGATGATCATTTGCAAAGCTTTTACTTGGCTATAGAAGGACTAAGGCCTGGAGAACATGAAGATGTAGTTTGCAGATTGTTTCCACATACCCTGAAAGGAGAAGCAGCCTCATGGTATTTTTCTATGCCTGCAAACTCAATCACAGACTGGGATACATTTGAAAGAATATTTAGAAGTAAGTATGTAGTCCAAACAACTCATGCAGCATTAATGAAGGGGTTATGTGCTTTAAAGAAAGAAAGAAAAGAAAAAGTGCATAGTTTCACTCAAAGGTTTGCTGCTTATCTAAAGAATTTATCTTCTATGTTTGCTAAAATGTCAGTCAAACCTACATTGTCAGAAACTTATGAAGAAGCGGAGAGGGTAGAAGCTCAAAAAGAGAGCATAGAAGATTATCTTGAGCAGTCAGAAGAAAACAATTTTGGTAAGAAAGCATTGTTACTGACTAAGCCTAAGGATGAGAAATCACATGAATTTGAAGGGATGGTGAAAATGATGCAGAAGCTATCCAATAGAATAATAGATTTGGAAAAGGAAAAAGAAGCTCAGAAATCTTATAAGCCTTACTATAAAAGGAGAGAGGACAAAAATCAATCTAAACCTCCTCCACACAGTCCTGCATCAATTAATTTAATAGAGGTAGGTATGGATAATTTTTCCACCTTTCATCAGTAGCCTCATTCTGAAAAAAATTGCCCCCAATGGATCAATTCGATGAAATTAGTAATGAATCAGCTATTGGACTCCAAACTAACAGAAGCTGATGAAGAGGAAGAAAAAAATAAGCAACCCACAGAAAAACAAGAAGAGGATGCTCTGGTTTTATGGGATTGTGTCTCGATGTTTGACACCAAAGAAGAAGGCTATCTGAAATAAGAGGAGATATCGAAAACAAACATGACAACAAGAAGTCAAGGTTTGATAAAAGAGGACATATCAGTACTTTCGAAAATCAAGAGACTTCAAAAGAATGTAAAGAAAATTCAAAAGAGCACCACAGCTAATAAAATACCAAAATTCACCATTACGAGTCAAAATCCAAAGAAAATTAACATGCCTGTTAAGCTCGTCGAAGAAAAATTTGATAATGTAAAGAAGAATCTTGAAGAACATAAGATGGAATATAATATTGTGGAAGATATTAAAAGGGATAAGGCAAATATCTCACTGTTTGAAATGTGTAATATGCCTCAGCAAAAAGAAAAATTGTTAAAGGCACTTGAAGTACCAGAGGAAAAGCTTCCCACTGACAATCAACCTGAAGAAGAAGAAATTGGTGAAGCAAGTGTGGGAGGTAAGTGTAAATGAAAAACCCCACCATTTCTCCTAACTTTTGAAATTTTCAACCATACCATGCACAACTGTTTAGTAGACTCAGGGGCATCAGTCAATGTTATGCCACTTTCAGTCTGCAAGAAGATAAATGGACAACCTAAACCATCTACTTGGCAGGTCATTCAGTTAGATAGAACAACTGTGAAGGTAATTAGGGAAATGGAGGATGTTTTGATTCGACTATCTTCAAATGAAAAGGTATTTCAGCTCATCGATATTGTAGTAGCAGACATACTTGAGGCTTATGGACTTGTTTTGTGTTGGGATTGGTCATCAAAGCTAAATGGATATTTTGTATCAGATTGGTCACATCTGTGGTTACCTTATAAGGGAAGTCCCAATCAAATAAAAGTATTAAGAGAGCCCCATATGAAACACAATGTTACTTAGTTGGAGGGTAAGAATGAACCAGTGAATTCTGTGTTGGGAAATTACTTTATTGAGCTTGAACCGGGAAATTACCAAGCAGAAGAATCTAGCAGTACACCAGACACATAGCCCGATCTCCTTCGATTTTCATGAGCTGATGAATTTGACTGTAAAATAGTAGACTTAGTTTCAGATGTAGTTTTTTATTCAAGTACAGTAGAAGTAGATAGTTTTTGGACACTTTTTTTTGATGGATCTAAAACTTTGGAAGGATCAAGAGCTGGCTGTGTCCCGATTGATCCAAATAAAAATAAACATTTTCTTTCATGTAGATTAGAGTTTGAATGTACCAATAACATAGTCGAATATGAAGCATTAGTTCAGGGACTAAGAAAAGCAATTGAATTAAAAGTAGAAAATCTGAAAATGTATGGGGATTCTGAAATAATTGTAAAGCAAATTCGAAAACAGATACATTGCATCTCACCTCATTTAAAAGCTTATCAGAATAAAGTGTGGTATTTGCTGACAAATTTTTATGTATTTAATATTGTATCGATTCCTAGACTTAAGAATGCAGTAGCTAACTTGTTAGCTACCTCCGCTACAAGGCTTGTACCTTCAAATAACAAGTATTCTATTGAATTACTTTTCAGGACTTCGGTTCCAGACATGATTACTAATCTATGAGTTTTTGATGATGATCAACAAATCTTGGAATGTTTGATGAATGATGAAACTTTCAAAGGAGCAATTATCGATGACGAAGAACACCAAGGTGAGTTAAAATTCAATAACTTCATTCCTAAAGGGGTCAGGACCTTAGAGCGGATGTTTGATTTAGACACCAAATTCAGAAGACCAGCAAATGTCAAGAATCATAGCTCGTCTTTGCAATTTGAGCTGATAAATTTGGGAACTGAAGTTAAACCCAAATATGTAAATTTGGGAAAGGGTTGTTCCCCGGGTGAAAGAAATAAGTTCATTAGTTTTTTCAAACAGTACAAAGATGTATTTTCCTGGACATATGAAGAGCTTAAAACATATGACACCAAGATTATACAACATGTCATTCCTATTAGATCTGGAGTCAAGCCTTATCAGCAACCTTTGAGGAAGATGCATCCAAAACTGGAGCCTTTAATTTACAGTGAAGTGAAAAAATTATTGGATGCCAAATTATATTCAAAGTCAGACACTCGGAATGGGTTTCAAATTTGGTACCATTAAGGAAGAAATCTGGAGAGATTAGGCTATGTGTGGATTTCAGAAACCTAAATCATGTTTCAGATAAAGACAACTATCCAGTCCCACCCATGGAGCATATGGTTTCAGGTTCTGAGTTATTTTCATTATTAGATGGATTCTATGGCTATAATAAAGTGTTAGTAGCTGAAGAAGACAGACTAAAAACTACATTCAGAACAAAATGGAGAACTTTTGCTTATAGAAGGATGCCCTTTGGAATCATCAATGCTGGAGCTACTTTCCATAGGGCTATGGATATATATTTCCGTAGTCTAATTGGCCGTAGTGTTGTAGTGTGTCTCGAAGATGTCACGATATTTTCAAAGAAGAGAGAAGAACATGCATTCCATCTAAAAAAAAAATTTCGAGCGTTGTCAAAAATATGGCATCTCACTGAATCCAAGGAAATGTGTGTTTGTGGTTATAAAAGGAAAGCTACTGGGTCACGTGGTTTCTAAAAAGGGGATCTCCATTGACCCAAAAAGGATCAAAGCCATAGAATAGATCCCTTTACCCCATAACAAAAAAGGTATACAGTCATTCATGGGGACAATAAATTTCGTGTGAAGGTTTGTACCATATTTCGCTCAAATTGTTAAACCTTTGCAGTAAATGGTGAAACAAAGTTTACAATTCAAGTGGACTAATGTAGAGAAGAATGCATTTAGTAAAATAAAGACATCTATTGCTCACGCACCATCTCTCAAAAGTCCAAACTTTGAAAACGATTTTATTTTGTACACTTTCGCATCTGACGATTCATTGGCAGCGGTGCTTACTTAGAAGGAAGATGGGGGAGATGAGTACCCCATATCATTTATGAGCACTAGTATGCAGGGAGCCGAATTGAATTACCCAACTGTCGATAAACAAGCTTATGCAATCTTCAAAGCGGTAAAACAATTTAGGCCGTACATACTTAAGATCCGGACGAAGGTAATAGTTCCACACCTAGCTGTAAGGTCTCTTTTCATACAAAACGAATTACGTGAAAGAAGAGGCAACTCAGTAATAGCTTTACAAGAATATGACCTCTAATTCAAACCAGCATCCATAGTTAAAGGGCAAGGACTATGCAAACTAATGGTTGAAGGTAAAAACAATGAAGAAAACGATTAGGAAAATGAAGCGGAATTACATATGATGGATGTATGTCCTCTTTTCACATCTCCAGATTCTTGGTACCAAGACCTTGTTTATTACCTTTAGGAAGGATTGTTGCCAGAACATTGGAATGCCAAACAACGAAGAGCATTGCACCTTAAATCCGTTGCATATCAAATCATTGATGAAATTTTATTCATGAAGAATTATGATGGAGTCCTTCTCAGATGCTTAGAGAAAGAAGATGCAAAAAATGTCATAACAGAGTTACATGATGGACCTGCTGGAGGTCATTTTTTCGGAGATACGACAGCCCATAATATTCTCAGAGCCGGACACTATTGGCCCACACTGTTTAAGGATGCACATGCCCATGTCAAAAAGTGTGATATCTGCTAGAGGTGTGGAGGAAGACAAGCCAAAGCAGCAGGACCATTGAAGTCTGTGATGATAATAGAAACATTTGAGCAATGGAGGATTGATATCATTGGTGAGATAAAACCAAATTCTTCCTTGCAACACAAATATATTTTGACGGCAACTGACTACTTCACTAGATGGGTCGAGGCAATTCCGTTACGTAAAGTGAATGAAGATGCGGTCATGGATTTCTTGCAAGATCATATTATGACCAGGTTTGGGGTTCCAATTTCCCTGGTTTTCGATAATGCTACTTATTTTTCTTCTATTAGATTAACTACTTTTTCTCATGAAAGAGGAATTAAGTTGCACTATTCTGCAAACTACTACCCACAAGGGAATGGTTTGGTAGAATCTACAAACAAGAATCTGATTAGGATCTTAAACAAGACTGTGATAGAAAACCAGAGAAGTTGGAATTTAGCATTACCAAATTCTCTTTGGGCTGATAGGGTCACACCCAAAAATTCCTTAGGTGTGTCACCACATACCCTTGTTTATGGAAAAGAAGCTATCCTTCCTCTTAACATTATGCTACCATATTCCATAATAGCTTAAGAGTCTAGAGGCATAGATAACAAAATCCTGCAAATTAGAATCTATAATCTTTTGAAGGCGAAAGAGTCTAGATCTAGGGCCAAAGAATGTTTTAAGCATCAACAGGAAGTAGTGAAACGGTGGTTTGATAAACATAAAGTTGGAATAAAGGAATTTGAAGTGGGAGACCTGGTTCTTAAGTGAGATCACCCGCATGATGAAAAGGGGAAACACATGAAGTTTCAACAGTTATGGGTAGGCCCTTTTCAAATTGTAGCAAGCTTGGCCCCTCAACCTACAAATTGCAAGATTTACAGGGGTGGGAAGAGAACTTACCAGTTAATGGTTTAGTTCTCAAACCTTATTTTTCCTTATTAGTGTTTTTGTTTTGTACATAAATAAATTGATTTAGTTGTTTATTTTTTATTTACCTTATTTCTGTTGTTTTTTAGATTTTGATGGATTTAAATAAAAGAAGCAAACTTTTGGTTGCATGGAGAGCATCAGAATTCTAGATTAACTAAAATCCTTGACTATAAGACTGTGTACTTTTGTTTTATCTGAAAGAATTTCTTCTAGTTTAGCAGTTTTCCTAAATGGCTATGAACACATTGAAGTCCTACTTAATCCTTGCAAAATAAATCAGGATCAAAAGGCCTGGAATACTATTTCGAGGCTCCATCCATCTCACATTTAAAAAATGTCTTACGGGGTGACAGCAAAAGACCCATGGAAAGGAAGCAAGGTAAACATTATATTATATAAATAATCCCATGCCAAGAATTGAAAGCAAAAAGGCAAATAAGAGTCAAGAATCTCCTAAGAAATCAATATGTATCAAAACAAAGTACTAAATCATATGAGTACAAAATTGCCAAAGTTCTTCTCCATCCGTGAGCTGAAAATTAAATACATCTCTTACACAAAATGACACTATGGATAGAGGAGCCTGAATAAAAATTCAAAAAGAAAGGCATGCAGAAGGACTCAAAAAGGAAAAAAAGGTCCAGAAGCACAAAATGTGCAAAATGACATGGGAATGAGGAACAAATAAATATTTCTGTTTACCATATGTTACAATCCTGTAGTGTCCAAGCTGGAAACTACCCGAAGACAAAGGTAAAAAATGAAATTCATATTCCTGGCCTCAAAAGAGTTATCTAGACTTTTAAATATTGGTTCCCATGATCCCTAAATTGGGCTGATATCAATGATTAAAGTACATACATTTGTCATTTGGGAAATCCAAACATCTAGAGGAATTCAACATGCTGGTATTTATTGTCAAAATAGTCTGTTGCTCAAAGAAGAAGTTTTCCAGAGATATGGGTTCACCAGATAGTCGTCAATTGTTGCAGCTGCAACTTTCTTCCCAAATTTTTATAATTTTGGACCCTCCTTGTTGATTTTATCTTGCCTGGTTTTATTGGTTCCCTGAACTTGGTTGTTCCTTTGCTACAATTTTGGATTTTCCTAAGTTTGAATTGAGTTCAATTGTTTACCACTTTCGGAGGATGAATGATTTTTTTTGTCTACAAATGCTTTTGACTGTGAAGTTTGAAGTTTTTGACTTATGGATTGATTTCCTTTATCGCTATCAGAGGTCATTTGAACAGTGAATCGAGGCAGTAGTTCTTTACACAGCCACCGTTGCGGAAGGTAAATTACGAATGTCCCGATAGACAGTCATGTTTTCGCTAATAGTTTTTATCCCCTTTGTTTATTTTTTCAGAACTTTTGACTATCGGCGTTTTTTGTTTTCTCACGATCGAAGCATTAGTCCTTTGTGTTGTCGCCGTTTTGGATGGTAGATTGCAAGCACCCCGACAGAAGCCCATATCTTTGCCGATTCCGTGAGTTTTTTTTTTTTTTTTCTATTCAAAATTGTTTTTGACATTTGATTGGAGGACTAGCCCTTTGTTTTGCCGACACATGATCTTTAGTTGTTCCAATCGCCGACAGTTTCATGATTTGTGGGGTTTGTAGTCAGTTTGGAATCTGTCATTGTGGCGATCATTCGCACTATCTTTCCGATTTTTAGTTGATTTATCTACCCATGCATTTCTAGCTAGTTCCTCGTTCTTCCGATCGCCGATGATGTCCTTTTGTTGCAGAAGCCGTAGTCCTTATGTCTTCCGCCGTTGCGGCTCCTTAGTGCACTAACCATCCGACTGCTTAGTATTTTTCCCGCCGGTGAGGGTTTTCCCGCCTTTATCATGTGATTTTACCCTATTTTTCGATGGCGGTTACTTTTGTCATCTCCCATGCTTTCATCGGAGGATGTCGAATTGGTCTAGAGGCGGCCTGGATAGAGTAAAGAGTTTGTTTTTTGGGCTTGCGATTTTAGTTTGGACAGTGGATTCAGTGGAGTTCAAGATACGAAAGGGCAGGATTTTCATTGCATTATAATTTTTTTTCTTCATGCATTAATATTTTTGATAGTTCACTTTACAAGATGTATGTTTTAATACAGTTTGCATTACTTTTTCAAACGCTAAGTACTGGTTATTCATGACAGGGTAATTGCTGTGGTAGAGAAGATATGTCTAGAAGACAAAGTAGAATAAAGGAGGCAGCAAGGAAGGAAGAGAAAGAAAATGAAGAAGCAGAGATAAAGAAAGAGGAGAAGAAAGTAAGGGTATGAGATTTCAAACAGATCGATAGTAACAGAGGCCGAGGCTTGGAAAAAGTTAATCAGTTACCAAGCTGGTCCCTTTTTATAAAGTGCTCTTAAAATCTCAATATGAAATGTAACGTATTGTATAAATCATGAGCATTCACTAAAAGACAAAATCATGGGACTGAACGGTTTGGGGAAGCCCAAAGGTCACCGAGGGGCAGCCCAAGAGTTTTGCTTGTAGTATAAGTATAGGAGAGTTAGATAGAGTCAGAGACTTTTTCCCAAATAGATTTGTGAGAGTATGATGTAAGAAGAACTATTTCCTTTTGCATAAAGAAATTACAAGTTTCCTATTGGAGAAAGCTTTGTGGAAGGTTTCAAATGTTGTGCTATGGATTTGTTGAATGTGAACTATTTCGTTTTCAGCTATTATCCATTAACTGTGAGATCGTTCTAACTCTTTGAACCTATGTTCTTGTTATGAATGAACTCTAGTTTATTCTATGAAATTTCCACTGTGAGTAATGAATGTTGTTCATAAACAATTAGCTATTTGGTTGTTCATATATCTATAAATGTTCATGTGTTTTGAAATAAGTAACAGCTATCTGTGATTTTTCTTAATGCATGAACAAAATACATTACTCATTGATAAATAATAATCTTGCTCCCTAGGGATATGTTAGATAGTTTTAGTTTCTTCTTGTTGTGTGTGGTTTAGATGTGAGAGTGTTAAGATGAGAGGTAAGAACCTGCGCATCACATTGTGACTGCACCTCGTATTCTCTATCAATCTTCATTTTTTTAGATATGCACTTGCATCTCATACTTAAATACAAAAACTAAAAACATACACGGTGAACCAAGCCGTAACCGGTAAAACCTTTTATTTTGTTACTTGACCTACGGTAGTCGGACCGTAAACTAGACAGATTCCCCATACCAAACAGTAATGGGCTAGTTGAAAACGTTTACTGGGAATAATCCCTAACAGTTGTTACCTGCGATTTTCCAGGCCTTAACACTTCCATATATACATCCAAAAAAAATCAATGCTACAATTAGAGTGCAATTAAGATGAAAACAAAGTTGATTTTTCATTAGAAAGCAAGTTACAAAAAATGTAAAATTTCATCATCAATATAATAAATGCAACCAACAAATTCTCAACGTTACAATCAAAGTGCCATCAAGATGAAAAAGAAGCTAATTTTCCATTAAAAACAAGTTACAAAACATGTAAAAGTTAATCATCACTACATATGAGCACAACCTACAGGTTCAAAACAGAGAGATGGAATTGGTTTTTCTTAGGCCATGAGATCATGTAGTTTATCCAAGAGCCCGATATGGATAGGTTTTATAAATTCCAAGCATTGTTAGGCATCATAAAAAACAAAATGTTTATGAGTTCCTGCATAGCTTTCCATCAAAAGTCAAATTGCATTGACTTTATAAACCTTTTAATTAACTTTCCCAAAGTTTTATAAAGCTTTCCTAATTTTTTCGATTAACTCTAATATTTTGAAAATTTGAATATAGTTATTTCTATTTTTCAATTGGTGGAGGAAGTTGAAATGACTAAATATCCCTGGTTTGAAGGGTAATTGTGAGACAAAAAAATATTATTTAAATTTAAAAAATAGCCAATATTTTTGGCATTGCCACTTGGTACAGGTAATAAAATGTCATTAATGACACTCTTTCATCCCTCCATCGCCACTTGGTATATGTAATAAATTGTCATTAATAACACTCTTTCATCCATCAAGATTGTAGCTATGGAGTACTCTAACTCTCCAAGCGTCTAACTATTCCGCGTGGGATAAGCGTTCACCAAATCGCCCCGTTTTTCCGGCCGATTTTTTATTAAAATCAGTCAAATGTTTGCTGTGAAATTGTTTATTTCATTATTTGGGAATTCTACTAATCTTATTAGCTCTTTCTATACTAAATCGGGCATTTTAAAACTACCCAAATTATTAAAATTACGATTTAATTCGCCGAAAGTATGATTCACACCAAAATTGATCTGCCGGATTCCGGCGAATCGGGGGCGATTTGGTGAACGCTTATCCTGCTCCTAACTATTCTACAATTTTGCCCCGAGAGTTAGACTACTCCGACTTCCTGCACCGCATTAAATGTCATCATCCTTTGTAAACCTGTGTGTCCAAATATGTACAACGATTTACCATTGTCCCGCATCAGTTTATCGGCGATAAGAAAAAGTAATAATGGTACCCATCCGAAATCTGAGATTATGTATGCATAGTACTGAACACTATATGTGTCCATGGTCATGGATTGATGGGGCATCTAATGGATACCAATAAATCATGACTCATCTGAATGCGTATTAATGTCCTTAGTTTGAATATGGAAAAGGCGGGTTTATTGTTTTCAATATCATAAATTTCAGCTTCCACCCAGTGCCATGCTCCATTTTAAATTTGAATTTCATAAATCCTAATAACTCGTCTTTTTTGTTTCATTAACAACAAATGGGACAACATGCTCCATTTTAAATTTGAATTTCATAAATTCTAATAGTTGGTCTAATGGGACAACACTGAGCCCGGTTAGAAGGAATATCATATAATACCAGCGCAAATAATAAGCATTGGATGCTATGGAATAAATGTATTGTGTATCCATTATAATAGTCATCTTTGAATTGTTATAGGGTTAGGGATAGTTTTGTTGCCATAAATTTTGAAACTAATAACTGAATTTTTCATTTCAGGGTGATATGTTACAAAAATTGAGATGGAGGAGAGACTTATCATGGTGGAAGATATGCATTTAATGTTATCCTGGAACGACCATGTCTTCCACGGTTACTACATCCATTTTTTGAAAATGTCTGTGATGTGGATGGTCGGTGATGGAGGGGAGCATTGTAAATTTGGAAATGAATTCAAGGGTTTGTAGGTAAAATGCCCGTAGGCTTCTTACAGAGCATTGTTCGTACTTTGAATTCAAAGAATGCCGCTGAAACAATAACCCTTTAAACTTTAGCATTCAATTTGAAAGAAGCGTGCAAGCCTTGCCACTTGCTGCGACATCAAACCCTAACTTTGGCTTAAATGTCATTTTCTTGGTGGAAGGAAAGGAGGTGTAATTTGAATGAACCAAATTATTGAGAGGTAGGGGTACTGGTTACTTTCAATGGAGCAAAATGTGTGTTAAAAAATATAGGTTTTGGTTGGGTTTTCAGTGATAAGTCACGTAAGTTCTTGAAGTTTCATGGGCTATGTAAGCATAGCTGAAAATGTGGCCATAAATAAGCTTAAATCAACTGTGCGAGATGAAAGGAGGCTGGACATGCTAAAATTTTATATTATTTCTTCCTTTATAATTTGTTTTATTGAAATAGAAGACCAGCCCAATATGTAGATGTGATTTGTGCAATTCGGTGATTGTCATAACTGTAACTACTCTAAACTTATGGCTTTTAGCAAATAAGCAAGCCAGAACCAGTTTCAATATTCAGCAAGACCAAACGATCATGGAGGATGGTACATTCATGGTAGCTATGACATCGGTTTGTCCTTGTTCAAAGCAAACATGTATTGATGGCTTAAAAAAATTATAAATAAAACATATATGAAAATTATAGATTTGGAATTAAATACAATTTTTGAATCCTGAGATTATTATACACTAATAAAAAGTTTCATAGAGATTTTTTAACCTATTGGCGAAATTTAGAAACCCATGTTCAAACAACGTCACTTCCAAAATCACAATGAGTAAAACGGAAAAATGAATGATAAGAATTACCCCAGTTTCATGAAGCATCCATTGATTGGCCTGTCTAATGTTGTGAGCTAGATGAGCTAAACCCAATGTTAAACTTTTCTGTTTTTTACCTCTACTCGCGGTCTCACAACTAAACATTAGATTATTGCTCTTAGAGCACAATGAAATCCTAAACATAGAAGTTTTGTATTGATATACTCTGTTCATCCTATTATCCTAGACAATTGATGTACTCTGCTTATCCTATTATCCTTTTCCTCAACAATGACGATTCGCATCATGCTCTACAAATTCCATGAGCAATTCGACTTGTGCAAACTTGGAAACCAACTTCGGCAACAACAATTTTCTTCCTTATGGTTGGTTGTCTTCAAGATGAATGATTATCGATTACAAAGGGATTAGCCTAATTTAGGACGATATATAGAGGGATCACTGCATACTTTAGGACAATGATGCATGGAGGATCCTTCAAACATTTGATTTCATGGTGTTGGACACGTCGGTTCTTTTATGCAATCCACTAATGTGTTGGGTGTTGGGATGACATCAAAAAGGGTTGTAAGTCATCAAATGGGTTGCCAATTGGATGAATAAAACAAAACATGAGTCAAATTTGAAGTGGATAACAGCCAATCATGTCACCTGAACTATCTCGATCCACCTTTGCAATCGCATATGATACAATCCGAACACTTGTAGACTACATGTATGAACGTTCGCAAAGATGGCTTAGTATTTAAAAACAATGGGTTGGGTTTTGGTATATTAAATATTTATTTTCAAATCATCACTTAGAAGTTCATGCTTTTTTATTTAATAATTTAAAGCTTCTAATTGTTACTGGGTGACTCTCTCGAAAAGCTGGGTTTTTTATGGAAATATGTAACATGTGTAGTTATATCAAAAGTATTTCTGGGTAGTAACTAGCTCATGAAAAAAAATCAATATAGCCAAGATTAAAATGAACTCTCATGAACTTTATAGTGAAACATTGGGTCAGTCTATTCCTAAAACTCCATGGGCAGAAAGGGTTCTCCATTTGTGTGAGTCTATGAGCGTTGAGGATGAAAATCTCTTTCTCTTAGAGTTCATTGCTTACACCCACATTAGATAGGTGTTTCATAGTATTTGCTACAATACAAACCTTTATAACATCCTAGCTTGCCAAAACTATAGTGAGCTTGGAAAGCTTCTTGCTAATATTTTAAAGTAAACCATGTATTATCCTTCTTAAGGTCTATAAAGTTGGTCTCAATGAACGTAAACCATCATCACCATCATGATCAAATGTTTCTATACTTGCTTAGCCCATTATATAATTTAATATATAAGATATTTGATAAGTTTACCAAAAGAAACACATGAAAAGATGGTAACCTCTTGTGACATTTTTCATAATCACAATTGAAAAGTTATCTCTCACATCGTCACATTCATCCATTTATATTTTTCCATTAACTTGGAAAAGTTATGATTCTTCTCAGTTCCAAGTTCCAACCATGAAATCCATGATCACCTTTATGCATGATGGGAGGGTCATTGTTTTTAAGAATATGTAGAGTTGTTTTCATGTATTACATAAATGCAAGATTTTAATGGTTCTAAATAGCAATCTATCACTTTTATTAAGTGGTTAGAATTTTCAAAAAAATTCATTCATTTAAATTAAATTAATAATTAAATTTCATTTTAATAAAATTGTTATTAATTTATAGTATTCATTGTTGTGTTTCATTTGTGTTTGTGTCTAAACATGTTCCTTAGTCACTACACTTATTTAATTCAGTTATGTTTTTCAAATTTTATTTAAAAACTTGTGGGAAAATCTTTTTATTTCTTCAAAATACATAGTTAGACATTAATTTCAATTGGTTTATTTGGTATTTGCTATAAAGGATTTAGGTTTACAATGACATTTGGAGATTCATAAGTAATTGAATCTAGTTTCTTCTATTATTTAATATTATTTTTGGATTATATTTTTTATATATTTTTATTGTTTAAATTAAAAAAAAAACATTAATTTCTTCTAAATTAATTTAAGGCTTAGACTAGCTGCTTTGCAGCTATTTTACTGGTTTAATAAAGTGATATTATAATTTTATTAATTTAAGATATAAAGTTAATTTTAATCTAAGTTACCAAGATATAGACCCATGTCCCTATAGATTTGTCAAAAAATTTAAAATTCAATATATGGATAAGGTGGGGAAATGAAAACCACAACCATATATAAATACTTTTATAATGAACAAATAAATTATAATTTTAAATATAAAACATTCATAGATCACAAAACTATACGTTATACACAAAATGATAATCCATTCAAGTATCATAAATGATAATTTGATCAGTTTTAACCATCATCGATAATTCATGATATTGAAGACCATTAGCATGAGCATGAAGCAGGTCATGACAATGTTTTTGTGAGCTACATCCACATTCCAATGATGATATTGAAGACCATTTTAGCATGAGCACGAAGGAAGTCATGACAATGTTTTTGTGAACCACATCCACAATGTGTATCAATAGTGAATGAAGAAGTTTTCGTTAATGTTATGAAGGACTAAATGAAAGTGTGGGTGAAGTGAGAAACAACATATTGTATAAAGATAAAACAAAAAATTACCTTAATGATAGATCAAATAGAAACCTTGAGAGTAAAACTTGATATATAAGAGCTTGAGAGTAGATCTTGACATAAAGATAGGCCATACCTTGATCAAGAATAGAGTTTAAGGTTTTGGAAATTTTCATTAAAACTTGAATTCTAAAGATACTAGTGAATCACAAAATCACTAAAAGTTTTCTTTTATTTTCCATGGAATCAAGATCCATTTCCTTCTTTAAGGTATCTGCTTCCATGAAGGAAGCTACAACCTAGGGTGTTTGATCTTATAAAACATAGTTAAATGCTAAAGTTAATGGAGTATTAAGTCAAAGACATATTAAGATATTGTTTTAATAAAGAGATTAGGTGAACGGTTTCTAATTCAAATAACACATTTTCTTGATATAAATACAATATAAGTGTATATTATTTTAAGAATAATGATAAATAGAATCGTTTATTTCTATCCATGTCTCTTCATATATTCTACATATTTTGTTTAATAATTTTTTCATGCTTTCATTTTAGACTTAGCTTGAAAAAGTTTCAAGCTCTTTCTTGATATTGTGTAGATGATACACTAGAAATCATGGACATCAATATGATTATGTTTTTTTTATATACTACTGAATATATTTTGGTAGTAATAACTTGATCACTTTTTTTATATATTATTGAATATAATTTGGTAGTAAGAATTTGATCACTTACAAAAGAATTTATATTATTAGTTCCTTAAGTTGTCTCTCATGGTTTATGACTGTGAGAATTGTTTCACATTGAGATCTAGGAGCTAAGGCAATATTCACAATCTAAGTTATTCACAAAATATGGAAGAAAACAATAAAAAAGAACAAAATGACACACGTAGATGGTGCCAATAAATGATCTGTATATTACTATACAAATTGTAGATATGCATGGTACATACTTATAATACAATGGGGAAAATTCATGAGACCTTGGAGTCCATAACAATGCATACAAGTGTTAGGCTCGGATTTGACCCCTAGAGCCCCCTAGGTTGAGAAATAGGCTCCCAAACCATACCAAACAGTCATGAATGCAAGTGTGAACATGGATGGAGCATGATGGATCATAAATGAAGGCATGTTAGGCATGGGTGAACACATGTGTGAGTGGGAGAGTCTCTAGGAGACAATAAATGCCAAGAAGACCACAAAACAACCACATTCACACACTAGCGCCCCTAGTCAAACATATTCCCTGATTTAAAGGATAAGGAGTGGTATGTCATCAATGAGGGTGCATGGGTTGTCAGGATGATCAAACTAGAGTGCCTCAACTATTAGGATGATCAAATTGGAGCGCCTCAACTGTGAGTAAATGAACCAGAAATCACCTAATAGACCAAGATTGATCAGTATAACCTAAGTAGGATCATATAACATAATTACAAGACAAATGAAAATTCATCCTAGGTGTAAGACCATGGTACTAAGGTGGATTATTTATCTAACATCCCCCCTTAATACTAACTTAGTATATATTATACCAAATGTTTATTTAGGCCTTGGAAACTAAGGCTCAAGTCACCTCTTACAATAAAATTTTATTTGTCCATGTAAAACGAGGAAAGAGGCAAAACCTCGTGGGGAAAATCCTCCTTCAAGAATGGACATGACATCGATGGTCAAATAATTCTTCAATGGGTCCTCTAATTGGTGATGGGCTTAGTGAATATGTTGTGGGTGCCAAGATCATGCATATGTGCATCAATGTGTTGTAGACAAATACATTGATGCCAAGAACAAGTGGAGAGGCCCCTTGATGGTCATGATTTGTTGATGGAGGAGAATCATAAGAATGTATTTTGTTGCAAGAATACTCTAATATGGAAGCATAATCAATAATGGAAAATGTATCTCTACAAACTCTTTCCCAAATAACATCAAAAGATTCAGCAAAATCTGCATAATGTGTAGCTGCCATATCATGAATAAAACCATGAATCTTCTTCCTAATTTGATGAAGCACCTTCATAAATCTATAACAAATATCACGAGGCTCTGGAATATCATAATATATATCATATTAAATAGAAAATATCAGAGGTATGGTGTATCCATTAGCAAATGGGTCCATAGTGGGAGAGGAGTGGGAAACTACATCACACTAACAGTTGAGCAAACCTGGATGGTCTGGAGACTTGAACATCGAACCATAGGTGGTGATATCATGTCCAAACATATGGAACAGCAGTCCCATGAATTCAAATTCCATGGATGTACAACCTATGAATGACATACAAGACATAAAAGCAACATACACAAGTGACATAGCATTGGAAACTAGGCAATTTTGAGATTTTCCAGCTAGTAAACTTGAGGGTTGTTGGGTCTTTTGGGATTCAAATGGTTGGGTAAATGATTCTATGACTATCATAATCTATATATCATCCTGTATATCACTTTAAGAATCAGAATAGGAAGGATCTGAATGGAGTGGGAAATAGCTTTCAGAAGACACATCGAGAACTAGTGAAAAATGACTAGTTTCTGGAGGAGACTTTCGTGAACTGTTTGGGGTTTCTTCCAAAGAAGGGATGTAGGAATCAGAGTCTGATATATCAGAATGTGAATCATAAACAAAGACATCTGAAACAGAGATATGAGAAATGGGTTTCTCCCAAGCACACAACACATCCAAAGGCTTACCATCTTCTTGTTTGTGATCCTCTCTTCTTGCAAAATATGGAATATCAACCTTTGAAATAAACACATGTGGGTCTCTCTCTCTTGCTCTTCATCCTCTTGGATTTCGAATCCTCATCAGTTGTTATGGAGATAAATTCCTATGTCTTGGGGTACCATAACAGACAGCTTGACTCCAGAAATTAATCATTTCCAATATGCAATAAAAGTCAAATATCTAACACTAAAGGATAAGACCTCGTACCTTATTCCATATGGTTGAAGTAGATCCCCGTTGAGCTTTCCAAATTCAGCTTGAATTGATCAATCAATTCCTCAACAAGAAGTAAACAAGACAAGCATACTATATATATTGGTGTTAGATCTATTCTAGCATATATAATCAACAATGTATAAGCATTTGAAATCATCCATGGATCAAATATTCATTCAAACATACATTATTGGAGAGGAAAAGATATTTCTATTAATATAAAATCAGAGATTACAATGGATATAACCTCTATCGGCACGTCTGCGAATTGAAGAAACTGAATCCCCCACTTGGGCCTCCACCACCTCAATCCTCCATCTCTCAATAGCAAGCTCACAAGCAAAAGGCAAGCTTGGGAAGAACACAAAAGTGATGCAAGGGACAAAGGGATGCAGACTCAAGCACAAGTTCCGGCAACAATGGACTATAGTTTCTTTGCTCTCAATTCTCTTATGCCTTCAATGTATCCAAAGAGTTCCTTATATAGCTTTTCAAAGGGGTAATGAAAGGTCGAATTTGAGTGATCTCAAGGCATATGGAAGGCCAGGAGTCAAGTGAGTCGGATCCATGTCAAGGAAAACTCCAAAAGGATTTGGATTTTGTACACATCCCGATGTACGCGGTTTTAGGGATCAAACTCGCATATATACGCGATTAGTGGTTTAAAAGTCATGTGTATCAATTTTCACATGTTTATAGGGATGGTCTAGGAAACATCAAAGGACAAAAAATGGTCCAAGGGGTCTAAGGTATCTGCAGAGGGATAGAGGAAGGCCATTCAAGTGTGATTCACCTGGAGTGGTAAAATCAGCTATAACAGATGCCCCCTAATGTGTGAGGTCAGAGGGGTCATACGATGGCCGAAATACATTATAAGTCCATCCCAGAAGTGGAGTGATGAAGCATCCCAAATGGAAGACCAGCCACCCAATCATCATAGTACAATGATACAACTTTGCACATAACTACAAATACATATAGCAGTCCCAGATACATAAGAGTACAATGGCCATGAATAGGCATGATACAAAATATCACATAAGTGGTCATCGCCACATACAATATACATAAATCAGAATCTCCATGATGAAGATATACAAAGGATCATGATCTCCATAATGGTTGAAGATATATAATGGATCAAGATCTCCATAATAGCTGGAAATGTCCGACATATACTGGAATCAAGTCACGAGAGCTGAAATCTCATGAACACTAGCACGATCAAGGAGGTAGCATATAAGAGATGCCACCAATCTGGAAGGTCTTCTACACAAACCGCTATGAGTATGTGAATAGAGGTGTCGAGGTCGAACATAGTAGTCCATCGTTTGATTACTGGTCATTGATGTATATTGTTAATAGACGCAAGATCACCCACCGATAATGAAAATGGGAATCAAGGTACTAGAGTGCAAACTAACAAGTGTGAATAAATGTGTTAAGGTCAAACACTTGAGAGGATCCATCGATCAAGGGACATTGATGTATTCCCAAAAACTGTCAATGGCGAGAGAACCTGCCACTGATGACTGCAAGTCTCAAGGCACTCAAAAATGACTCTAGATTCCAATCCCAGAATAAATGATCTGAAGTCGATGGGATGAAATCCGCTGGAAGGAGGGCATTAAGGCATCCCCCATCATCCAACACGAGGTACTCAGCAAAGTTGTATAATGTGGAAGGACTCGATCATAATGTGCATGACCTAGTAACTATATCGGGAATGGCCGACATGCAAAGTCAAGATAACTGAGGAATGGCCGACTCAAGTTTCAACTTCCTTCGAACAAGAGCATAACGACGAATGGTGACTGAATAAAGGAAGCATAGACTCGATATACAAAACTGGGACATCTCTGCGACACAGGAGGCATCGACAGAGGCTCCATGGGGACTGGAAGCTTAACTAGTCGGTGGAGATAAACTCAGATAAACAAGTACAACTCCTAAATTCAAACTATAAACCCAACCAATAGATGTGATATACATTGCTCTGTTCGAAGGCGACACGACTCGATAGCTTCCAAAAGATAACATCTTTCCTTGTTTGGCTTTTTGGTTTTTTTATTTTTTTGTACTTTTTCAAATATTTAAAAATCTTGAAAAAAAAAGCTACTTTATAGTTACAGACTAGGAGGAGATGAGTGTCATATGGGAAAACAAACTAGTTCCAAGTAGTGGAACATACCTATGCTCAATGCAAGGATACATGTGTAGGATATCGACACTCGAGGGAAAGTCCCCTCCAGGTAGAAATAGGGAATCAAGTTGCAAAGGATATATAAAATGGCTCTGCATGGCTAGACATGAGACAAGCTCAGGCTATATGGTTGAAACTCAATGTCAGGGAAGCCGGCGTAAGGCTCAATAAGGTAGGAAAAGCTCATGATAATGCAATTACAACTTGACATAAGGGAATCCTAAGGGAAATAGGCCAGCAAAAGATCAAGAGGAGTATGAGGCTCTTGTGAAATGTCATGGTAATACTATACAATGGACTCCCACACCCTAAGGGACAAAATGTCAGCATGGGCACCAAATGCAAATAAGGCACTAACTAGGGTAACCATGTAAGGTCAAGATCTACCACTCATATCATACCACTTCTAAAACAACAAGAAGGTTCTGTGACATAATAGAGTGGGTTCGTACCTAAGGCTATAATGAAACGGTGATGAAACCTAACCTATATGCCAGTTTAGACATGATACCTGAAATCGGCATGAATGGGTCAATCCAACGACTGAAACGACACTCAAAAAGGTCTCCTACATCATAAATTAGTCCAAAAATGATCCAAAAGGATTAGAAACAGTTCAAACTATAGGAAAGGGGGTAAAAATTTGAAAAAATTTGAAAAATTTCTATAAATAGTAAAAAATTCAAAACATTATAAAACATTTGAAACTTTTACCCATTTGAGCTTAGAACTTTAACAGAGAATTCCAAGAGATCCAGTTGGCGGAATCCACTACCATTTTTTCCAAGTACTTACCCATGCTCTACTCTTTCATTTTGATGCAAATTTTGTCAAATTCCATGGTGTATTGGGGTTTCTAGGCCATTCTAAGATACGCGCCATGGCCCACATGGAAATCGAGGGTTTTTTCGCGTATAGGGATGGATATACGCAGAAAATGCCCTCAAATCTGCGTACATATGCGGCTGTTTGGCAAACAGTCACGTGTGCGGCTGCGCATAATGTTTTCAAGTATTCTAATGGACAAAACTCAAATTTTTTGTGTAGTATGGTCCTAGAATGGAGAGAATGTGAACATGGTGATGTAGAAGAGGCAGTAAGGGCAGATATAATGGCTCAACAAGCATTATGTGCATGTGAGCTTTACAAATTTTGGTGTCTTGGTGGCTTAAGGGCCAAATCAGGACTACTGCAAATGTTAGTGGACTACTGGGATCCAGAATCAGAGTCATTCCAGATAGACGAGATGTCCCTCACCATAGAAGTGGAGGACATATACTTTATTACTGGACTTTCCTGATGGGGGGAAGTGGTGAACCTACGTTCTCGCGGACCCCGAGGTGGCCTGACTATAGATGAGTAAATTGCGGTGTACTGCTATCCGGACATGGAGAAGGTGGGGAGTCAGATCCCAACTAACTCCATATAGGTACTCGGCCTAAAGGCCATCCCACTGACACTGGGCAGGATAGTAGGCTTGGCTTCAGTCCACCAGGCCTCGCGACCTCTGATTTTCTATGCAGTGGAGTGCATGAGACTCACAGTATATGATTGGAGCACTGCGCTACTAGGCAACATCAAACATCAGCTCAGTGAGTGTAATATGGGTAGAGTGCGAAACTTCGATTTCAGCAGCATACTAAGCACTTTTCTCTTCAAGCGTGTTCTAGGATTGAGCCCTAGAGTTGAAATTCCTCTACACGGGGTTCGAGATCCGGCCCAACGGTGATGGGCGGATGCGATGCGCAGACTGGGTGGAGGTAGGGTGTCCAACCCCTATCCAGTTGATTTATTTTCGTGGTGGCGATGACAGATAGTTGCCATCGATGACTACCCCTATGCAGGGATATATTTCCATGGAGACCCGAACATGCCGCTACCACCAGGATCAGCATACAGTGACATAGGTAATGAATCTTGACCCTCTTTTTAAAAATTTTGAGTTATTTAATTTTTTTTGTGTTTTTTGATTATGTGGAATCGAAAGACATGTTTTTGGGTGAAAATACATAGTGACATCTACCATATGCATGTAGATGTGGGACCAGGGTGGCCTGAAGGCTTCCCTCGTCATAAACGGAGGGGAAGAGGAGACGATATCATGGGTGTGGATGCGGAGCGGATGCTCCAAAGCATTCATACCAACTTCGTGAAACTGAAACACATAGTACCCATGGCGCAAGTTGAGGACTTTCCTGAGGCCATGCAGCGCCAGGTGGTGGGTGTACCACGAGCATGGGTGCGGCTATTTCAACGACTAGCTAGAGCCGCAGTGACATTCCATGATCACAACCCCCCCCCTCCCCCCCCTCCACAGGCTTAGATACCTGGGAGTGATACATTTTGTATTACCGTGTATTATATTTTGGTG
>LPNX010598629.1:80675-107456 GCA_001517045.1 Pseudotsuga menziesii
GACTCACACCATCCATGAATCCTACGAAGGTGGAAGATTCCATTGACATTTGCCAAAATAAATGGAAACTAATCACAAACCCGATCACCATAAGAAAAAGACCTACCTATGCAAAACTGTACATTAATATACAATAACCAGCCTTGGCTAAAAATCATGCATAGTACTTTTTGAGATAGAGCCCATTTCTAGGCTCCGCCAAGGTCATTCCCTCATAATCCACTAACTCATAAGCGCCCTTCTCTAACACACATTTGACAACGTAAGGACCATGCCACATGGAGTTAAACTTTCTTTCCCCCAAGGGTTCTTTCGGTTGATCCCACAAAAGGACCAAGTCTCCCTCACTAAACTTCCTTGGACAGACAAACTTATCGTACTGGACCTTTACGTAACGCTTATTTACTTTTAGAGCCACCAAGGCATCTTGACGTTGCTCATCAAGTTGCTCAACGTGGACCAAACGCTCCTCCAACGGGGAAGTGTCTAGTAAGAGCACTATGGCTAGCTTCAAAGAAGGAATCTCGCACTCAACTGGTAATACCAACTCCACTCCATGTACAAGTTGATATGGAGAAAAACCCGTGGCATTCTTAACAATGGTTCTATAGGCCCACAAAACAGGATATAACATAATGTGCCAACTATTCTTGTTTTGTGCGATGGTTCATTGGAGAATGGATTTGAGTGATTTGTTCACTGCTTCTACCTATCCATTCACTTGAGGGTAGTAAGAGGAGGAATGCTCTTGTTTGTACCCTTATTTTGATTCCAACTCTTCCATCATACGATTCTGAAAGTGTGAGCCATGGTCAGTGACAAGCTCTTTCGGAATCCTGAACTGAGTGATAATTTGGTTGCATACAAATTGTACGGCTGTCTCACCATCGAATTTAATTGTAGGCATAGCCTCAGCCCATTTTGTGAAGTAGTTAACAACCACTATGATATGATGATGCCCCCCAACTGAAGCTGGGTTGAAATCCATAAAATCAAGCCTTCACTTTGTGAAGGGACCGACGGTGATGATGGGATGTAACAGGGCAGGTTTCGAGCACATATTACATGCAAACACCTGGCAAGGGTGGCACCTCTTGACCGCATCAACACAATCCTTAAAGATTGATGGAAAAAAATAACCCGCTCTTAAGATTTTTTGGGCTATAGAAAGCCCAGATAAATGACCACCACACACCCCTCTGTGGCAATCATTCAGCACTACCTCAACCTCTTCATGAGTTAAACAACAATGTAAAATGGAATCTACCCCACGGCGGTACAAAGTGTTATCCACTCTGAGTTAATTCTTAGACACGTGATGTAACTGTCATTGTTCATCCCATGATAGGTGAGTAGGGACCTTCAATGTTTGTAAATATATAATGATATCCCCATACCATGGGTCTAAAGTTGAGATTAAGAATATGTGCTCATCGATAAACGTATCTTCACAAACCAACTCCTCGGCCTCGCTTGGGAAATCTGATATAAGCTCTGCAAAAATTAACGATTTCTTCTATTTTGCTAAAACAAACTTGAGATCAAATTCTTGCAAGATGACAATCCATTTATTATATTCCCCCCCAATCATCCTTTGAGTGAGGACAAATTGAAACAGATTGACATGGGCTACTACCAAGGTATGGTGAAGAATAATATAATGTCTCAACTGTTGAACCGCATGTACGGTAGCTAAGGCAAGATTCTCAACATGGGAATAACGGATCTCCGCGTCAATAATATTCTAGCTCAGATATTTATATGACATGCTCTTGGAGCTCCTCATCCTCTTGAACCAAAACCATACCAATCGTCTCCATGGACGTGGCCACATAAAGTAGAAAATCACGGCTATAGTCTGGGGGACTAATCACTAGGGCCGATGCTAGGGCTCGCTTGAGGGAATCAAAGGACTCCTGGGCTCGCTCATCTCAACAAAAGGTGGTGTCCTTCTTCAAAAGATGCATGAAGCCTCTAGTCAAATTGGCAAAATTAACAACGAATATCTGTAAGAAATTTGCCATGCCTTGCAAACATTGAAGATGACGAATATTTTTCGGGGGAGACAACTGAAGTACTGCCTCAACCTTCAAAGGGTTGACTCTTATACCCTCTTTAGAAACAATGAATCCTAACAAACTATTGAAATATTGTAACTTCGAAGAATATTCTATATGTATCTTTTTTTGGTCCCCGATGGTCTTATTGGGAGAACCACTTGTATTACTTTGTAACCTGATGCTTCTAATTGGAAGAACTAATAAGAGTCATGAGGTAGTCCCCTCTAATTGTAAAGGTGGGTCATTAGCACCCCAGTGTGGTTACTTGAGCCTACATGTGTAACTTGAGCCTACATGATTAACTCGAGCCTACATGTCGAAATGAATAATTAAAGTGAACGGATGAATATAAATAGAGGTGTGGCACTCCTCATTTGAACACACACTCTCACTTGTGTAGCACATTAGTGGAGGAGAGAGGAGTAGCTGGAGAAGGAGGAGGATCAAGATTTGATCTCCTTTTTGGTTTTACCTTTTATCTTTTGGGGAATCTATATTAAGGAAGCTTTTGCTGGGTTTTTCCCTTTAGGGTTTTCCCAGGATAAATCTTTGTGTTACTTTTGTATGGTTGTGCTTGTCTATCTTTCAGTGATCCTGTTTTATATGCTTTTGTTATGAAATTGAAATGAAATACTAATGATCTAGCTTAGCATATGAAAATTCAACATGGGATCAGAGCCACCCTGAAAGAAGACATTGTGAAGCTACATAATCTAGGGCTTCTTACTTTTTGGTTCTCTCTCCACAATCGATCAAAAAGAGAAGGCTAGGCTGACTCTCCATTGAAGGGTGCATCTTTCTGTCGAAGCGGAATTCGATTCTGAGCATTTTCAGTTTTCGGTGCGGGAAATTAGCACTTCTTGTAGAAGACGAAATTTTGAGTGAGCATAGAATAGGATTTATCTCCTCATCAAAATCTAAGTTTAAAGACTTGGATCAATATTTTTGGTTGGGTGAAACTACAGGAAAGTCAAACCCTAGTTTGACCCCGAGCTAGAAAAACCCTAAATACTAAAACTGCTATGTTTTGGTACATTCGTTATATCCCAATATTGGCAACGTTTTAGGAGCTGAAAAATGCATAGGCCAAAGATAACATCTAGATCTAAACTGTGTCCAAACTTAAGCCTCATGTTCGCTACATTATTGGTGATATGATCCCTCCAGGATAGGGTTACAGCCTCTTCCAGAATTCATCCCTAAACAGGACACCTGGGGAGAATTGATATATTTTGGGCTATAGAGGTCCAAATGGCATTACTAAAGATGTTTTAGAAAGAGAATGGAATTTATTTCTATGGTCTGAATTTCAGAACTAGAAGATGAAACAGTGACACGTGGAAGGCCGTACAACTTTTCTGTTCTGAACAGTCCTGTAACAGGTCACCTTCGGAAAAGGATCATAAATCCCAATTCGTCAAACCAATTCTGATGAAACCTATAGTGTTGGATCAGGGACATGTGAGGTTACCTCAGTGAGAAATTTTAGACATAGAGAAGTAGTAATTTCGGATATATCACAGAAACAGTGACAGGATTTTCTGCAGAAGAAATTGGAAAACTAGGGCTTCTTGTTCCAGGAGCTTCCCTCCACTGTTTTCAGAAAATGAGTACATTGGAAAGATCCATTTGAATATATCTATATTTATATCCAATCATATCTAAAAGATTCCAAGTTTTGAAAATTAGGGTTTCTCTGACAAACCCTAGATCAGCCAGCTCCGAAAGCAGGACAGACACCTCAAATCGGTAAGATCTAATATTTTGCTATTTGCATTTGAGGTTCTCATTTCAAAGTGATCTATCACATCAGCTTGATGATAAGCTTGGTGAAGTTGACAACTTCCAAGAATGGAAGTATTTGATCTCTCTGAAGAAAATGAATTAGACACCTACACGAGTAGAGAGGTTCCAGTTCTAGAGGGAGATGAGGCTCAAAGCCTTACACCAGAAGAACTTGGTCAAGGCCAAGAAGATCATTGTTGATTCAGTCACGGATTAGCTTGTACCACAAATGTATTCCCTAAATACATCGAAAGAGATGTTTCATTCCTTGACCAAGCTATTTGAAGGAAAGAACATACATCAGAAAATGACCTTAAAGAGGTAAAAGAAGAAGTGAAGAATGAAGAAGTGGTGATAGCCACCTTGAATGGCTTCCCAGGATCGTGGGATTCATTCATGTGAAGAATGTATGCCAGAAGGAAGTGATTACTTTCAGCTCAACTCATAAGAAGAGAAGAAGAAGATGGAAGCAATTGAAGATCAAGCTCTCACCATTCAAAGAAGATCCCTCAAGAGATGAGGAATATGAAGAACTCAATTATTGAAGAACCTCTTATTCATCTTATCATTTGGATAAGTAATGATGATTTCATGAATGAAGAAGATGATAAAGCGGAATGATCAAGATGGAGTCTACCCACGAAACAAATAAAAGATAAGTATTCAATTATCATTTCATGATATTGTTTTGTTATACATTTGATTATATTCAGTTGATGTGTTATGCATGATAGATTGTTTGCATTAATGACTATATACTACTAATATGCATGTGATGGGTAAGTAGCTCATGGTGCTATACAAATCTCCATTGCTACTTATTTAGAATGAAACCTCTTTGCTGACATATTGGATTAGTGCACAATCTCAATGATGTCATGGTAGAGATGGAAGGCATCTAGAAATTTTCTGTGAGATATGATGAATGTTGTATTGGCTAAACAATTGCATGATGCATAAGAATTTTTCGTTATGCATATGTTTTATGAAATAGTTCTAACCATGCAACTGGTGCATTTGAAATGTAGGAAAGGTCCTGTACAACCTCCTAGAAGAAAAGAAGGATGAGACTTGTTTCAAAGAAAAAGTGATGACAATTCAAGATTCAATCCAATAAACATGAATCTAAAGCTCCCAGGGTCAGAGACACCATGACGGAAGAAAGAGCTTCAGAGAGCGGTAGATCCACCTCGAAGGATGAAGACCACCATGGGTATGAGATATAACTCAAGATGAAGAAAAGAATGCTATGAAAGAAGCTATGATCAAAGAATAACAGTTGATAATGGGAATGATGTATACGATATGATTTCAAGACATAAACGGAAGTATGTAGTATCTTCCATATGGATCTACAAGAACACGTGTACAAAGCAATATTCGTGATTTGCCTTAGAAAGAATAGAATATGACATGACATACTCTATTGACCAGTATATATCAAGCATAGAACCACCTGTACAGAATGAAGAGTGAAGATGATACTCCACTTCAGGGTGAGTGACTACAGAAGATATCTAAGTTTGACATGATGGATAGCTTCCTGATGGATCAAGACTTTCCAACCTTCAAGGTTGAATGCAGAAGACTAGGATATGTTGATGACCTGACAAGATCAACTCATGGAAGATGTTATGATGAAATAATACTAAAATTATGTTTGGGATATAATACTCAAACCAAAAAGCAATAATGTAGTATCTTCCAAATGGATTTGTAATATAAAATATGCTGCTGATAGAAGTAAGGAAAGACTTGTGGTTTCTATCAAAAAGAGGGAATTAATTCTGAAGAGACACTTACTCCAGGAAGCAAGGTACACTTCCTTCAGAACTATCATGGTAGTTTATTCCATGATGAAGTAAAGACAAGCCTTCCTTAAATGGTATGATAGTCACAAGGATTTGAAGTTGAAGATAGATGGACTCACGTATGCAATTTGAAGAAGGCCCTCTATGGCCTGAAGCAAGCTCCCAGAGCTTGGTATGGAAGAATAGATAGTTTCCTGAAGAGCATGGGCTTTGCCAAGAGTAAAAGCCGATCCTAACCTTTACTACAAGGTTGTAGAAGATGAACCTGTCATACTATTACTATATGTGGATGATCTATTCCTGACAGGGAATGAGAAACAGATTGTAGAATGCAAGAAGAAGCTCATTGAATAATTTTAGATGTAAAGACCTTGGGTTAATGCATTATTTCCTAGGTCTGGAAGTATGGAAAAGTTTAGAAGGAATCTTTCTCAAACAGGGAAAGTATGCAGTAGAGATATTGAAAAGATTCGATATGTTGGAATGCAAAGCCATGGCCACACCCATGGATTCCAACCTGAAGTTGTTAGCTAATGACTCATCAGAGTTAGTGGATGTGAATCAATACAGACATATTATTGGGTTGTTAAATGTATCTAACAAATACTAGATCAGACATTTATTTTGCTGTGAACACCTTGAATCAGTATCTAGTTCCTCCTAGACGTGTTCACCAAATAGCTGCAAAACATGTGGTGAGATATCTGAAAGGGACTATAGACTTTGGTCTATACTATGATGGAAACCATGACTACAAATTGTATGGCTATATAGATGTAGATTGGGCTGGAAGTATCTTAGATAGGAAAAGCACATTAGGTAGATGCTTTTCTTTGGGGTCTGCTATGAGCTCATGGTTTAGCAGGAAACAGTCTAGTGTTTCTCTTAGCATGGCTGAAGCAGAATACATAGCAGATTGCTCTGCTAAGTTGTGAATTCATATGGCTTCAGAAGCTGATATCAGGTCTCTTTGACCTAAAGATGGATACTACAATGATTCGATGTGATAACCAGAGTTGTGATGACAGAGAACCCTGTGTTTCGTCGTAACACATAAAAATCCAGTATTTCTACATATGAGATAAGATGCAGATGATGATGTTTCAATATTCCCATAATGAAGATATAGTTAATGTTTTAGTATTTACATACTGTAGATGCAAATGATGGTGATTCTGTATTTCTATACTGAATATAGAGATGATGATGCTTTCAGTATTTTTATACTAAAGATATAGATGATGATGCTTTCAATATTCACATACTGAAGATACAGATGGTGATAATTCAGTATTCACATACTGAGGATGTAGATGATGATGGTTTATGTGATGAAGTGTTGACGAAGCCTCTGTCTCGAGTAAAGTTCGAACACTTTCGAGACAAGCTTGATGTTGTTTAGAAAGACCTTCCACGAAAGGGGGAGTAGTGATGTTGCAGTGGGATTGTATCATCCCTGGGCACTTTCCCTAAAGTGATCCGGTGACTTTGGTCATCGAGATGGTGGTAGGATTGTATCATCCTTGAACCTCAGTTCAGAATGGATCCGGTGACTTTGGTCATCGAGATGGTAGGATTGTGTCATCCTTGAACCTCGGTTCAGAATGGATCCGGTGATTTCGATCATCGAGATGGTAGGATTGCATCATCCTTGAACCTTGGTTCAGAATCCATCCGGTGTCATCGGTCATTGAGATGGTAGGATTGTATCATCCTTAAACCTTGGTTCAGAATTGATCGGGTGACTTTGGTCATTGAGATGGTAGGATTGTATCATCCTTGAACCTCGGTTCAGAATGGATCCGGTGACTTCGGTCATCGAGATGGTAGGATTGTATCATCCTTGAACCTAGGTTCAGAATGGATCCAGTGAATTTGGTCATCGAGATGGTAGGATTGTATCATCCTTGAACCTCGGTTCAAAATGGATCCAGTGACTTCGGTCATCGAGATGGTAGGATTGTATCATCCTTGAACCTCGATTCAGAATGGATCTGGTGACTTCGGTCATCGAGATGGTAGGATTGTATCATCCTTAAACCTCGGTTCAGAAGGGATCCAGTGACTTCAGTCATCGAGATGGTAGGATTGTATCATCCTTGAACTTCGGTTCAAAATGGATCCGGTGACTTCGGTACTTTAGAATGTGGTAGGATTGCATCATCCTTGGACTTAGTCCTAAAGTGATAGGGACTGATTATCCCATAATCAATCCGGTTACTTTGGTTGTCGAGAATGTGATGATGATGATGTTTTTTTATCGAAAGATCAGAGTGTGATGATGATGATGTTTTGATGATAATGATGTTTTGATGATAATGATGGTTTGTTGATGATGATTCTGATCGAAATATCAGAGTATGATGATGATGATGTTGTTGCTGATTGAAAGATCACAATGCTGAAGATGTTGTTGCTGATCGAAAGGTAAAAATGTTGAAGATGTTGCTGATCGAAAGGTCAAAGTGTTGAAGATGTCATTACTGATTGAAAGATCAAAATGCTAAAGATGTTGCTTATTGAAGCGGTCAAAGTATAAATGACGATGAAGACTGAAGATTGAAGATGAAGAATACATGATGTTGAAAAGCTGCCAAGGATTTATAGATGTGTTACCCTGATGATGTTGATGATGTCCTCTATCTCTCTCCTACTATTGTTGTTGTTGATGTTGTTGTAGAATACCCTTCTCGTTAAAGGGGAGTGTTGAAATATTGTAACTTTGAAGAATATTCTATATGTATCTTTTTGTGGTCCTCGATGGTCCTATCGGGAGAACCACTTGTATTACTTTGTACCCCAATGTTTCTAATCAGAAGAACTAATAAGAATCATGAGGTAGTCCCCTCTAATTGTAAAGGTGGGTCATTAGCACCCCAGTGTGGTTACTTGAGCCTACATGATTAACTCAAGCCTACATGTCGGAATGCATAATTAAAGTAAACGGATGAATATAAATAGAGGTGTGGTGCTCCTCATTTGAACACACACTCTCACTTGTGTAGCACATTAGTGGAGGAGAGAGGAGTAGCTGGAGAAGGAGGAGGATCAGGCTTTGATCTCCTTTTTGGTTTTACCTTTTATCTTTTGGGGAATCTATATTGAGGAAGCTTTTGTTGGGTTTTTCCCTTTAGGGTTTTCCCAGGATAAATCTTTGTGTTCCTTTTGTATGGTTGTGCTTGTCTATCTTTCAGTGATCTTGTTTTATATGCTTTTGTTATGAAATCGAAATGAAATACTAATGATCTAGATTAGCATATGAAAATTCAACACAAAAGACCTGACTTCACACAAAAGATGCACTTGTGAGGATTTAACCTGACCAAATAATGGCGGCACCTTTCGAATACCAATCTCAAATGATAGGAATGGCGCATTCTCATACGAGAATGAGTAGCAAGGTCAGCCAAAAATAATTTGATAATCGATTTGAGATCGTGGAAGATCAAGGTCATAGCCCACTAAAAAGTAGCTCCGGAATTCTTAAGGCCAAAAGGCATTTTTCGATATGCAAAAGTTCCCCAAGGAAAAATAAATGCAGTCTTATGTTGGTCCTCAGGCTTAATTTGTATCTAATTATATTTGGAAAAGCCATCCATAAAGGAAAAAACCTTGCTACCCACACACTCATCCAAAATATGATCAATAAATGGTGTGGGGAAATTGTTTTTAGGACAGGAACGATTCAAATCATGGAAATCAGTACATATGCGGATCGCTCCCTGCTTCTTATCAATCGGAACGGGGTTTGAAATCCACTCCGTCAAGGGAACGAGATAGATAAAAATGGCTTTTAATAGTTTCTCTATCTTTGCCTTAATCATGGGTGCTTTCCTAGGATTCACTGCACGCAAGCGTTGTCGAATAGGCTTAGCATTGGGATAAGTCTTAATCTCGTGTTCAATAATGCAAGGGTCGATACTTGGCATTTCATTGTAAGACGAAGCAAAGATATCACAAAATTCTTTAAAAAGCTTGGTATATTCTTGAATCTCAGCATGGGAACATTTTGCCCCAATATAGACATCTTTATCTTGCTAGGAATGTGAGAGATATTGATAGGAATCGTTGGAGATATATTTGCCATGTTTCCATCAGCCATCAGACCAGGAGAGCTTAATGGAACCATGGGACTACCAATTCTCTCACTAATAACCTCCCTAAATTCCTCATGCTCCAAGCGGTCAAGCTCGGGAAGAAAGTAAGATCTATGATGTAACTCTTCCCATGGTGACTCAACTCTTGACATGGCCTTAATAATCTCTTCATCTGAAGGAATAACACTATCAAGGTAGTCGTGGACATGAGAAGATTGTACTGCCCATGCAAGCAGCACATATGGGTCCTCCTCCTCCATTCGCAAAGAGGAAGGACTAGGCTCTGAAACACCCTCAATATTAGCTTGATAAGCTACCATAGTTGCAAGCAACGACACGTCCTTCATGATGGGCTCACTCGAAGTATTCGGTGTAGGAATAATCCAAGGATCTTTCATATGACTCGTGTGAAAAGACACCGATCTCACAGATGTCAAAGCCTCACCGAAACTAGAACTTATCATAAGGATAGGTGCAGGACAACTAAAAATTCCCATGAGGGATGGATACATGCCCACACCCACACTCCTAGTTGCCGGTTGAGAGTTCTCTACAATTGGGATTGAAGCTCCCGAAGATGCGGTAACCGACAGATTCTTGAATGACGTTTGATCAATCGTAACTATCTTCCCATTAAATGGAAATCATACAACGTGAAAAAGGGAAGAAGCTACGGCTTGCATACTATACATCCAATTCCTACCCAGCAAGAGATTGTAGTCAAGGGGTGCATCAACCACCTCGACCTCTATCGCAATGGTCTTCCCTCACAAACGGACCTTAAGGGAAGGAAGGATCCCGTGCGACCTAAATGATCTCCCATCAAACGCAGTTAACATGGTTGCAGATTTAGACAACTCAAGGGAACCTAAACCCTTCCAACATGATAAAGACATCACAGAAGCAACAATGCCTTCGTCAATCAAAGTGCGCTTGATGGTCATGTTAAGACATTCTACATGAATCAAAAGAGACACATAGCAAGGAAAGAGAGGTTGAAGTCCTACGGTTTGAAATTTAATCACGGAGGAAGAATTATCATCATTCACACCAAGGGAAGAAAGCAAAGCCTTCCTTTGCGAAGGACAACTTTGAAGTACTTCTAGTGCAGACATCGCACAAGGAGTGTGGCCCAAATCCTCGACAACAAAATAGTTCTGGGTGACTCGGGCATTAGGATTGTGCCCCAAACGCTGAAGGACTCCCTTAGGAATGCAAGGTGCAGCTTCAAGTTTATCCATAGGTTTTTCAATACGCAAAGGGGTCCCTAGTGGATCAGGTCCCTTTCCTGGGTTGGGTTGTGACGAACCATAGTCCTTCGCATGGGTCACAACTTTTGCAGTACGTACCATGTTAAAGCAACCAGGACCACTACCCTCCGGCGGATCTTGATCACCACCAGACTGATCATGGGTCCTCAAGTTCATGTTTTAATTGTGAGGTAAAGGGTTAGTCAGCACAGCTGAGCCCTGTGCTAAGAATCTCGAGGCTTCATCGATACGAGGGCACAAGTAAGTGTGGTGATCTTCCTTACACAACTTGCAAGGAAATTTAGCCTTACATTTAGCTTGCCTATCCCCCCCAGCATTACAGGCATTCTTGTCATTATTATTAGCATTTTCATTCCTATTCCCACCCTTACGATTGTTCTTACCCTTCTTTTTATTCCTTCCAGGCTACTGGTTACCCTTCTAGTCCGACGATTGCACCAAAAGCACACTCGCCATTTGGGTGGGTTGAGATGAAGCCGTGGCTTGTCCCAAAGCAGATTGGTTGATTGAAAATTGAATAACTTGTTTCGCAACCGAATCCACAGGTTTAGCACTCGCACAACCAACAATGCCATCGGCATGTGGTCTAGGTTTAACTTTGGGGTCGAAACTAGAACATGAAGCATTGGGAATGATCTCATATAACAAATCGGATTGAGCATAAATCAAATCCAGATCCTGCGCCCTAAAAATGGCTTGTTCCTCATTTTGCACTCGGGATGTAGAAACATCCTTCGCTATATAAGGCAAGAACAACTTAAGGAACCATTCGAGGAGAAATTTCGATGGTATAAAGGATTTAATCAACCTCTTTCATCTACTCCACTCTTGGATATGATTTGAGATATGTGTGGATTTATCCTATCAAAATGTCGATAAGAGTTCCGTACCAACGTCATAACACACTGGTAGTTGGAAGTGGTTAATAAAAGTCATCGCTAGGTCATCGAACAAAGTGAATGCCCCCCTAGGTAGCTCTATATACCATTTCATGGTAGGCCCTGTAAGGGTGCATTGAAATAGCCTAAAACGGACCGAATCTTGGTGTAAGGAATTTGAAGAGCACCATAGGTGAAAGGTAGTAACATGTTCGCTTGAATCCTCTCCCGGTTTACCCTCGAATTTGGGTATGTCCGAGGGAAGCTTAATAGGGACAACCGGCCAAACTGGGTCATGAGCTATAGGATCATTCGTCAATCTCGACAAGTCAGGAAGATTTAGCATTTTGAAGAATGGGAGCCTAGGATGAGTAGGTCAATGGACTGCTCCCTGAGATTTTTGATTCACATAGGTCTGATTACCATAACCACCATGGCCTTGGCCATAGTTCCCTCCTCCTGTTTGACCCGTATAGGGTGTCATGGAAGCACCATAGTGTGGTGTACCTTGACTATTCAGAGCTACAAAGCTATAATTTGGAGAGTAAGCAGGTTGTTGATACCCGCACCCATAAGGTGAAGAACCCTACCCATACTGCGTCCCATAATAAGGTCCATAAGTCATCGCATGAGATGTCCCATGAGACACTCCGTAAGTAGGAATATACACTCTAGAAGTAGGAATATACATTTCGGAAGTAGGAATATATGCTTCGAAAGTAGTAATATGACCTCTAGAAGTATGAACATGACCTCCTAAAACAACGGGTGGTACTTGAACCTGAGACACAACTGGTCGAGTAACCGCAGTATGGACATGACTCGTAGCAACGTTTCGGCCTGAAGGACCACGTGAATGAGGTGGATGGTGAACATTCAAAGAACTAGGGATAGAGGATGAAGGGACCTGTGTAATTATGTACATGTTATTCCCTATAGTCACTCATCTCGGATCTAGTATCCTAATAGGATCACTAACCCTAGACCTAGGAGGAATATGTGATGTAGCTTCCACCACCGGGATGGAAGGTGCAATATGACTTGTGCTCCCAAACCTCTCCGCATGGTAAGGAATGAGAGTGCCCCTAGGAATAGTGTTAGGCTCAAACTTAGACTCGACATGAAATGCCAAATCATGTGTGGGAAAACCAGACATACCATAACTACCATAACTAGTGCTCGCGGGTTCAAAATGAGTCTCATCATCTTCCGGCATTCCATACCGGCGATGCGTCAATGGGGGATCAACACTAGAGTAAGTAGGTCTATCATGAAAAGTACCTATCTCAGAAATTACAGGACCTAACTCAGTCAAATCAGGTGAAGGATCATAGTTAGGAGTAAACTCCCCATCTTCCACTTGAATGGGATAAGGTGGTTCAGGAATACCTTCAACATGGTCTCCCATTGTGTGTGAATCAATGTGCGAAGTAGTCCATCTGGATTGTCTATCACTCTCTCTCAAAGGAGGAGGAAATGTAGAAGGCGAAATTCCTGCTAAATGACGAGAATGACACGGAGCCGCACCCAGATCCACAATGACTCAAAAAATATAAAAGACTCTCTATCTACGTAAAACCTAGGAAAGCTAACATGCACAGAGCATACACCAATAAAATCTAAATATAAACACAAGTAATCAAGGGTAGGATAAGTGAGCTCCCGAATGAAGCAGGTATGTCTTTCCTAGGAGAGGCTTGAGACTCCCATACACAACAAGCGGAGGTAAGTAACCAATTATTGTGGCCCTCAGCTTCAACGCATAAAGCGACTGTGCTGTCCAACCGCAACCTGGCCGGGACACCCGCAGAATAACCCCTGCAAAGTACCCCCTCGATATCTTAGATAAGGCCACTAAGGTCACCTCAATATAATCAATGCTCAGGAGGACAATCGCAGGCGCGATTGGCCGTATGGGCAGGGTAGCAAAGCTTGAAACTCTCGAAAGAGCCCCCAGATATGAATACAATCCTAGAAATATCTCCAGTGCTACTCAGTTATGACTAGGGGTCATTCTAATCAATAACCGCTCACACTGCCTCGTGCTTAACTCCCTTTTGAGAGGAGGATCCTGAGAAACACTGGTTATACCAAGGAATTTCACACACTCACCTGGACATACACATACATGTTGTTGTTTAGTGGTCTTGGAGAATTTACTCACAATGAACTATTCCAAGACCCTAAAACCTAATCTTGTTGGTGAACCCTATCAAATAAAATAGTGTAGTTCATTTTAATTAGGCATTGATTTTAATTGGCTTTATTACTCAAAAGAGGTATATGGCCGTGCAACTAATGGCGTTATGACACAACATGAAGCAAAATGCACACCTAACAATCAATGCAAATGCATTATGTCCATGAAAAACAGGGTATGCTACTACGCGAAATGCACAATTTTCTTTGAATGATAGATGCAAACTTTCTTATATGAAATCCTAACTAATACTCCAAAGAAAATCTAGTGCAAGTACTATGAAAAATGCAAGATGCAATGCATAATGATAAGCAAATATTTTTGGATTTTTTGAAATAAAAATGAGATACTAAAGAAAAAGAATGGTTCTACAACCCCCAGACTTTGCAAGCACACTCAAGCAACACTCAAGAAAAGTACTAAGGTAAAAGAAATCTAATGCACTAATCCCAAAACAAAAAATCGAAAATGCAATGAGAAGAACATTCTTCAAAAAAGAAATTTTACCCTAAAAAAAACGTCTCTAGTAAGAAACAGAGGTGTATACAGACTCTAGCAGTATCAAAGGAGACTCAACAATCATCAAAATTCACCCAGCAACAATCCATCTTCCTCTAAAAGGAAAAACTAAGGGCATACGCAACTGTTCGCAGTAAACTCGTGTGTGTACGCGGAAATAGCAGTGAAACCCGCGTATATACCCTATTGTAAGTTAAAAACTCACGTATAGGAAGAAAGGTGCATAAAAATAAAGGCAAACAGACAAGCTGAGACAAACTTCACACCAATTAGACACCACCAGGCAAACATGCCCCCAGACCTGACACAGAAACAAGAGAAAAATAGCAATTCAAAGTCATTGAATGCCAATAGAAAACCCCCAAAGGACAACCACTAGGAACTCCCTAGCGGAGTCGCCAATTCTGTTATGGAGAGAAATTCCTATGGCTTGGGGTACCACAACAGACAGCTTGACTCCAAAAATCAATCCTTTCCAATATGCAATAAAAATCAAATATCTAACACTAAAGGATCAGACCTCGTACCTTATTCCAGATGGTTGAAGTAGATCCCCGTTGAGCTTTCCAACTTCAGCTTGAATTGATGAATCACTTCCTCAACAACAAGTAAACAAGACAAGCATACTATATATATTGGTGTTAGATCTATTCTAGCATATATAATCAACAATGTATAAGCATTTGAAATCATCCATGGATCAAATATTCATTCAAACATACATTATTGGAGAGGAAAAGATATTTCTATTAATATAAAATCAGAGATTACAATGGATACAACCTTTGTCAGCACGTCTGCGAATCGGAGAAACTGAATCCTCCACTGGGCCTCCACCACCTCAATCCTCCATCTCTCGATAGCAAGCTCACAAGCAAAAGGCAAGCTTGGGAAGAACACAAAAGTGCTCCAAGGGACAAAGGGATGCAGACTCAAGCACAAGTTCCGGCAACAATGGACTATAGTTTCTTTGCTCTCAATTCTCTTATGCCTTCAATGTATCCAAAGAGTTCCTTATATAGCTTTTCAAAGGGGTAATGAAAGGTCGAATCCGAGCGATATCAAGGCATATGGAAGGCCAGGAGTCAAGTGAGTCGGATCCATGTCAAGGAAAACTCCAAAAGGATTTGGATTTTGTACACATCCCGATGTACACGGTTTTAGGGGTCAAACTCGCGTATATAAGCGATTAGTGGTTTAAAAGTCGCATGTATCAATTTTCACATGTTTATAGGGATGGTCTAGGAAACATCAAAGGACAAAAAATGGTCCAAGGGGTCTAAGGAGTCTGTAGAGGGACAGGGGAAGGCCATACACGTGTGATTCACCTAGAGTGGTAAAATCAGCTATAACATCAGCTGAACTAGAGCTTTCTGTATTTGAATGCTTCTAATCTTTCTCTCTTTGTTGCTTCAAATCCTTGACTTTATTCTTGTATTTGGCTTGTTTTTACAGATTAGCATCAATTTTTTAATCCTTGTCGTATTTGATGGTACCCATTTGCACTAACTTGTCTTTCTCTTGAGTCAATGACTCCATGAAGTCTGCTAGTGTAGGAATCCTCCAATTTCTAGTTGTGAGCTTTCTTGAGTGAAATGTCGAAACAAACACATAATACTTAGGCCCTATCTTAGAAATGATAGACAAGGTAAGTTGATAATATTTCTTCTCTATGCCACATTGTTTTAGCTGAAGCACCAAAACTTTGAACTTGGCAAATAATTCTTGGATTGTCTCATAGTGAGCTGGAATCAGTGAGATTAGCTCAATTTTTAGCTGATGGCCTCTCATCTCATTAGTCTTCCCAAATTGTGACTCAAGCTTGAGCCAAAATTCATTGGGTGTTCCAAGAAAATAAGGTCTCTCAAAATATTGAGATAAAGCATATCAAATCCTTCATCAAGTATGTTTAGGTACTTCGATTTCTTCATAGCAGAGTTGGGCTCGGTCCCAGTCCCCATTGTGACTATGTATAGGCCTTTTGACCTCAACTGGATCACCATTTCAGACTTCCATTTGAAATATGTGAATGGAGTAAGAAATGCATGAGTCTGCTCCATTCTACTTGCACACTGTGTGACAGAAACACTGTAGTACCTGTAATGCAAACGATCAAATTTTCTGGAAAATTCCCTAAACAACAACTCAAACACTCTAGATTTGATTTGCATCTCCAAAAATATCTGATACCATGTGAGAATTTATTCACAGTGAGATCTAAGAGCTAAGGCAATCTTCACAATCTAAGCTATTCACAAAATATGCAAGAAAACAGTAAAATAGAACAAAATAACACACATAAATGGTGCCAATAACTGATCTTTATATTAGTGTACAAATTGTATATCTGTATAGTACATACTTAAATTAAAATGGGAAAAAATTGTGAGCCCTTGGAGGCCATCTAGATGCATACAAGTGTCGGGCTAGGATTTGACCCCTAAACCCCCCTAGGTTGACCAATAGGCTCCCAAACCATACCAAACAGTCACGAATGAAACTGTAAACCTGGATGGAGCATGTTGGATCATAAATGAAGGCATGCTAGGGATGGGTAAACACATGTGTGAGTGGGAGAGTCTCTAGGAGACAATAAATTCCCAAGAAGACCAGAAAACAACCACATTCACACACTAGCGCCCCTAGTCAAACATATTCCCTTATTTAAGGGATAAGGAGTGGTTTGTCATCAATGAGGGTTCCTGGGTTGTCATGATGATCAAACTAGAGTGCCTCAACTATCAAGATGATCAAAGTGGAGCGCCTCAACTGTGAGTAAATGAACAAGAAATCACCTAAAAAACCAAGATTAATTAGTATAACCTAAGTATGATCATATAACATAAGTACAAGACAAATGAAAACTCCTCCTAGGTGTAATACCATGGTACTAAGGTGGATTATTGCTCTAATAATGACCTTGATTTTGTCCATGTATGCTTTCCTGTCCAAGATATGTAAATGAACATGTCAATTCATACAAGAAAATAGAAGAAAACAACTCATACATTAATGAATCTCATAAGCTCACTTCAAAAGCAGTCATATCATCAATGCTTTGAGTTGTCACTCCTATTTCATGACCTTGATTTTGTCCATTTATGTGTGCCTATCCAAGGTACTTAAAGGAACATGTCAATCCAGAAAAAAAATAGAAGTAGACAACTTGTACATTAATGAATCTTAGAAGTCAAGGACAGATATTCAAATATTTTTCCAATAACAACACAAGAAAATTTAAAATTGCATACTCTACAACAAATGCATAAAGAAAATGGCCTTTGTGCTATAAATATAATGTAAAGAGAGAAAAATTCTAAATCATTAACTTATGTTCATATAGGCATAAAAAAAGGTGAGCATTTAAGTTGGTAGCAGAGTAATCTTCATTTTTCATACTTTAAACTGTCAAAACATGAATTAATAAAATAATACACAAACGCATCTCATAATTTCTTAGTTATATACGTTGAAATTTTTTTATGCGTTCTCCATATTTCATCAGAGACAAAAGTTTTCAAATACGTTCCAATCATTGCTCACTTCCAATGCTTCCTCTAAAGTCCGAACAATTTTTTCCATATAAATTTCCTGGCTCAAACCCCTAGGTACTTCCTGTCATTTCGAGGATGGTACCCAAGGTAAACCCTATATTCTTCAAGGCACAAGACCAATAAAAAAAGGCTCGAAGACATCACAACAATATACTCAATATTATCTCAACATGTCACTTAAGGGATATAATCTAGGTGGAGAGAATAACACTCCATCCCACAACCACTCAAACTAGACCCAATTAACTCTAAACCCCAATGATTGTTAAAGAAAATTCTACTAAAATCTGTGGTAAGTCATATACCATTAGCAATAAGATAAATATAAACAAGGATAAGAGAAGTCTAAACAAGGATATTGAAAGCACAATATGCATGGGTATAAAGACGCACATAAACCATATTATCTAGTTAAAAAAAACAACATTTGCAAATAAGTCCAAAGCAACAAGTTCAATCAATTCCTTATATACCGACAACTGTCCCCTCCATGGAAATTCCGTACAAGAATCTGGTTGTCTACATTTTCCCACGAGGTAAAAACAAACAATGTATTTTAAATGCCATAGATTTAAATAGGAGAAGCGAAAAGTGGTATCTTACCGGTCACTAGAAAATCATAGTTATGTCTTATTTGTTGGATATCAAATACATAAGCCATTAACAAGAATCGTTGACATTGTTTGCATATCAATGTGTTTCTTGATGAATTAAAATTGAGAGGCACGTGTAAATTCCATAATGAAAAAAAAATAAAAAAATTAAACATTTGCTCCTAAATATCTAAAATATGCACATTCATCACCCATGTTTTAAAATATACTAGGAGATGCTTTACAATTACAAAAATATTTTAAGATATTGGATTTTTTTAACGTAATATAACTATTGGAAATAGTCACAATATTACTCTAATCTTTAATGAAGAAAGTTTAAAATAACATCTTGCTGGTAGAGACTTAAATAAAACAGACAGAATTTGTACACCATAAACATAAAATACTCAGAGCATCAACTCTCTATTTAGGTTGAACCATAATATTTTGTGGTCGTAGGCACTATCTTTTTGAAAATAAGTTACTAATTGATTAAAGTAATAATTTTTTTGAAAAAAAAATAAAAATAATTCATCCCAAATTAGCAAGCACCTATGTAAGGATTCCAGCACAAATACCCATTGAATGCAACTACTAAGCCAAAGGTTTCCATCTCACAAGGATCTTACAAGCCAGGGAACTAAACCACACTCCCTCCTCCCAAAAAATAGTTAGATATATTAGGAGACCAGAGAAAATAACATAAAAAAATAAATCAAAAACAAAAAATAATTCACTTGGTAACTCATTAGACAATAACATAAACATTAAACGAAAAATAAAAACAATTGGTAAATAGACCATTGTTCAAACAAAACATACTAAGTTTTTTAATATCCCAAGTGGATATTTTTACTATCATAAATCCAAAATGTGAGTTATTTTAGTTGGGATTGCACATCTAGAAACCTTAAAATAGTTGTGCAAATATGTAAACGAATTTAAACTATACAAGAGGAAATTGAATGGTGTTTGATAGTATTAAAAACCAAGCAACGTTTTCAACATTGGAGCATGAAAATGGAAATGATTTCTATCAAAAAGTAACCTATTAGAGTGGAAAACTAATGATAGTTGGTAACTGGCTGAAGATAGGGTCAGGTCTTTTGGTTATGGATCCATATCCATGTGTAGAAGGCCACTTTATGCCTCTGGAAGTTAACGATTTTGAAATAGACTATGAAATCAAAAGAGTCATAGATCCATAATACAATCTTACGCAGCACTAAACCCTAAGTTAATGGGTCAAATCTAACCTTGTTCCCCTAAACTATTTGGAGGCAAAGTTTTGTCTCAAAATGCATGATTCAAATTTCTAGCTTGAAACAACACTCCAAAATATTTATGTTCCTGTGATGTCCTCCTTGCAGACACCTAAAACCCTAAATCATTTGTTTTATTTCTTCTCATTATCCAAATATGCTTGATCATGGGTGAAGTCCCTATGCAAACAAAACCTCCATGCTTCATTATCGTGGTGAGTTACCTTTCTAGATGACTAGTGTGCCTTACCTCTAGATTTCCATTTTGATTGGTTTCTTATTACATTGAAGTTTTATTTTGGATATGGAAAAAAAAGGAAATATGTTCTATTTAATATTGTTGTCACATAAATCTTCTCTTGGTATGATGGCAATCTAATCCATTCCATCCTGTCCTTGTGGATTGTGATGTAATCATGGAAGGTGCACTTGGAGATGGAACTCTTATAAAAAAATTGGAATATTGGAATGGGCCCCTTGCGCTATGAGTTGGGTGCCTCTAGTCTATGACCTTCTCTTTCCTATGCACCATATAAAACTACCTTCGTAGGTTAATTGATGGTAAAATCTCAACACCACGATTGCACACCGATCTGGGAGAATCGTGAGTATGTGTGCAACCAGTCCACTAGCCCACCTTGGCATGTGGAGAAATCCTTCCCAAGGCTCTTGCAATCTCAAAGGGGCATATATCCCAGGACATTGTGCAATCCATTGAGGATGACCTGCCAATCTAGATGGGGACTAGAATAAATGAACATGGCCAACCCAACGCCCCCTCCCCTCAATGACTTGGATTAATGTTTAATGTTGTTCTTTTATGATGCTATAGTTTTTGTACTGTGGAAAGTCTCAATCGATGCCCAGTATTTGTCATTAATATGACTATGATACATCTTTAAAAACAAAAGTTCAAATAATTTGAGAATAAATGTGCATGATAATGATTGATAAATAAAATTTCTTATATGTATCAAAAACACTATAAATTTTCATCATACTCAAATGTGAGAATTTTAGTTTTTTAATCCTAACCATATTCCCATTTTGTACCAATTTTTGTGTTTCTAGTAACATAGAGTTCATGTTGTATGTATTTGTGGGAAGTGATATAACTTATGCTTAAAATAAAATCATATCTTTCAATTTTATGGAGTAGGAGGTTTGAGATCAAGTGGGATTCACAAGTCCCATCCTGCTATATACCACCTTATTGTAACACTATGCATATGCGGATCCAACTCCCTCATAACGTTTTGCATATATTAATCCCTTGTAGCATAAAAAATTATATTCACATCAGAAAAATATTAAGATCAATAGAAAATAAGTCATCTTGATTACAATGTTGATATTCCATCACTGAAAATTGAATTACTTATTGCATCAATTTCAACTGCATTATCAGGTTCTTTGTATTCAACCATGTCAAGAATCTCTTATTCATCATCAAATCCGAAGTAGTATGAAATGGGATGTATATTACCCCTCTACTGTCTTTCTAATGCATGAATTGGAGGTACATTATCCTCCTCACTCATATTGTCAAGAAACAATCAAGTATAACATTTAGGGATTGTGCTTGTTTTTGTAATTTGTGGGAAGTTGCCACTTATATCTCATGAAAATTACATCCAAAATGTTACAGCCTATCCCAATTCCAATTCATGTATAAGACCCCCCTTATTTGTGGGGCAAGGGACTACTTGTTTCAGGGAGGTGTAAATAACCTACCTCCCTTTGGATCCAAACATGTGAACTCCAAGGAGGAAACACATCTTACTCCTCTGTCTGGATTCAAATCCGTGAGCTCCAAGGAGGAAACACATCCTAACCATTGAGCCCACTCAGGCTGTACTCCACTAGTCCATATATTTTATCCATCCATACATTTTTCATAATTCATGCATTCTTTTAGGATATCATAATGCAATGAATACCTTTGGGTTCACCATTACTTGCTAACCAATCATCATATTCAAGAAAAAACTCTCCTCCTATAGCCTCCTATTTCTCTCTAAAGCACTTGTTCTATGAAAACATCGAACTAGATGCACAAATGGACAAGATTCATCATTAATTTACTCTTATAAGTATGTTAATCAAAAAAATAAATCCATTCATCTATTAAGCTTAATGATGATTCATATGAACATAATGTATTTCTAAAAGGTCATAATAACTTGAATATGCTCACCCTTTCTAGTTATTAATATTTGTTTGTTTGGTGGCAATTATGATTTATTGTTTCTTCATTCACTCGATTCCCTAATAGACAAAGATAAATATGCACGTTATATCTACCCTTTAAGAAGAACAAGTTAAGAAGATACACTTTGTTATCGCTCCAGGAAGCTACTTAGTGGTTATAGCTAAGTATGCCTGGTAACTTGAGAAATCATGTTTTTGGTGTTTTCTGAAAAGGTGGATCAATAGGACAATTAAAAGACTAAGTAGTAAGACAACATGCCATGCCTCTAAATAAGCTAGTGCTTTGAGGAATTAAATATCAGCCACAGTAAATAATCGAGGTATGAAGAAAAACATTCGAGATAACCAAATACATTGAAATGCAGGGTCATACAAGAATATAAAGAAACATTAATTCATCCATGAGCTATATCAGAAGATGACAGTTCTGAACAACTGAACTGAATAAAATCAAATGTAGAATAATGAAAGTGTGGACAGACTGATATCTAATAACCAAAGGAAACTGTGATTCATATAGCAAGAAGTGTCCAGTACATAGTCAAACATATATCCTAAATCGAACCCTTTTTCAGTGTGAGTTCTTAGGCTTTTAAAGCCTTTACAAACAGTTTCCAGATCCTAAAAGCATGGATATGTTGAGTTCTACTAAAACATTAACTGACAGTCAAAAGCAAAAAGATAGGGATTGATCCCTAAAATCAAGGAAATTCTGATATGGAGATCTCCTTCAACAACTTGATGGTTGGTGAAATGAAGCAGCCTTCCAAGGCTCGGTGAATTGAGTTGGGCGCGCCACAGATTTGATTTTCATGATGTGGTAGTCGACTTGTAGAGATGTTCCTCCAAATAAGGTCTGAAACTTAGTCAAAAGAACCCACTGATTCAAAACTCGCTCAAAACCTCTGAGATATAGATAAAATACTTTATAATCCATTTATTTCTGTCAGTTTAGCGAATCAAAACTGAGTTCTGGGAGAAATTAGAGAACCTTTGCAAAAACAGGATTTTGGCAGCTAACTATTCTGCTGATTTCGTGCCTTAGCCGCTGGAAGTCAGTTCTTTCGGCAGCTAATGAGCTTTGTGGGGCTCGCCTAAGCTGCCGAAAGATGAAAACTGTTTCAAAAATTAAAACCCAAAACGATGCTTTCCTGCATGCTCGTGACCAGTTGCTAGGACTTCTTTGAAGCTGCTCCTTTCCCTCTAGTCACTCGTTTAGTTTGTCTTTGCTGAACTTTCATAGGCTGTTCTTGCTGAGCTTCCACAGGTGTTACTTCCTCAGGGATCGTGGCCACCTCAGCCAACGTGTCTAGACCAGATGGTTGTGCTTCTGTGACTACTGGTTGTACCTCTGTCCCCTCCAATTCCTTCAACTTTAACCTGAGCATCCTGAGATTGCGGTAGAGCTTGGCATTTTCTTTTATCAGCATCGCGTTTCTCTCGGTTGTTTTCTTGAGTCTTTCGACGATTTCCTGGCTCCGATCATGCAGTGCCATATTCCTTCCAATCAGCTCTGCGTTGTGCAACTTAACCTGCTTCTCACTATGTCTTGCCTGAGAAAGTTCCTGTAGCAGCTTATTGAATTTGTTGGTCTCTGGTGTGGAAGGTTCGGGACCTGGTACATCAGTCAAGGGAGGGTCTTTACTTTTCTCACTCTCCATGGGCTGCTCTGTTCCTTGTTTTCCTTCGTCTCCAGATTCAGATCCTGAGTAGGGGAGATTTAGTGGATTTTTTCCTTGAGGAGTTCCTTCAGCTTGTTCAAACACCAGCTTTCTCTTTGACCTTCTCCTTTTGCTGGATGAGGAAGGGGATTCCGTTTGGGTTTGAGGAGAGATGGCTCTCCTCTTTCTCTTGCTGTTTTTGGGAGTGCTGCTCTTCTCGCCCTTACCCTGCTCAACTGCCTCTTCACTGACAAGCTCTGTGGGGAACTCATGCCAAAATAAAAAATGATTCCAGTCTACACTTCTCTTCTTCAAAAGCTCTTTGATTATCAATGTTATGAGACCCTGGTGAGAGATCCTGCTTGCTATCTTGCTGGGCTTAGCCTGGACTTGCTTTGCCATCTTAGTTAGGGTCTTATGGAAGAAGTATGGCAGATTTAAACTTTCCCTTCCTGTGAAATGATTCAACAGCTTGAAGTGGTAGTGCAACACCCTGTGATATCGGCCTTCACAAGTTATGTAAACGAAAATGGCCTTTAAAAGAGCCTGCCATTGAGGTTCAAGAAAGGTGATGGGAAAATCCCTTTTCCGAATGGTTTCCTTATGGGCTGGTAGGAGATACGATCTGAACTCAATATCTGAGGCCTTAGTGGTCTTAAACCAACTTTTCCCTGTCCTGGGGAGACCTGTACATTCGGCTATAGCTGCCTCATCCACATGAAACTCTTCTCTGCCAAATTTCACTATTCTCCCATTGTAGCTCCGAGCAAATGCTTCAGCAAGTGGCTGGTTGAAACTAGTGAGATTTTCACAATAATAAAAAACCTGTGCAGTCTTGAAAAACTCAGCTACTTGTGGGTGGGACTCGAGATACCAGACCCCATCTAGCTCTGTCCTGAGTGGCAGATTTTTTTTTGCCATGAGCTGAACCTTTGTTTTGTAGTAGATGATAGAGAGATACCGCGCTGAAAACTCGCCCTGATGAGAATACTCCTGGATCGATGCTCTTTTTTGATAAAAAACCCCTGGATTGAACCGGAACTTCAACTGCGTGATAACATGACATAACCAGGGACCTTGGGTCTGCTCGCAATGTTTGAGAAATAAGATACCCATTTGAATGAGCCCAGCAGGTGATCACCTATGATATCGCCCAGCTCGTGTGAAATTATGAATCGATCAGATTGCGGATAACCTTCAGATGGAAGTATGCATCATGAGATTCTGTATAACCCTCTGCGATTAGAAATGAAATGATGTGGGCGGTTCATGACTCGCTCTCGGCAGCTTACCAACACTAAACCTCATGATGGTCATATGAGATGCGTTCTAATCTTCCTTTTGGCGGCAAAACACAGGCTCGCTTGATGTGAAGTCGAGTACGGACACGACCCTTTTTTTAATTTGCTGATGAGATCGTTTTTGGCAGCTAATGTCATTCTAGTTAATCTTCTTAGCTGCCGAAACTGAGCCTTTTCGGCAGCTAACTGGCCTTCACAAAACAGAGTTAGCTACCAAAACCTGTCTTTCCCAAAATTTGAAACCAAGACTCAAATAAATCAGATTTTTGACTTAGTACTAAGGATGAGGACCTCCTTATTGACTCTAAAAAATTTCAAAATAAATTTTTGGACTCAAAGCTATCACCTAAAATAATGAGAAATCGACTGGTTATTTTAGGAGATAACATCTGGCTCCTACTTGGGGATGGAATCCTCCTAGTGAGGTTCCGAAGAATCCCAGAACCAAATGCCTTTCCTGGAAATAAAACTCACACCTAGTCTAGTACTCCCATTGGGCATGGAGTTTATTTAACACACTGACTCTAAACAAAAAGAAAAGACGAATATTTTACAATGAGAAAGACCCGAGGTCTTTATGAGAGGTAGATTTTCAAAAATCGCCCATTGAATGGGCCACCTGCGAGAATCTCTCCATCCAGATGATGAAGAAGAAAAGTGCTGTTGTGATAAGCCTCTGCTATAATGTATGGACCAGTCCATAATGAATCAAACTTACCATGCTGTCCCTTCTTTTGCCTAGCTGCATCCCATTTCAAAACAAAATCACCTATTTTGAACACCTCCTTTTTTGTTTTCCTGTAAAAAGTGTTTTTTACCTTCATTTGATGATTTTTCAGACTTTTCTATCAGATGGTCTCTCTCCTGCTGTAACTCCACCAATTGGAAAACTCTTCTAGTGTGATCATCAAGTTCAGAGCCGACCTCTTGAAGGAAATTAGTCACTGGTAACACAAGTTGGACTGGGAATATGGCTTCAGTGCCATAGACTAATTTAAATGGGGATGTACCAATGGATTTTTTGATAGTGACTCTGTCGGCCCACAAGGCGAATTTTAACTTGCTGTCCCAACTTTTCTTATTTTCCTCCAGCAATTTTTTTATGATACGAGACAAACTTTTATTTGAAGACTCAGCTAGTCCGTTGCCCTGTGGGTAATATGACGTGGAATGAGCTAGTTTTACCCCCATCTCTTCACATAAGCTCACCAAATGTCGGTCATTAAAGGCAGGAGCATTGTCTGTAATCAGCTTCCTGGGACAGCCAAACCTTGAAAAGATATTACTAAACAGAAAGTCAATAATAACCTTATGAGTAGCATTCCTCGTGGGAATGGCTTCGATCCATTTCATGAAATAATCTATGGTAACCAATATCCATTTGTGCTGATTGCTTGATGAAGGATGGATCTCTCCGATGAAGTCCAAGCCCCATTGCTGGAATGGACCAACAGCTGTGATGGGATTCAACGGTAGAGATTTCAGCTGCCCCTTTCCCTGGAACCTTTGACATTTGTCGCATGCTTTCACAAAAGCAAACACATCAGAAAATATACAGGGCCAGTAATAACCTGC
>LPNX010598629.1:110301-148940 GCA_001517045.1 Pseudotsuga menziesii
TTAGATCTCAGATTATATCCATTTGGTTCCTCAGTTTGCAGCATGGCCTGACATTCATACAGCTGGTTTAGTTCCTGATCAAACAATGACCCTTCATAGTCAAATTCTGTCAAGTAGATCTCTTCGTACTCAGCCTTGACACAGTGAATGTCCTCTTCATTTTCTTGAACCTCCTCCTCATCTTCTTCATCAAGCACTACATTCTGGAAAGGAGCCCTGATTCTCTGATCATCAGCGGGATTCCTCTCTCTCTGCATGAGTTGCACTTGTTGTTGGTTTCTTCTCCAATTCTGATTCCTGTTTGGATAATCAGCTCGATTTTGATTTCTATTAGGGTAATCATTTTGGTTTTGATTCCTTGCTCTGTCAGGAGGCCTGTTGCTGCTCCTGATCTTTTCCATTTCAGATGTCAGAGATTCTAACATCTTTGCCAACCTATCCACCTTCTGATTTGAATTTGATGAAGAAGAGGCTTCCTCACCCCTTTTCTTCCTCTCGAAACTTGCTCTCAGTTTCTCGGAAGATGACAGATTTGATTCAACTTTCAGGGCAGCCTCTTGCATGGCTACAAGAGTTTCAGAATCTCTCTCTCTAAGCAGCAAACAGAATTGGTAATCGAAGGCTCCGGAATATGTGATCATAGCAGATGTTTCGGAAGGTTTGACTACCTCAAGGATCTTTTCATACATCTTATTGAACCTCTTGGTGAAATCAGACACAGACTCACTCGTTTTACGTTTGAGATTGCCAAACTCAGTGATGTAGTGCAGGTAATCCTTTCTGTCTCCCCAATTTTTCAAGAAAGCATCATCAAGAGCGGTGATGTCTCCTATAGAAGAAGCTGGCAGTGTTTTAAACCATTTCCGGGCTTCTCCATCCAGGCTCTGGACAAAGATTCTCATCCAAACATCTTGAGCTTCGATGTTGATATTTTCTGCATAAGCATAGAATGCTTCAAGGTGCTCTTCTGCTGTGTAGTTGCCTGGCCCGAAGAATTTAGGCATATATTTTTGGTAGTCCCCGACAGGCATTTGAGACAGTGGAAGTACTAGTACCAGTGGAGCATATCTGTTAGCTAGTATTTGTTCCATTCGGGTCATGTTTGCTCCTCCTCCCCCAGCCATAATGACTGTGGTATGTGGTGCAGCAAAAAAATTAACAACAGTTGAACTTACAGTGGTGACTTCTGGAACAGCTTGACCTTTGGTCTTCTTCGCCTCCCTCAAGATTCGATCTGGAGTTGATACTAGAGACACCAGGGGTCCTTGGGGATTTGCTCTGGTACTGGCCCTCTTTGGAGCCAGAATGATGTTGTGGAGTCGCCAGATAGAAGATATATAACCAGTGAAGTGTCTAATCCTTGTCTATCATCAAGGACCAGATCTGTGTCGTCTCCCAGGAAGATCAGCTTCTCACCTCGCTCCCCGGCAACGGCGCCATTTTGTTATCGCTCCAGGAAAATACTTAGTGGTTATAGCTAAGTATGCCTGGTAACTTGAGAAATCATGTTTTTGGTGTTTTCTGAAAAGGTGGATCAATAGGACAATTAAAAGACTAAGCAGTAAGACAACATGCCATGCCTCTAAATAAGCCAGTGCTTCGAGGAATTAAATATCAGCCATAGTAAATAATCGAGGTATGAAGAAAAACATTCGAGATAACCAAATACATTGAAATGCAGGGTCATACAAGAATATAAAGAAACATTAATTCATCCATGAGCTATATCAGAAGATGACAGTTCTGAACAACTGAACTGAATAAAATCAAATGTAGAATAATGAAAGTGTGGACAGACTGATATCTAATAACCAAAGGAAACTGTGATTCATATAGCAAGAAGTGTCCAATACATAGTCAAACATATATCCTAAATCGAACCCTTTTTCAGTGTGAGTTCTTAGGCTTTTAAAGCCTTTACAAACAGTTTCCAGATCCTAAAAGCATGGATCTGTTGAGTTCTACTAAAACATTAACTGACAGTCAAAAGCAAAAAGATAGGGATTGATCCCTAAAATCAAGGAAATTCTGATATGGAGATCTCCTTCAACAGCTTGATGGTTGGTGAAATGAAGCAGCCTTCCAAGGCTCGGTGAATTGAGTTGGGCGCACCACAGATTTGATTTTCATGATGTGGTAGTCGACTTGTAGAGATGTTCCTCCAAATAAGGTCTGAAACTTAGTCAAAAGAACCCACTGATTCAAAACTCGCTCAAAACCTCTGAGATATAGATAAAATACTTTATAATCCATTTATTTCTGTCAGTTCAGCGAATCAAAAATGAGTTCTGGGCGAAATTAGAGAACCTTTGCAAAAACAGGCTTTTGGCAGCTAACTATTCTGCTGATTTCGTGCCTTAGCCGCCGGAAGTCAGTCCTTTCGGCAGCTAATGAGCTCTGTGGGGCTCGCCTAAGCTGCCGAAAGCTGAAAACTGTTTCAAAAATTAAAACCCAAAACGATACTTTCCTGCATGCTCGTGACCAGTCGCTAGGACTTCTTTGAAGCTACTCCTTTCCCTCTAGTCACTCGTTTAGTCTGTCTTTGCTGAACTTTCATAGGCTGTTCTTGCTGAGCTTCCACAGGTGTTACTTCCTCAGGGATCGTGGCCACCTCAGCCAACGTGTCTAGACCAGATGGTTGTGCTTCTGTGACTACTGGTTGTACCTCTGTCCCCTCCAATTCCTTCAACTTTAACCTGAGCATCCTGAGATTGCGGTAGAGCTTGGCATTTTCTTTTATCAACATTGCGTTCCTCTCGGTTGTTTTCTTGAGTCTTTCGACGATTTCCTGGCTCCGATCATGCAGTGCCATATTCCTTCCAATCAGCTCTGCGTTGTGCAACTTAACCTGCTTATCACTATGTCTTGCCTGAGAAAGTTCCTGGAGCAGCTTATTGAATTTGTTGGTCTTTGGTGTGGAAGGTTCGGGACCTAGTACATCAGTCAAGGGAGGGTCTTTACTTTTCTCACTCTCCATGGGCTGCTCTGTTCCTTGTTTTCCTTCGTCTCCAGATTCAGATCCTGAGTAGGGGAGATTTAGTGGATTTTTTCCTTGAGGAGTTCCTTCAGCTTGTTCAAACACCAGATTTCTCTTTGACCTTCTCCTTTTGCTAGATGAGGAAGGGGATTCCATTTGGGTTTGAGGAGAGATGGCTCTCCTCTTTCTCTTGCTGGTTTTGGGAGTGCTGCTCTTCTCGCCCTTACCCTGCTCAACTGCCTCTTCACTGACAAGCTCTGTGGGGAACTCATGCCAAAATAAAAAATGATTCCGGTCTACACTTCTCTTCTTCAAAAGCTCTTTGATTACCAATGTTATGAGACCCTGGTGAGAGATCCTGCTTGCTATCTTGCTGGGCTTAGCCTGGACTTGCTTTGCCATCTTAGTTAGGGTCTTATGGAAGAAGTATGGCAGATTTATACTTTCCCTTCCTGTGAAATGATTCAACAGCTTGAAGTGGTAGTGCAGCACCCTGTGATATCGGCCTTCACAAGTTATGTAAATGAAAATGGCCTTTAAAAGAGCCTGCCATTGAGGTTCAAGAAAGGTGATGGGAAAATCCCTTTTCCGAATGGTTTCCTTATGGGATGGTAGGAGATACGATCTGAACTCAATATCTGAGGCCTTAGTGGTCTTAAACCAACTCTACCCTATCCTGGGGAGACCTGTACATTCGGCTATAGCTGCCTCATCCACATGAAACTCTTCTCTGCCAAATTTCACTATTCTCCCATTGTAGCTCTGAGCAAATGCTTCAGCAAGTGGCTGGTTGAAACTAGTGAGCTTTTCACAATAATCAAAAACCTGTGCAGTCTTGAAAAACTCAGCTACTTGTGGGTGGGACTCGAGATACCAGACCCCATCTAGCTCTGTCCTGAGTGGCAGATTTGTGTTTGCCATGAGCTGAACCTTTGTTTTGTAGTAGATGATAGAGAGATACTGCGCTGAAAACTCGTCCTGATGAGAATACTCCTGGATCGATGCTCTGTTTTGATAAAAAAACCCCTGGATTGAACCGGAACTTCAACTGCGTGATAACATGACATAACCAGGGACCTTGGGTCTGCTCGCAATGTTTGAGAAATAAGATACCCATTTGAATGAGCCCAGCAGGTGATCACCTATGATATCGCCCAGCTCGTGTGAAATTATGAATCGATCAGATTGTGGATAACCTTCAGATGGAAGTATGCATCATGAGATTCTGTATAACCCTCTGCGATTAGAAATGAAATGATGTGGGTGCTTCATGACTCGCTCTCGGCAGCTTACCAACACTAAACCTCATGATGGTCATATGAGATGCGTTCTAATCTTCCTTTTGGCGGCAAAACACAGGCTCGCTTGATGTGAAGTCGAGTATAGACACGACCCTTTTTTTAATTTTCTGATGAGATCGTTTTGGGCAGCTAATGTCATTCTAGTTAATCTTCTTAGCTGCCGAAACTGAGCCTTTTCGGCAGCTAACTGGCCTTCACAAAACAGAGTTAGCTACCAAAACCTGTCTTTCCCAAAATTTGAAACCAAGACTCAAATAAATCAGATTTTTGACTTAGTACTAAGGATGAGGACCTCCTTATTGACTCTAAAAGATTTCAAAATAAATTTTTGGACTCAAAGCTATCACCTAAAATAATGAGAAATCGACTGGTTATTTTAGGAGATAACACACTTCAAAACAGAAAAAGAGGTTGATGTGTTAAAAGAAAATTCCCAAGAAAGACAAGGAAAAATTATAAAAATAATTGTATGTCGTGTAATACCCCCATTTTTTCTCTTAGAATGTATTGGCTTGATATGTAAATATTTTGTATATGCGATGTATGATTCCTAGTGTGGATCTCAAGTCCAAGCCCCCGCTAGTGAATACTCGACATTTAAAAGGAAATTATTTTATAATTTGTGAGCCAAGTGCTAGCAAGCCATGGGAAATTGTAAAAGCATGTAAATAATCATAATGCAAATAAAATACCAAGGGCTGGCTATGGGAGAAACTAAAATGAAGAGGATATGTGTATCCACTAGGGATAGGTGAGGGTTTGTGGGATGGAATCCTTTGATTTCCAAGTGTCATCTTGAGAACCCATTTGACTTCCCTTGCTGGCATTTAATTTTGTTGCAATAAAGTAGTTGAGAAATTATCTCATGCATTAATGGAGAATGGGAAAAACCATAAATTCATATGGTTGGGTATGTGCATGGTTTACTTAACCCATAAGTCATTTATCCTCATGGGAATTTTTTTCCATCTTCCCCATTCCATTATTTAATAACCATACATCAATTCCCAACGTTATATGTACTACCAATAGTTGGAAAACCAAAAATCGCAACTTGGAAAGAAGCCAGGTTTTGAAGTGCCAAAGATGCCCATAAATTCATGTGAGAAGTGAAATCCAGTGGGGAATCCATATATGTAAACCCTGGGGTGAAATTAAAAGTTCCAAGAGCCCAAAAATCCATAGGAGTACCTATATTTGGAAGTCGAAACTGAAATTTCATGATTGATAGCCATGTGACCAGATTTGGGAAAAATCCAAGAGTGGATTCAAGCAGGAGTGAGAATAGGAGTCATAATTTCTTGAGAAACCCAGTGAAGGAAAGAATATCTATATGTTTAGCAGCTTGGACCTTTCTATTCCCACCCCAACGAGAACTGGAGGGAAGGGGCACCTGAGGGATTGTGTAGCAGGGGAAAGGGACCTTCACGGTGTTGGGTGTGGTAGATATTATGGGTGCCAAGGATGGATAAGATAAACTGAGATGCCTTTAGCTCTTTGGTTGATCTCACTGGCTAAACTATCTCCTTCCATTCCTCCCTAATTTCTTAACAAACCCAATTATATGTTGGTTTAGCCCGAGTCCTTATCCTTATAGTTGTGAGTGAGCCTTAGTAGTCCCCCCTTAGTGTATACATAGCCCATCTCAAATATGGTCTCTTAGTTGAAATAATATAGGTTAGATAGAGACCTATGGTTTGGTGGAACATTTCTCTTCCATAGATGGTTGATGGGACAACTTCAATTAAAAGAGAAGTGTTCATGATTGTTTCTAATTATCCCTAATTCATGTGTTATGAATGACTATTAATGTGTTAAATTGAATGAATTGGCCTAGCATGAATTTTTCAATTAGATTCCTTTGAATAACATGAAAATGAATTATTAGTGTGCATGGTTTTATTGTTATGCATGTGATGATCATGTTGGTATAAGCATGTTGTGGGTGTGAATTGATAGAATTTAATTATGTTGTGTATGTTTGATATGAATTTGCCCACACATTTAGATGTTAATAAATTTGTAATATGGCCATGGGGTGAGACTTATCTCCCTGCATATAATTCATGTACCCCTTTGTTGGTCAAATTAATGGGTGGGGACGTGACATAGTGATATCATAGAAAATGCTTGCAGCACTGGGGTTGTTTCGGGCCAAAATCCACACCTACAGGAATAAAATAAGAACTGCACAGGAAATGTTGATAAGTGTTTGGTAAAATTATGGGTTAAATAATGACCAAATATCACAATCTTCATATGTTTGCAGAGGAGCAAATTGTTGCATGGATCTCAGTGAGAGCTTTCCATCGAAGTTAGTTTCATAAAAAAATGGACTTCATACGTGAATGATATCAACTTGACAAACTAGCAGTAACATAGGCATCATGTCGACTTCCGACTTTCAACGCTGTAATAAGAAGGTTGGAAGGTTCGTATTATTACTGTTTGAATAGTGTTGAGGTGTCGATGCCAAAGTGTTGACACCAGGTTGTCGACAGTGGAATTCAAGATCGAGAGTTCATAACTAGCATAGTGGTGGAGTTTCAGCTTCTCAATCCCAATGTATGGAAGGTCGCAGTCAAAGTAGGGAAGTAGGGGTAGTCTTGTTTGGAAGCCATTTTGAAGTGTTGACTTCCGACTCCTAACATACAAAAAAAATTAGTCAGAGTAAGGAGGTCAAGAAGGTTTTATGAAGGAATTGTTTTACACTCTGACTTCTGACTCCTGACATATAGAATAAAGTAGTCATATTCGGGAGTTAGGGAAGGATTTATGGAAGAGCTATTTTATACTTGTGATTTCCAACTCCTGTGTACAGAAGATAGAACTTGGAGTCAAAAAGTTAGAGATGATTCATTATAGACTAATTGTGCATTGCATTTCCTATTTCCGATCGAAAAATTTGGAAGGGATTGGAAAATGTTGGATCAGACCTAGTGAATTCGGGCACCATTAATGAAGGTAAAAAATGCACCTATAAGAGCATGATCCATCATGATTCGATTTACCCAAAATTTTGAATTAGTGACTTTTACAAATTAGTATCCTGAGGGTCAATGGGAGCTCTATTTGGACCAAAATTGTTGTGGTGAAATAATAGACTATGAACATAGTTAACTTGGGAATATTGGATCCAAATTCCAAAGGGTTTGGAACTAGGGTGTGAAAGAAGGCTAGTGAGCACTATTCTGGAGCACTTCTGGGGGATTTTGAAAGTTTTGCAGGAGGTAAAAGTGATCCTATATGTTGAAACCAGAAAAATTCTTGAAATCAACATTTTACCTACTCATCAAAACAAACAACTTTTGTTACACAAAGTTTCTCTAGAAATTCTTGGTTTGGGGGGTAGCCAATTTTGGGTGGAAATTTGAAACTTGGGAAAAAGTGAAAAAGTCAAAAAGTAGTCAAACCAAAAATTTTATAGTGGTCGAATGGTGCGACAGATAGGATATATGAAATTTATTGAGTGATCCTTATCATATGAAATAACTTATGCTGATAAAAAAAAATTCTAGTTATTTCTATGTTTTCTTCCACAAGTTACTGAAGTTGGCCTCTAAGGCTAATTGCGCTTATGGAAAAAGTGTAGAATTGAGAAAAGTTGGTATTTTTGGAAGGATGCAAATTCCATACCCGAGACCAAAATGGAGCATGAGGATAGGATTTAGAAATATTATCTTAAAGGGAACCGTGGTGCAAAATCAGAATCTAAATCAGGAATTATGATGCCTTAATGATAAAGACATAATAGTTTCTATAACCTTTATTTGAAAACAAAATTGTCAATAGAGGTAGTTCCAGAATGCATAAAAGTTTTGTTTATGAGTAGGAATAACCAAGTGATAGTATTATAGTAATCTAGGTTAACATGTGGGGAAACATGCAAAATAGATAAGCATCCATTCAAAGCATTTTTGTGATGAATGTGTGCAATTTAAATTACAAGGAAGAGTCATGGGAGATCTTGATGATTGGATATGGATATTGCATTACATAAGAGAATGATCAACAAGTTATGGTATATTCCAGTAGGTAAGGAATATGAAAATTGTAAAGGTGGGAGGTTAATTATCGTTGTCGAAAAGTGTATGCGTGCTAAAAGAAGTTGTCATGAATGGAATAAGACATTCCAGGGGGTGGACCTATGATGTGATTCATGATAATGATAGAATGGCCATGTCAAGGATGGTAATTAGGGAATGAAGCATTCCCATGTGTTAATATATGGTGTGATTTATAATTGTGATAGGTATTCCATGGGAAAATAAAGTAAGTCTCATAAGTTGGACATGGCCACAATTTCACAAAGCAATTGGAGTAGTAGGGAACTGTGAATAGAGCACATTGTGAGTTGTTGTGTTGGCTAATGAATGATACGTAAGGTTGATAGGTGGTTGTAACAAAAATCAAAGAATGGTCTCCATAAGGAAACATTGGTAAAGAATAATGGCAATGATTTAGACCAACTATGATATGTGGAAGAGGAAATTCCATGCTATGATGAGGAATTGGAAAAGGATAATTCCTCAACTTTCTCTTGCTGATATATTTACATTTTCTAAGTTATATGTACATTCTAGAATGGAATATAATTCCACAAGTGAAAATTTAGATAGCTAAAATGTATATGCACTAGTAGGCATATTAAGATATAATGCATAGTGCATATGAATATGCATGTGCGTGCACATGATGTTGAATATTGATAACAATAGAATGGTTTTACATATGCAATAAATCCACTAATCACTTACATTATGGTTTATGATTGTTGTTGTTGATGATAATGGTTGTAGGACCAAAGATCATAGAGGTGTGGTTGAAGATGATGATGATGATGTTGCAAGTAACCAACAACATTGAGAAGAGAAGTTGGAATAACACATCTATGATCAAGAGGTTGGTGTAAGGATTGTGTAATCCTTGGTAAGAATCCAATTGACAAGGTAACCTACAAAGTGTTGAAAGAAACAATGAAAGTAATGGTTTAATTATGCTAATTACATAAGTGGTAAGAAGGAATTGGGTAAGAATTCCTTCAACCATATTGTATTCATCATGACTTGGTTTGCATATGATATGACGGAATTATGTGAGTGTTTTCTCATTGGGAATGGTGAGACATGAGGTAGTGAAGGAAAAGAGCCTTATGCCCTCTAATTGTTCAGAATTGAATGCATTCATATAAATTTATAATATGCATGTATGTGTGACGGTTATGAATTTAATAACTAGAATAATTAAGAACTGTGACCTTATTTTGGTAATGCATGCATGTGTGTGTGTGTGTGCATGCACTGAGATGCATTTGTGAATTCATCATTAGGGGAAGCAGATTCATTGGAGTTCATTAGAAACCAAGATAGAGGAGATTGTTAACAATTTTAAGATTGTTTCTAGAGTTTCCATGGATGTGGGGAAAAGACTTGCATGAAGAAGGCGGTCATGTTGGATGGCCATTGTATGCTCAGTGGCAGCATTATGTAGGAACAAAGATATTTTAGAACAATGCCAGGGTGAATTGGGTGCATGAACATAAATGAATTATGTCCATTGGAGTGATTAGTGGGAAAAGTTTCCCTGTACTCCTAAGGGATGTAAGAAGTGAAAGGAATGGGATTATGCAGCCCTGAGAATTTAAAATTTCAAGTTGATTGCATAAATAAGGTTCTTGTATCTTGCTAGTTTATTATGGTATTGGTGCATACGAAGTAAATGAGATTTTTCTCCATTTAGGGTACAAGAGCTGGAAGTGATTGAATTCTTGTGTGTTATTATTCTAGAATCACTTCAAGGAATGTGATAAATGCTATAATTAAATATGGTATGCATAGTTATTAATGTATTGACTAATATGAATCCTGACAAAGATGATGTATGGCAGGTGAACACCCCAGGAAATAGTGGGTTGTGCAAGTCATGAAGCGGATTGTATTTCCAATTGCTAGAGTCGAGAAATATGGGAAAAAAGATCATGACTATGTAAAATTAAATTATGTAGAAGACATAATTATAAATTATGATTTGAATTAAATTATTAAACATGATGGATTATTTGGCCACTTATGAATTAGGTCAAGTGTACGTGTTGTAGGAAGCCATGCACTATGGCCTATAGAAGCCAAACGACATGGGAAGAATCCCGTGATTTGAAAATGGGTTTCATGTGAAACACCATTGTAAATTTTGATAATGTCTCATGTGAATTGCATGTTAGTAAATAATGCGGGTGAGATGGTAAAATTATGCTAGTGGGGCATGTGTTGATCACTAGAGTTGAAACACAAAAAGGAATCGGGGTAAGAAACTTGAGGTACTTCTAAGTCAATGAATGGATCTCGGGGGACTATTAACCCAGAGAAGGGAGATTCATTCCTCACAAAAGGAAAAAGAGAAGGAATCTGCAAACACATTAGTATTTCATGGCCCTTGTTAGAAACAATATGTGTATAATTTTAGAATTTAATCTTCAAAACATGTTTTATTTCAAAGACTGCTTAAGTTTTGATTACGACCTACATGGAACACATTAGAAAGGATTTCACACCTTTCTGGTGTGGCATTGTGTTATGGTTGCTGACGTTGACTACACCCTAAGGAGATGGACACGTTCATGGTGTTTCAATATCAGAGAGTGAATTTTTACATAAAAATATGTTCACAAATTTATATCATCGATAATGATGAGTTAGGCTAGCCCTTGTGGTGTTAGGTAATGAGTGTGCAATTTGGTCATTGAAGTTTGAAGTGCAAAGGAAAAATATTGTTCTTTATCAGGATGTAAGGCTTGAGTTTCCTGTGATGGAAACTTATTGTGCTTTATTAGGATGTAAGGCTTGAGTTTCTTGTGATGGAAATATATTGTGCCTTCTCAAGGTGTAAGGCACGAGTTTCCTTTGATGGGAATATATTGTGATTTCTTAGGTTGTAAGTTCTGAGTTTCTTATGAAGGAAATATATTGTACTTTCTTAGGGTGTAAGGCCTGAGTTTCTTGTGATGGAAATATATTGTGCTTTCTTAGGGTGTAAGGAATGAGTTTCTTGTGATGGAAATCCCCCTTCTATTTCTTGTTGACCGACATGGAGATGTTGGTTTACCACCATGGATGCCTGGTAAATCCATTCGATGCACTAGTTGGGCATTGAATGTTGTGGAATAGTAAATTTGTTGGAAAAACATTCGTTTTTGTATCCCTAGGTGGCCCAAGGATTGTAAAGTGAAGTAGGACACCAACGGAGCATCTTGAATACAGTTATTGTCAAATTTAATGAAGCATAGGATATTCATGCCTACATGAATTCAATGAGAAACGAAGGCTGCATAAGAGAGAGAAGAATTCAATAAAGACTGATCAATAATTCATGGAAAATTAAACAAACATGAGACCAATAATTACAAGAATCAAATTACATCCATTAATCAGTATATTGTATTCAGTACATTGGTGTTACAAATAGGAGAACTTGAATACCTAATATAGGATTCAAATCTACCATCCTAGGCTGACTCTGTAGCTAACTCACTATGGGAAAATCACCACTAGAGCTCACTAATGTAACTCCAAATCACTGAATCAGTTCACAACGAGTTAACTGGTTGATTTAGGTGATCAAAGGAGCCCCACTTTCCTCAAATCGCACAAAGTGGCGCAAGGATGACCGAGAGGGATCTAACTTATGGGAATTAGAGCATAAATGAGCATAAAAAGACACCTACTAAGGTCAACTATTGAAGACTATTGGTGGCACTCAGAGTGGGTTCCTAAAGTATAGGTATTGGTCCCTAGAGATCCTAAACTCATGTAGATATGCATAGTGAGTGGTAGGTGGCCCCTAGGTCCAGTGTCCCCCATGCACTAGTGAAGTGGCAATGACCTACTAATCTAGGAAAAGACAAAATAAACTAAGTGGTCAGAGGAAGGATTAATTAATAATCCTAACAACCCTCTTAACACTAACTTTGGACATCCTAGGCCATGAAAACTAACACCAATGGTCGCCCTTTACATTATTCATCCATGTAAACTGAGGAAAAAGGAAAAACCACATGGGGAAAAACCTTCCTAAAAAATGGACATGAAAGGTAAACCAAAAATTCACTCCAAACTAAATGATTATGTCTGGAGGGATCTTCCTCTTTGGAAGAACATGAATCTACTGAACTCAATCAGGAACATAGACAATTGCAAGATTGAAATCGGAACCATGTAGATCAACTGAGGTAAACCGATGAGAGAGAAGAAGTGCTTGAGAATTTGAACCATGTTAGGTAAACAAATGCAACTGATATTTTTCATCTTTTAACATTGAACCGTGTGAGGTAAAAATCATATCCAAGTGTGAGGAGCGAGTGTCCATGTGAATGTAGGATGTCTCCAATTTCATTCACTGTAAGGAGGTGTGCATGTGATCATGCAAGAAGGAAGAAGAGGAGGTCTGGGACCATGGAGAGTGAATTCTTGAGATCCATAATATGATATAGCTTCCAAAATATCCAACGAATCACTATCTATCACATCAATAAACTCATGAGAAGAAACTGATATAGAATCCCCAACAACAGAATTTTTGAAGGGGACTCGAGGTGCTTGATTTTTCACACCAATAGTGATGCGATCAACACCAAGCATAACTGAAAGGTCTTGAAACTTTAAATTCAAACCAAATAAGGTGATATCATGTCCAAGAATGAGGAACAAAGGTTCCAACCGTGCCATTGATATGGAAGATACACAATTGTCTCCTTTGTTACGGAGAGAAACTTCCTATGTCTTGGGGTGTACTACAATAGACTGAATGCCATCAAAAATAAATATTTTCCAATATTCAAGAGCAATGAAGACATATAAAAATAAGGGATATGAATCACACCTTATTCTGGACGGTTGATGTAGATCCTCGTTGAGATTTACCAATCATGCTTGTATTCCCAATTCTCTCTCAACAACAACAACCAAGACAAGTATGCTATATATTCAAGTGTTAGTCCTACTCTAGCATATATAATCAATCATGTATAAGAAAATAAATACATCCATGGATACAATATTCATATTTATGCACATGTATTGGATAGGAAACAGATATTTCTATTAATAAAAATAGAGATACAATAGTGACAACCTCTGTCGGCACTTCTTCAAACCCGAGAAACCGAGTCCTCCACCTGGGCCTCCACCACTTCAATCCTCCATATCTCAATGGCAAGATTAAAAAGAAAAGGTAAAGCTTGGGAAGAGCACCACTGTGTGCTCCAAAGGGACAAAGGGATGCAGACTCAAGCATAACAAGTGAGGCAACAATGGACTATAGTTTCCTTGCTCTCAATTTTCTCCTCCTTCAATGTATCCAAGAGGCTCAATATATAACACTCCAAAGAGGAAATGGAGGGTCGATTCCTAGCATTCTCAAAGTATATGGAAGGCCAAGAGTCAATATATTCAGGACTCTATGAGGAAAACTCTAAAAACTTTTGGCTTTATGCACATTTCCCGATGTACATGTGTTTTGGTTTAAAAGCGGCATATACACGCGAGTATAGATTTAAAAGTCACTTATAGGCATAAACAAGTGTTTTTTGGGGACAATATTGGAACATTAAAGTATAATATGGGAAAAGGGAGTCCAAGGAGTCTGCAGAGGGACATGGAAGGCCATAAATATGTGATCAACCAGGTGTGGTAAAATCATCTATAAAAATGCCCCCTAATGTATGAGTTCATAGGGGTAACATGATGGCCGAAATACATTATATCCATCCCATAAGTGGATTAATGAAGACCCAAGTGGAAGAACCAGCGATTCATTAATACAATACAATAATCAATCTCTGCATATGACTGCAAATATACATATAGCAGCCCCAGATACATAAGAGTACAATGGCCATGAATAAGCATGATATAAAAATGTCATGTGTGGTCATCGCCACGTAAAATATAAAATGAATCAAGATCTCCATAATGGATGGAGGTATATGATATATACTGGAATCTGGTCATGAGAGATGACATCTCATGAATACTAGCACGATCAAGGAGGTAGCATATATGGAATTCCACCAAACTCAGAGGTCTTCTATGCAAACCGCTATGAGCACATGTCTTACTATGTGAATAGATGTGTCACGGTCAAACATAATATTCCATCGTTTGATTACCAGTCATTGATGTATATCGTTAACAGATGCGAGATATCCCACCTATAATGATAATGGGAATCAAGGTATAGAGTGCAATCTAACAAGTGTGAATAAATGTATTGAGGTTGAACACTTGAAAGAATCCATCGATCAGGGGACATTGATGTATTCCCAAAACTGTTGATGGGGAGAGAACCTACCACTAATGACTATAAGTCTCAAGGCACTCAAATGGACTCTAGAATCCTATTCCATAATAAATGATCTGAAGTTAATGGAATGAAATCCGCTGGAAGGAGGGAGTTAAGGGATCCCCCATTAACCAAAATGATGTACTCAACAACACTGGATAATGTGGAATAACTCAAACGAACAATATGTGCATGAACCAATAACTGTACCGGGAATGGCCGACATGCAAAGTCAAGATAACTAAGGAATGGCCAACTCAGGCTTCAACTTCCTTTGAAAAAGAGCATAAAGTGAATGGTGATTGAAGGTAGGAATCATGGACTCGATATGAAAACTGGGACATCTTTGTGAAACAGGAGGCATCAACAGAGGCTCCATAGGGACTCGAAGCATAAGGAGTCAGTGGATATAAACTCGGAGTAACGAGTGTAACTCCTAAAATCAAACTAAAAACCCAACCAATGGATGTGATATACAGTGCTCTGTTCGAAGGAGACATGACTTGGAAGATGCCAAAGATAATATTATTTCCCGTCTGTCTTTTATTTTTTTAAATTTTTTTGGTCTTTTTCAGATGTTGAAAAGCTTGAAAAAGAATAAATGCTCTTTATAGTGTACAACTAGGAGGAGATGAGTGTCTTAGGAAAGAAAACTAGTTCCAAGCAGTGGAACATACCTATGCTCAATGCAGGAAGCATGTGCAGGATAAGGACACTTGGGGGAAGGTCTCTTCCCGGTAAATGATTATTAAGCTGCAAAAGATACGTAAAAGGATCTTCTTTTCTAGGATTGAGACAACCTCATGCCACATGTCTTATAACTATGAAGTGGGGAGTCGACATAAAGCTCAATCAGGAAAGAAAAACTCATGAAATGAAATCACAACTTGATATACAAGGGATTCCCTGTGGGGAAAGGCTAGAATAAAGTTCAAGAGGAGTATGAAGCTCTTGCTCAAGGACATGGTGAGACTATAAGGGATGCCCCAAACCTAAAGGAGAAATCTTAGCATGGGCACCAAATGCAAAATGGGATCTAGCTAGGGTGCCCATGTATAGGAAATCTCTACCACTCACATAATGTCACTTCTAGTAGCAATATGAAGGTTTCGTGACATCATGAAGTGGGTTTGTATCTAAGGTCAAGATGAAACGGTCATAAGGAAATGCATCAATGCAAGTGGATGTGAAATCATAACCTATATGTCAGTTCGACATTATACCTGTGATAGGCACAAACGGGTCAAAGTCTTAGTCAAAATTCACTCCAATCAGGCCCCTACATTAAACATTAAGCCAAACGGTCCAAAAATGTCAATAACAGTACAAACTACATAAATGTGGGTAAATATTTCAAAAAAATTCTATAAAATAGTGAAAAAATATATTTTTTCATACCATTTGGAATTTCACCCCACATAGTGTTTTTGAACCAAAATTTTGAGAAGCTAATTCTGGGAGCCATGATCCATGAAATCACAAACCGCTTGGATCAGGTAAATTGTCTTGCCCTACTCATTCATTTCAATACTTTTATTTTGATTTTTCATGGTCAATTTTTTATTTTATACCATCCCAAAAAGGAGATTTCAGTCCACATGGAAAATTAGCTAATTTATGCGTATAGAGCTCAACATACCCAGAAAATCCTTCGATTCACATGTATGTACACAGTTGTTTGAAAAACAGTTGTGTATAAGGCCGTGTTTAAAGTTTTTAAGGGAAAAGACTAATGAAACTTCAAATTTGTTGTGTAGGATGGTTACTGAGTGGTGTGAACGTGAGCATGAAGACGTTGAAAGGGCGATGCAAGGAAATTTATTGGCCCAACAAGATTTGAGGGCTTGTGGTTTGTATAAATTCTAGAATCTTGGTAGCTTGAGGGAAAAACTAAGACTAATCCAAACGCTGGTAGACTATTGGGATCCAGACTCGAAAGCATTCCAACTGGATGGGATGCCCCTTAGCCTAGAGATTGAGGATATATACTTCATTACAGGACTCTCATGCAGAGGGGAAGTGGTCAACCTACGAGGTCGTGGGTTAGGAGGTGGCCTCACGATAGAGGAATACATTGCAGTGTACTTCCTCCATAATATGGAAAAGGTTGGCAGTCAGATCCCGATGAATTCAATCTAGAACCTAGGTATAAAGGCCATACTAATGGTACTTGGTAGGATTGTAGGACTGGCATCCCTCCATTGAAAATCTAGACAATTGATGTACTATGCAGTGGAATACATGAGGTCCACCATATATGATTGGAGTACCTCACTGCTGGGAAACATGAAATAGCAGTTGACAGACTGCAAGATGTGAAGGGTAAAAAACTTTATCTTTGCAAGCATCTTGAGTACCTTTTTCTTTGAGCGTGTATCAGGAATAAGCCCAAGAGTGGAGATTGATCCTTATAGTTCTCAGGATCCAGCTCAACTATGCTGGGAGAATGTGATGTGACAACTAGGAGGGGGATGAGTGGCCAACCCCTACCCAACAAAATTATTCCTCCGGTGGCGCAGGAAAATCATTGCCATAGATGACTACCCCTATGAGGAATAGACTTTCGTGGAGACCCTGATATGCCCATCCCACCGGGATCCGCATACAAAGACATAGGTAACAATCCCGACTCAATCTTGTATTTTAAATTATTAAATTTGTTTTTTTTTGATATAATGAAATAAAAAAAGACATGTTTTTTGTGATGACATAACTTGATACTTGGCCATATATACGCAGATGTTGGTCCTAGATGGCCAAATGGTTTCCCTCGTCATCGTCGGAGGGGGAGGGGATATTACATCATAGGTGTGGATGCAGAGCGTATGATCCAAAACATCCATACAAAATTCATTTGGTTAACACATAGAGTACCCATGGCCCAAGTCAAGGACTTCCTGGGGCCATTCAGGGATAGGTGGTGGGAGTACCACGTGCATGTATTCGCCTATTCCGACACCTAGCTAGAGCTGTCATGTGTTATCATGATCAGCACCTGCCACAGGATTAGAATCCTAGATGTACTTTTTGTTATGTTGAGTGTGTAGTGTATTTTGGTGGCTCAGAAGCCTCATTTTTGTATTATTATGTATTATCACACCACGTTTTGGACTCTATTTTATTGAAAAATACTAATGATGATCGGTTATTTATATTTACATGTGTAAATGTGTGTTGCATGCTTTAATGTCTGTGTATCAAATTCCAATCTAGTATGTAATTTGCATATGAATCAACAACTTGATTAAAATTTCTTGGAATGTGAATGTATGTAATGCTCTCAAACTATCGTTCTAGCAACCTTACTCTCAAGAATCTTCGTAATAAAGTTGGATCTCTAATACGATACACACCATTTAACTGTAATACCACTAACTACGATTCAAGGCATACCTCAAGAGACCGAATACCATGGGAAATGGAATCGTGTACTAAGTCAATCACGACACTATACTCAGGAATATTGTTTGATGAATGTCATAAATATACACTTCCTGAAGACAAAACCTGACCCGTAGGAGTATAAATCACCTAAGCAGTCGAAGCTGAGTTTTGAGTGTGGCGGCTGGAACCATTAGCGAATCCTACATATACCGAATACTCTATTGACATCTTCCACATCAAAAGGAAGCAAGTCAACCAACTTGATCACCACAAGGGAACCAAAACTAAACTATGCAATTGTACAATAATATACAAAGTATTAGGCCTGGCTGATAATTACGCATAGTATTTTTTTAAATAGAGCCCACTTATAGGCTCTACCAAGGCTATCCCTTCTTAATCCACCAACTTGTAAGAACCTTTATCTAATACATGTTTAACCATGTAAGGCCCACGCCACATAGGCTTGAACTTTCCCACCCCTAACGGCTCACTACCTTGGTCCCACAAAAGGACCAAGTCACCTTCATTAAAATTCCTAGGACAGATAGACTTATTGTACTGGGATTTACCATGGCACTTATTATTCTCAAGAGCCACTAAAGCATCTTGACACTGCTCATCAAGTTTCTCTAAGTGGACCACACGTTCTTCTAATGCAGAAGTCTCTGGTAAAAGTTCCATTGCTAGATTCAAAGAATGGATTTCACATTCAATAGGTAAAATCGACTCCACCCCATGCACTAATTTATATGGGGAAAAACCAGTGGAAGTCTTAACCAAGGTTTGATATGCCCACAAAGCAAGATATAACATGATATTCCAATTGGTATTGCTTTGTGTGATGGTTTGTTGGAGAATGGACTTAAGTGACTTGTTCATTGCTCCAACCTATCCATTCACTTGAGGATAGTAAGAAGAGGAGTGCTCTTTCTTATACTATAGCTTCAAAGACAACTCAACCATCATCTTATTTTGAAAGTTCCTTGCATGGTTAGTGACAAGATCCTTTGGGATACCGAACCGGGTGATAATTTGATTGAATATGAAATGTGCGGCTGTCTCACCATTGGCTTTGATTGTGGGCATAGCCTCTTCCCATTTCGTGAAATAATCAACAACCACTATGATGTGATGATTCCCCCCAGCCAAATCTAGGTTGCAATCCATAAAATCAACCCCCCACTTAGTGAATGGACCGACGATGATAATCGGATGTAAAGGGGACGGATGCGAGTGCATGTTCCATGCAAACACCTGGAAAGGGTGGCACCATTTGACCACATTAACACAATCCTTAAATATGGACAGCCAAAAATATCTCTCTCAAAACATTTTGACCTGTATAAATCCCATATAAATGACCACCACACGCCCCTCCATGGAAATCATTCAGCACAAAATCAACCTCTTCATGGGTTAATCACTGACGCAAAATGGAATCAACCCCACGACGATACAAAGTGTTATCAACAATGAGGTAATTCTTCGCTACATGACGTATTCATCGAAGCTCATCTCGTGAGAGGTGAGAAGGAACCTTCAAAGTTTGCAAGTAAATGATAATGTCTCCATACCATGGGTCTGTAGTAGAAATGAGAAAAATGTGCTCATCAACGAAAGAGTACTCGTGGACCTCTCCTTCATCCAAACTAGGAGAATCATATATAAGCTCAACAAAAATTAATGACTTCTTCGACTTCACCAAAAAAAACTCAAGGTCAAATTCTTGCAATATCACAATCCATTTATTGTACTTCCCCCCTATCATCCTTCTGGTGAGGATGAATTGAAATGGATTGATGTGAGCCACAACCAAAGTTTGGCGAAGAAGGATATAATGCCTCAAACATTGGACTGCATGGACGGTATCTAGGGATAGATTCTCGATATGAGTGTAATGAATTTCCACATCAATAAGGTTTCAGCTAAGGTAATAGATGAAATTCTCATGGAGATCCTCGTCCTCTTGAACCAAGTCCATACCAATCGTCTCTTGAGATGATACCACATATATAAAAAATTCACGGCTATAGTCGGGTGGACTAAGCATGGAGGCTAATGCCAAGGATTTCTTTAAAGCATCGAAAGGCTCCTGGGATCGCTCATCCTATATAAATGGTGTGTCTTTCTTCAACAAGAGCATGAAACCCTTAGTCAAATTGGAAAAATTGACCATGAATCTTCGCGAGAAGTTCGCCATCCCTTCTAAACTATGAAGATGTCTAATATTACATGAGGGAGACAATTGAAGTATTTCCTAAACCTTTAAAGGGTCGACTCTAATCCCCTCCTTGGAAATGATGAACCCTAGTAAGCGACCTACTATCATGCAAAAAATGCACTTATGAGGATTTAACCAAATTTGATAATCATCGGCATCTTTTGAAAACCAAGCGAAGATGATTAGGATGACACACCCTTAAACACGAGTGAGCATATAATTCATCAAGATAAACTTCAATTATGATTTTAAGGTCATGAAAAGCGAAGGTCATAGCCCATTCAAAAGTAGCTACAACGTTTTTAAGGCCGAAGGGCATCTTTTGATATGAAAAATTACCCCAAGGAAAAATGAAAGAAGTTTTGTGTTGATCCTCGAGTTTAATCTAGATCTGATTATATCCTAAAAATCCATCCATAAACGAAAAAACCTCGCTCCCAGCACATTCATCCAAAATATGATCAATAAATGGTGTGGGGAAGTTATCCTTAGGACATGCTCAGTTCAAGTCTCTGAAATCAGTGCATACACATATCATTATCTTCTTCTTTTCAACTAGAATGGGATTTGACACCCATTCAATCAAGGGAATGGGAGAGATGAATCTAGCCTTAAGCAACTTCTCTATCTCTTCCTTTATAGCGGGTGCTTTCCTAGGATTCATCGCACGCAAACGTTATCAAACCGATTTAGCATCTAGATAGGTTTTAATTTCATGTTTGACAATGTGAGGATCAATTCCCGACATCTCCTCATACGACCAAGAGAAAACATCTTGAAATTATTTAAAGATATTGGTGTATGTTTCAATCTCATCCAGGGGGAAATCCACCCCAATGTACACATTCTCAATCTTTCTAGGAGTTAGAGAAATGTTGATAGGTATAGTAGGTGACAAGTTGGCCATGTTCCCTTTGGCATACTTACTAGGAGAGCCTACTGGGATCACGAGCCTACCAAATTTCTCTCTTAGAATCACCCTATAGTCATCACACTCTACACCATCAAGCTTAGGAAGAAAATAAGATCTATGACATAACTCTCCCCAAGGTTGTTCTAAACTAGACATAGCTTTGAGAATATCTTCATCCGTTGGAAAAATTTCATCAAAGAAGTCATGCGAGTGAGATGACACAACCTCCCAAGAAGGAAGTGTATAAGGTTCCTCCTCCCTTGTTCGCGAAGAGGCAGGACTAGGATGTACAACATGACCAAGATTATCTTAATAAAACACCAAAGTTGTAGATAATGACATGTTCATCTCGGTAGTTCGAGAGTCTTCACTTGAAGCACTCAGAGAAGGAAGAGTCCAAGGATCCTCCAAATGAAAAGTACTAAAATGAATCAAACTCAATGATGACGAAGCTCCACTAAGAATAGACCCTATCTTAAGAACATGAGCAGGACAATTAAAAGTTCCTATCAACGGAAGGTACATTCCCACCCCAACATTCTCAGTTATCGACTGAGAATGATCAATGACCGGGATAATAGCTCTCGATGATGCTTTCATACCAGAATTATCAAAACATTTATGATCGATCATAACAATCCTCCCATCCAAAGGAAAAAAACTACCCTAAAGAGAGACGATGTGACTTCTTACATGTTATAAATCCAGTTACGTTCCAGTAAAAGATAATAGTCGAGCGGTGCATCAACCACCTCAACCTCGATCATTGTGGTATTTCCCCCTAATTGGACCTCAAGGGAAGGAAGTATACCATGCATCCAAAAATATATTCCATCAAACACAGTCAATATGGTTCCATATTTTGACAACATAAGAGAACCCAAGCCCTTCCAACAAGTTAAATACATCACGGAAGTTGCAACACCTTCATCAATCATTGTGCGCTTGATGGTGTTGTTCAAACATTCTAGATGCTCTAAATGAGACACATAGTAAGGCAAGTGAGGTTGGAATCCATGAGTTTAAAATTTAATCATTGTGGAATAACTCCCATCAACAACCCCAAGAGCATACAATAAGGCTTTCCTTTGCGAAGGGAAAGTCTGAAGAACCTCTAAAGCAGACATTGCACAAGGAGTCTGGCCCAAATCCTTGATAACAGAATAATTCTGGGAGGCTTGGGAATTTGGATTGTGTCCTGAACACTTTAAGACTCCCTTAGGAATGCGAGGAAGAGCTTCAGGCTTGTCACTAGGTTTCTTAATATGCAAAGAGTTCTCAGGTGGAGAAGGTTCTTTTTCTAGGTCAGGTTGTGACGTACGATAATCCTTAGAATGAGTCAAAAAGTTTTCAGCAGACATCATGTTGATGAAACCATGGCTACTTACGGTGTTCATAGGATTTTGACTCCCACCAGAAGCACTTCCAGTGTCCACGGTCCTCGAGTTCATATTTTGGTTTTACAGTAAAGGATTCGTTAACAAAACTGGGTTCAGTGCGATGAACTTCGAGGCATATTCCATACGAGGGAACCAATGAGTGAGGTGATATGTCCCACAAAGATTGCATGGGAACTTAACCTTACATTTAACCTTCTTGTCCCCCCCAACATTACTATCATTCTTTTCATCATTAGTGTTTCCATTCCTATTCCCACCCTTTCGGTTGTTTCTACTTTTCTTCTTATTCCATTCAGGTTGCTGGCAGGGATAATTTTAGGGGTGAAATTTAGCCCATGGACTATTTCTAGGGTTTTTTCTCCAAAAAAAGATTCGCCATTTTGCATTTTTTGAAGCCTCGTTTCTCCCAATTTTGACGGGGTAAACTTTTTTCACCCTAAAAAACACCAAATTATTATATAAACGATATAAAATCCTTGGAAATTATGATATTCTTTTAAAAATCTAGCCAAAGATTTTATAGTTGGAGTTTTAACAATTGGTAAGATTCATGAACATTTATACAATTTTAAATAAGTATGGTTCCTTAAAATAATCCCTGGTTGCTGGTTACCCTTCTGGTTCGAGGATTGCATGGAAAGTACATCCGTCGTTTGAGTGGGTTGAGATGAAGCTGTAGCTTGTCCCAAAGCAGGCTAGTTAATAGACAACTTATTCATTTGGGTTGTAACCGAATATACAGGTTTATCACTTGCAGATCCAACAATGCCATTGGCATGTGGCCCAGTTTTGAACTTCGGATTGAAATTGGATTGTGGTGCATTCGGAATAATATCATACAAGAGCCCAGACTGAGCATAAATCAAGTCTAATTGTTGAGCTTGAAAGATAGCATGTTCCTCATTCTGCACTCTGGATGTGGAAACATCCTTTGCTATATAGGCCAATAATGATTTGAGGAACTACTCCAAAATAAACTCGTGTGGAATATGAGCCTTAATCAATCGCTTTTGTCTATGCCACTCTTGAATTTGATCATATATATGGGTGGATTTATCCTACCAAAATGTTGACAAGAGTTTAGTATCGATATCATAATGCACGGGTATCTGAAAGTGATTGAGTAAGGTCATGGATAAGTCATTAAAGTTTTGAAATGTACCTCATAGAATAACCTCTTCAAGTACCCCTTGCGATGCCTAGGTAAGGAAACTAAGGTCACCCCAATATAACCAATGATTAGGCGGACAGTCGTAGGAAGGATCGACCGTATTGGCAGGGTAGCAAAGCCCGAAACTTGAAAGCACCAACCGATACCTCAAAATCCCTTAGATATGAATACAATGTTGGAAATATATTTGGTGCTCATAGAAAGTGGCCAAGGGCTATCCCAACAAAAATTGTGTATGCTGCCTCGTTCTTAACTCCTGTGTAAGAGGAGCCTCCTGAGAACACTAATTATACCAAGGATTTCACTCTCTGACCTACACATACCTACTTATTTCATTTAGTAGTCTTGGAGAATTAACTCACAATGAACTATTCCAAGACTCTAAATCCTAATCTTGTTGATGTACCCTAACAAATAAAAATGTGTAATTCATTTTAATTTAAGATTTGATTTTAATGGTTTTGATTACTCAAAGGGAAATGACCATGCAACCAATGGTATTATGACTCGGCAGTGAAATAAATGTGCACACCTAACAAACAATGCCAAGTGCAATCTTATCTAAATGAAAAAATGGGGTATGTCACTACATGAGATGCATATTTTTCCTTTCAAATGATAATGCAATCATTCCTAAATGAAAACCTGACTATAACTTCAGTAAGGAAACCTAATGCAAGTACCATGCAAGTGAAAAATTGTAACAACGCATAAATATGCAAAAAAAGTCAAATATTTTTGTATTTTTTTAAATAAAATGAGATGTAAAAGCAACAAAAGACTCTACAACTCTCTTACCCTTCCACCACTCACAGACAGCAGCCAAGCAAGGCACCAAGATAAAAGAGACCTAATTCACTAATCCCAAAACAAAAAGGAAACATATGACAAGAACAACATCTAATAAAAAATAAATCAAAAAGGGTTTCTGGTTAGAAACAGAGGCAGTATACAAACACCAACAACATCTAGGAAGATTCAACAACATTCAAAACTCACCCAACAACTTCCAATCATCCAAATAAAGTTCAAAACAAAGGCATATGTGACTATTCATAGAAAACCTGCATACATACACGAGAATTCAGAAGAAAACCACATGTATATGCAACTGTGAAGCAAAAAATCACATACATGAAGAAAAGGAGGGTAAAATGATAGGTTGTTATCAGGAATTCTCAATCAATGCGGACACTGTTTGTTCCTTTGCAATGTAAATCACAAATATAGAACAAAAAGAAACAGCAACATATCCTTCCCTTAAACAATCAAATTAACTAACATGAAATAGAATATACCTCAACCTTTGGATTTCTTTGTCTTCTCTACAAAAGTCCTTGCAATGGTTCAATACCTACAACATAGATCAAAATACAAATGAACAAGATGAGAGTATCATGATAAATTGATTATTCCTATCAGTGATCAAGGAATCTGATAATATCTAATTAAAATCAATACATCAAATATAGGAAAGGGGAATGTCTTTGTATTAATTATGAAAGAGAAATAAGTACAACCAAAAAGCCTTGATGTCTATGGCTTCGATCTCTACAAGAATGTCTACAATCCTTTATAGCTATGAAGATCTTTCCAACCATAAGCCTACTCTACTTTGCCTCTGATTCAGACTTCAAACTAATAGCATAAGGGTGTTTTTTCTGGTCTCTTCCACTCTAATCATGAAGTCTTCTTTTATAGGCCTAGAACTCATGAGATGAATTGGAAAATGGATAAAATGTGATCCCTACAGGTGAGGGAAGCGAATTCCAACTCTCCCAAGTGTGTAAGAACTAACTCCACGAAGGATTCTGCATGGAAGCTTCTAGAACCTTCTTTTTTCTCATCTTTTGAGCATTGGCGCTCCTGGTAGAAATGACAAAGGTGTCGACCTAGGGTTTTTGTCAAAGAAACAGGGAAACGATAGTTATGGGTCCACTGTGAGGAGGACCGCGGACGCTCTGTGTACAAAGAATAAAGGCATCGGTATTTCAAGGTATGGAAAAAAATGACCAAGGTGACTCAAGTCAAGATTTTTGGGAGGTTGAAAGGCAATGTGAAATTCCCATGCAGGCTGATAAGCAAAGTGGTATTTCTAGGTGCAATAGAATGCGCCCCAAAGTATGAAGCTAGAAGGGAGTGATAGGTGAAATAGTTTGCAAGTTTTCTGTCTAATATAGAAGCAAAGAGGGATAGACTCATAACTAACATAGGACCAATAACTGACTTTATCCAAACCAATCATAGCTGCGGACCAATACACTGTAGATCTATGATGATGACCATGTCATGGCTACAAATGATACAGTGTAGATCCATGAATAATGTTATAGGATGTAGGACGTATCTACAAAACATACAAGTAGATCCATGTCTCTTAACCTCATATATGGAACACAACCACCAAACATACAATGTGGATCCGTGTCATGACTCTAAATGATATCTAAACACAACCTGAGCATAGAAAATCATGATGGTGAAGCATAACCACCCAGGGTATTAATTCCAATCCCCGATTGATACGATTCTAACCATGTGAATAGATGTCTTGACGTCGAACATGGTGGAAACCACTTGATTACCAGTCATTAACATCAACTGTTAACAAGTGTGAGGGAAATCATCATTGATGTGAATGATCCCCAAGGTATATTAGTACATTCCCTCAAGTGAGAATAAATGTATTGAGGTCAAAAACTTGATAGAATATTCCAGTCAGAGGTCACTGATGAAAACCTACTTTTGAAAATGAGAAAACCTGCCATTGAGGCATGCAGGCTTCAAGGTACTCCTTAGGTTTCTAGGTCTAATTCCATGATAATGATTTGAAGTCAACAGGAATAGACCTTTCATAGGAGGGCCATGATGATTCCCACATCAGTGACATGAAACTAGGAACAAAAGTTTATTTGAAGTAGTGAGACTGACTCAGGCATGATTTACTTTTAAGGACAAGTAAAGTTACTGATGAGTTATTTTTCTGGGAGAGACATCCTTTGAAAAATTTGGTGGCGCGACACATGGATTGGAAGCATTGAATTGAATGAGACTAGAACTAGGTGTGATGCAAGGAATATGACAAAGCATTATTTGAATTGACTCAAAATATTTGGGTGACTCACAAAAGTGGATCGACTCGTAGACAAGCTGAAAACCCAACTGTTTAGATATGCAAATGCAGACAGGTTCCATGTTCGAAGGTGGACTGTAGATTACAACCATAAGAAAAAAATGAAAACCATTCCCCTTTCCTTTAATTTCCCCTCCTTGAAAGGTGAGTGCCTCTTTTTTTTTATGAGTCCAAATATGGTAACAAACAATCCTTAAAGCTCATCCAATGACAAGTCCATTCTCATATTTTTCACGAACCTGAGAAAGGAGGGGTTCGTTCCCAAATAGGGTCTTTCATTGTTTGGTTTTATGAGTCCAATGGAAGAAAACTGATTTTTTGTTTCATATTTAGAGAGTATGAAATGACTAAGAACACTCCAAAGGGTCATTTTTCATAAATAAGGCTAGCCAGTCCGAAAAAGGGATAACCAACCCCTGACTAGTCGACCGTTCTGATTCTTTTACAAGCATGAAAGTAACCAGTTCTCTTAGAAATATTTTTTGTGTTTTGAGGATACTGAAAAGAGCTTAAATATAACTCCCTAACTAGGTTCCTTTTTCATAATCCACTTTTAACGAGTTTGAAAAAGTGAAAAAGTAGACTCGACACCTTTCTACTGGAATTTTAACGAGCATGCAAAAAGTGTATAACGACACTCAATACTTTTTTATTTCTTTCTCTAAGCTTGAAAAATACTAAAATAACTTACATCGTAGCCATAACCCAATGTTGACCTAAAAAAACTCAAAAAACAACATTAAAAACCATTTTACCAAGACTATATAAAGTAAAAAGCAAAAACCCACTTTCAATGAAATAATTTGGATTTCAAAATAAATAAATTTTAATGAATTTTTGAAAACTTCAAATATTCTATAAATAGAAAGAGTAGGTAGGAATCATTTACCATTTTCTTTTTACCATTGAGAGTTTTGGTAGTTGGATTGATAGCAAGAGTTTCCACCGGTGTTTTTGCAAGAGTTCCTCACTCATTGGTCCTTCATTCTTTGTGGAAGAGGTAATTGTTTTGATATTTTATCTTTTATGTTCAAGAAATGTCATTTTATTTCTTCTTCCATGGTTTAATTCATGTTCCTAAAATGATTTTAAGTTGTTTTAAAGCCAATATTTTGGGTAGATGATTAACTTGAAATGGATAAGAGGAATTCGACCCTCTCGAAAGAGGTTTTTTACTGGTTTAGAAAGTTGAAATTTTTTACCGTAGGGATTTTAACCATCGGGAAAAGCACATGACAGCGCTCTGTGAGCCAAAGAAAACAGCACTGTCTATGGTCTGTGGGAAAAGTGTAGCAGCGCTGCTACTCCCTTATGAAAAAGAAAACAAACCCTAATCCATTAGAAAATCAATTTTATGCTTTTTATCTTGCTTTAAAATTTGTTATTCAAATGCTTCCCTCTTTTCAACCATGATGTGATTTCTAATGATGAATTTTGCGTGTTACAAGTGCATCATGGTGATTTGGAAGGAAAGGGAACATGAAGTTCCACACAACCAGGTTTCCAATGATCCAACCACTATTGAGGATTTATGGAACTGCGGGCTTCTGAAATCCTTTCGGGTACCTGGTATGAAAGCACACATCCAATTGATAGAGTATATCATAGGGATGTGGGATCCCAATTAGTAGCATTTTGTGGTGGGGATCCATATCTTACCCATAGAGATTGAGGATATCTATTTTCTGACTAGATTGTCCATGAGGGGAATCCCAGTATCCCTATCTGGGGCACAAGGAGGAGAGACCTCCTTGGATGATATTATTGACCAGTACTGCGCACTAGGTACACAGTATCAGTCTGAAAATCTATGGATAAAGTTCATATTAGATCTCCCCTTGAGGACAGTGGGATACACTATCGACAAGGTGGAAGGAACTAGGTCTTCCCACCTTACCACTAGATCACATATGCTATATTATTTGTAGTGTATGGAGCCCACTATCATCAACTGGTGTGAGGGCATGTTGGTATGTCTGAAAAACCAGTTAATCAAATGCAATAGAGGAACACTGAAATAGCTTGGCTATGGACCAGTGATAGTGTCTTTTATCTTACAACGGGTGCCTCATATGGACCGCAGGTGACTATTACCATGCTTGAGCCTAAGGATCCTATGATTATTGCATGGGTTACAACCATGCCTCGCCTTGGCAGAAGAGGACCCAAAGTCAGCTATGGATTTGGCTTCTTTCACTGGTTGAGAAACCAGTTACTCATGGTTGAGGATTACGCCTACAAGGGGCAGATTTCCATGATGACCCAGAGCTTGCCTTACTTGAGGGAGAAGTATAGGATGAACGAGGTAAGAAAAGACATTATCCACTTGTGTTTTAGTTTTTGTATTTTATTTCATTTTTATTTTGTAGTATTGAGATAAGTGAAAATGATTCCATGCAAAATTTGGATCTGTATGTCCAGCAGGGATGTCAACTATTGCTAGGCGAGATGGTACTAGAGACATGATGCTATATTGCTCTGAATCTGATGAAGAACTCAGATATATCAAGGAGAACCTATAGTGCTTGACTGTGGGTATCCGTGATATGACTACTGAAGAGGTACCTAGGCATTATCAGCGCCATACTGCAGGTGTTTCTGGACGGTTTTCTAGGCTACTCCGTAGAGTGGCCCAAGCCATCGCGTGCTACCATGAGCATCATGAGGATTAGTCTACTTTGATCCTCAATTTTTGTATATGTGCTACTAAAAGCTTCGAAGCTTCAGATTTTTCCCTATGTATATGTGTATTTCAACTTTTTATAGTCCTAAACTTTGAGGGCACTAAAAGCTAGAGATGCTTCAGCCCAATTTTGTATATCGGTGCTACATTTTTTATATATGACAAAATTTTATATTTACAGTTGTGTGTACGAAAAATGTGATGTGTGAAATGATTATCTACTTATGAATTTACATGTATGCTGTCTATATTTCAAATGGGATTTTTAAGTATGAGCAATATGCCAATCTAAGACGTAATTAGCTAGGGAATCTGCCATGGCATTTAAATGTCTTGGAAATGTTGATATGTAACTTGCTCAAAAGACCTCTATAACAACCTACCTCTTCAGAAAGTAAGAAGAAACAGGGAATTTCGAATGGTGTAGACTCGATTAAGCTGTTGAACAACTAGTTCAAAGTCTAGGTAAAACTTAATTTCCCTTACATCATTAGCTAGGGCTTCCATCAACAATCCAATCATGGCTTGGTATTCCACCAGATTGTTGGTGGAGGGACCTAAAAGAACACCCCCTGAACTCACTAGCTCACTTGTAGGAGAGTATAGAACCTAGGCTGTTGATGCAAGGTTAAGTGTATATAGATTAGCACCATCAGCAAAACTAGTGAAAGAATTCATCTGTCCATCAGACAAAAGACATACATAAGTAGGGTTTTATGAAAAAAAAATTTAAATCACATAAAAGACACACCCCTCAAAGCTAATACACACAACAAACTATAAACAATATTTACAAATACCCTATGCTAGATGACCTAGGCATAGTATCTTTTAAGGAAAACCCCATTTCGGGGCTCTCCCAAAGGTATCCTATCATAATCAACCAACTCATATGCCCTTTTCTCTAAAATGCAACTGACAATATAAGTCCCATGCCAAATAGACTCAAATTTTCCTGCCCCTAGCTTGTCATGTTTTTGGTCATAAGTCAAGAATAGCTCTCCTTCATTGAAGGAACAGGGTTGAACAGTCCTGTCATATTGAACTTTCATTCTTCACTTATGTGCCTCATTATCTAAGGTAGCATCGCATCGAGTTTCATCAAGTTTGTTTAGATACAGGAATGTTTCTTCATCTATAGTGGTGTTGGGAAATAGTTCCACAATAAGTTTTAAAGAAGGGATATCACACTGTTGTAAAGGAAAGTTTCCTATGGCTAGGGTTTAAGAGGCCATCAACATACTGGGGTTGAAAGGTGGATGTAAATGGTTCTACAAGAAAATATAAACAAGATTCAGATATTAGAATGGTTCATACCTTAGCCAAATAAATGTTGATCCAAGCATCCCTTCAATCCTCTTCTTGCTCCTCTTGCTCCAAGAGACCTGCAAAACTATTTATGCTTTCCTCAAACCAACATGACCACATATAAATAAATTATAATCAAATAAACATGAAATAGTCATCATATGATCATAAACAGAGATTCAATCACACATTAAACAATGATTTGGTAAGCAGAAGGACATCACATCTTTATTAATCATTAAATGAAGTACAAGTATACCTTCTCTTCAAGTTTGGCACTTCACGAAACCTTGATCTGGTTCTATTGCTTCTCTTCTCCAAGGAACTCAGCCTCCAAGCTCTGCAACACAAAGATAATGCTTCTAGGGAAAAGGTGTGGGCAAAGAGAGCCCCAATTCCTCCAGCATAATGATGCAAATATTCAAGTCCCCTCTCATGGACCTCCCTAACTCTATTTATATGATTAATGAAGAGTTAGGGTCAAAGACAAAGTAGTTACAACTGAAGGAGTCAGTTGCATAACTACCCAAACTACCTGAATTTCAAAATACATATTTTTTTGACATTTTAGGAGCGTACATGGGTTGCAGAGACAATAGTCGCATACAGGAGGAGGTATACATGGGTTGCAATGCATAAAGTCATGTATTTAAGGTGTACACGAGTATTATATATATCAAGTCACGTACATAAGAGGGTTTCCTTAAGGAAACTCATGTATGCTTAAAAAAACTCATTATTAGGGTACATCTGAAAATTTTCAGACATTGGTGTCTTCTAGAAAGTTTTAGCTACCATAGATACCTTTCCAATGGTGCAAATATCAGGTCAAACAGAGTTAGAAAACTCTAGATATGGGTCCTCCAATTTAGGTGTTTTTTCAGTGACTTTCAATGACTTTCTTGAAGTGTCGTCATGGAAGTGTTGACATGCGACAGAATCATGGGAAAGTGGTCACAGGAAGAAATGTTTCATTTTTAGCTATAATAGATGCCCCCTAATGTATGAGGTTAGAGGGCAAGACGATATCCAAAATACATTATAAAGGAAACAACTGAGTATGGAGAGAGCATAGAATCCAAGATCAAAAGGCTCGAGCAAAGGTACCTGAAAGAGAGATAAATGTCAGACAAAAACTGATATCTGGGACATACAAGTCCATATACAAATCATCACGATAAATATACAGGTGGATCCAACATATGTATAACTGATGAAACTATCATGGTCGCTCAATATGCAAAAAGGCACCATATCAAATCTAAAGGAGTCATGGCCACAAATGAACAAGGTGGATCCATACTCGACAACTGGCCATAGCCACAAAAATACAAGGTGGATCTATGTCTCAGAAAAATGTTAGATAAAGTGTAACAAGGTTTTACACAGATTGGGCAATAAAAAAAAATTATGATGCTACTGTCGGTCCAAGGTCTTCAATCCAAACTTCCCAAAAGGTACGAATCCTAACCATGTGAATAAAGGAGCTAAAGTCGAACATGGAGGAACCTAGTACATTCTAACAAGTGTGAATACAAGGAATTGAAGTTGAACATGTTATCTCCCAAATTGTACACCATCATTTTGGGTGATAGAATGGGTTAAAAATTCATTTTTTGCGAGTCTTGGTCTTCAAAATCTAAAGGTGCAGGGTGTTGACTGTTCATGACTCTGAGGATGGTTAATAGATCTAAGGCTGTAATCTATAGCAGGAACATTTTGAGCTATCCTTGGCAACCTATCAGCTCAACACCATTATGGACATCAGAAAGAAATCTTACTAGTAAGCAGTTACAGAGTATTCATCTGCCTGATTGTGATTAAGAGAGTGCTTGCTTCAATGCAGGGTGTTTTTCTTCTTCTGAGATCAACAAATGTTATAAACATATTCATGGTTTGCATGTTCAACAAGGGAAAGAATGAGACTATTGGATCATAAATCTGATTTGAGTAAGATATTTACGAGCTATGATAGTAGACCATTTGAGAGGGAAAAGGGTTGGTGTTAGCTGTGAAACAAAGCAATGGAAACTAATAAGATGGATTTTACCCGAATGCTTGGTATGTTGAAACCTTCTTCCCATTTCGAATCCTAGCTAAGTGCTTAAAGAATGGTCTGTTAGAATCCCTGATTTTTAGCTGGAAGAAGTCATCTGTCAGTCTTGGAGCTATGAGTATCATTAAAAGTCTCAGTTTCTAAAACGTCTATGCCTGTGATCTCATACTGTTCCCTGCCATATCTAATGACTCAAGTCTGTGGTTGAACGTTTGTGATTTAAATTTCAGCCATGAAATCAGTTTGACTAAAAACGCCTCATCCCTACAATCTCGGGTTAAATCTCCAGTTTCTATACCATGTGTCTACTTCAGTATGCCTTTGCTATTAAATGATTATCGAGTGCCCAGCCATGCTTTGTCACATTGCTGCCCTGTAGGGTTTATTCGTTGTTGAACCATAACTCAAGAGGAATTTTTTGCTGAAATCGTGTGATATTGTGGGAACATTTCGACAGCCTTCCTGAGCTCTAAATCCAAATCTAAAAGCACCAGTGGATAGCTTATGATCTGTAGATCAAAATCAACTATTTGAACATGAAAAACAGACATCGGACGGTTGAGAAAATTGATTTTTTCCAACGGCAGTTTTTTCACGAATTCTACAGGTTTCGGCAGCTTAGGCAAGCCTCCAAGAGCTCATTAGCTGCCGAAAAGGCTGACTTTTGGCATCTAACGCGTGAAACTGGCAGAAGGCTTAGCTGCCGAAAGCCTGTTTTCATAGATCGCTTAAGATTTCGCCTAGATCTCGGATTTGTTCGCTGAAATGGCAGAAGGCTGATCAAAATGAATGAATTATAAATTGTTTTATCAATATCTTAAAGGGTTTTGAATAAGATTAAAGTCAAGTTGGTGTTTTGGCTATTTTTAACATTGTTTTGAAGAAACATTTCAAGAGATCAAGTGCCACATCAGCTAGGTCGAATCTACACGTACATTATCAAAGCCACCGAGCCTTGGGAGGCTAGCTGCACTTCACCAACCATCGAGCACAAGAAAGGAGACCAACTCATCTTCATTTCCTTGATTTTAGGGATCAGTCCCTGTCTTTTGCATTCGCTGCTCTAGTTAATGTGTTAGTTAACTCAACAAATCCATGTTTTTAGGATTTGTAGATTATTTTGTAAAGGCTATAAAGCCTAAGTACGGAGGCTGAGCCAAGGGGGGGTTCAATCTTGGAGATAATTTGGCCTATGTACTAATTGCTTATCCTAATACAATCACAGTCTTCTTTTGCTACTGTTATCAGACTTTTCATCCATCTTTCTTTTCTGTACTCTGTTTAAGTTTAGCTCAACTTTATGCTCATGAACTTGAATGGTTCTGTACTTGGTTTAAGTTTAGCTCAGCTTTATGCTCATGAACTTGAATGAAGGAATTCTTTACTATTTAGTATGACCCTGCATGCCAAATGTACTTGGTTATCTGACCCTGCATTCCAAATGTACTTGGTTATCTGAATAGTATTCTCCATACCTTTCTTGTTATATTGCATCTGATTGACAGTTTCTAAAAGCACTGGTTCATTAAGATATTCTGATAAGTTAATCTCTTCATTGTGCTTTCTTGGTATCCCATTGATCCACCTACTGAAAAAAATTCATTTCTTAAGTTACCAAGCATACTTAGCCATAACCACTAAGTAGGTTCTTGGAGTGATAACAAATTGGCGCCGTTGCCGGGGAACGAGTTGAGAAGCTGATCTTCCTGGGAGACGACATAGATCTACTCTTTGATGATAGACAAGGGGTAGACACTTATTGGTTATAATCATCTATCTGGTGACTCCATGAAGGATGAACTCATTGGCGACTCCATTGTTCAGAATCTGTTGGTGACTGCACTGGTATGACATGAACAAGATCTTAGCCAAGAGGTATGCATTCTGTGATTTTTCAAGCATTGCTGGTTTCCCTAATCAAGTACCTTCTAGAGATGAATGGGAGAACAGTCTTCCTAGATTTCGAGGAGAAGAGTGGGAAGTGCCAGCTGAACATTTGCTGGAATTTCATGACTACATGCATCGGTTGCAGGTAGTGCATGAGGATGTTCAGATCTGGCTCTTTTGTTTTTAATTAGAGGGGATTGCTCTTCACTGGTGTCAGTCTCTTCCAAGAGCAAGTATCAGCTCTTTGGCTGAATTTCATGCTGCCTTCAATTTGTTTTGCAAAACAAAATTTCCAGTTGATCTTCTCTACCCAGAATGTTGTCATGAATTTAGTTTACTGTATAAGGATCCAAACACTCAGGAAAAGTATGTTGCAGCAGGAGATATTTCTCATCATGATAAGGAGATCAATGATTCACACTATGACAATCTTAGTAATGCTTTTGGCATCATATCAAACGCATCTACTGTTGTTAGTTGTCATGAAGATCGCATTTTTATCTCTCAAAATTTTAAAGATGTTGAGCAAACTAACAAGACAATAGCTGACAGTTTCAGATCTGCAGAGGTTGATGAGGACAGCCTACAAAGTCCAGATTTGCAAGGACTGTCCAATCTTCAGCTAGAACATGAGAATCATGATCCAGAATGGATTGATGCTGTAGTTGATACTAGTCATGAGTCTCTTGATCCTAATAACAAAGAAGATCTGAATCCTGGGTTTGAATCTATAGCACATGTTATGAGCAGCCCACATCTTCCAGACTTGCAGACAAAGGCAGATTTCAGCACTTATGAAGAGAGTGATGGTGGCGAGGAACTGAGCAGTCCAAATCAGCAGTCCATTGGAAATGTGTCTCCAGTAGATCTTGAGCATACTTCTCCAGCAGATCTTGAGCAGTTTACACACATCATTGAGATCAAGGAGGACATTCATCCACATCATTTTCGTTTACAGTCAGAACAGCAAGGAGAGGTATTCCATTACTATTTTATTGATCCTATTGCCGATTTTCTGGAATCATTAAGCAGTATAAAGATCAAGATATTCTTATAAGATGAAAGCTGTTTCTATCATTTTTCCAGAACACATCTCTGTTGGCTAGGTATTCTTTTATTTTTGGAATCAAGATCAAGAATTTTGTCAGCAAATAAATTTCTTACATGGCTGTGTTGGAAGTGTGCTTTTACTTGATGGATCTACCTCTACTGGTTAGTGTAGGGGTAGGTAGACAAATAAGCTCTTCTTATGAGCACATAGATCATTTTCAGTTGAGATTGAATAAGCAGAGCAAGTTGCATGAAAACTACAGGTTTGTAGAGGTATCAGTGTTAAATACTTGATGACTCCATGCCCAATGCTAAAGGCTACTGGAACTACTTGGTTCTGGGATTCTTCGGAACCTCACTGGGAGGATTCCATCCCCGAGTAGGAGCCAGATGTTATCTCCCAAATTGTATGTTATCTCCCAAATTGTACACCGTCATTTTGGGTGATAGAATGGGTTAAAAATTCATTTTTTGCGAGTCTTGGTCTTCAAAATCTAAAATTGCAGGGTGTTGACTGTTCATGACTCTGAGGATGGTTAATAGATCTAAGGCTGTAATCTATAGCAGGAACATTTTGAGCTATCCTTGGCAGCCTATCAGCTCAACACCTTTATGGACATCAGAAAGAAATCTTACCAGTAAGCAGTTACAGAGTATTCATCTGCCTGATTGTGATTAAGAGAGTGCTTGCTTCAATGCAGGGTGTTTTTCTTCTTTTGAGATCAACAAATGTTATAAACATATTCATGGTTTGCATGTTCAACAAGGGAAAGAATGAGACTATTGGATCATAAATCTGATTTGAGTAAGATATTTCCGAGCTATGATAGTAGACCATTTGAGAGGGAAAAGGGCTGGTGTTAGCTGTGAAACAAAACAATGGAAACTAATAAGCTGGAGTTTACCCGAATGCTTGGTATGTTGAAACCTTCTTCCCATTTCGAATCCTAGCTAAGTGCTTAAAGAATGGTCTGTTAGTATCCCTGATTTTTAGCAGGAAGAAGTCATCTGTCAGTCTTGGAGCTATGAGTATCATTACAAGTATTAGTTTCTAAAACATCTATGCCTGTGATCTCATACTGTTCCCTGCCATATCTAATGACTCAAGTCTGTGGTTGAACGTTCGTGATTTAAATTTCATCCACGAAATCAGTTTGACTAAAAATTCCTCATCCCTACAATCTCAGGTTAAATATCCAGTTTCTATATCATGTGTCTGCTTCAGTATGCCTTTGCTATTAAATTATTATTGAGTTCCCAGCCATGCTTTGTCACATTGCTGCCCTGTAGGGTTTATTCGTTGTTGAACCATAACTCAAGATGAATTTTTTGCTGAAATCGTGTGATCTTGCGGGGAAATTTAGGCAGCCTTCCCAAGCTCTAAATCCAAATATAAAAGCATGAGTAGATAGCTTATGATCTGTAGATCAAAATCGACTATTTGAACATGCAAAACGGACATCGGACGGCTGAGAAAATTGATTTTTTCCAAAGGCAGTTTTTTTAGGAATTCTACAGGTTTCGGCAGCTTAGGCGAGCCTCCAAGAGCTCATTAGCTGCCGAAAAGGCTGAATTTCGGCAGCTAACGCGTGAAACTGGCAGAAGGCTTAGCTGCCGAAAGCCTGTTTTCACAGATCGCTCAAGATTTCACCCAGATCTCGGATTTGTTCGCTGAAATGGCATAAGGCTGATCAAAATGAATGAATTATAAATTGTTTTATCAATATCTTAAAGGATTTTGAACAAGATTAAAGTCAAGTGGGTGTTTTGGCTAGTTTTAACATTGTTTTGAAGAAATAGTTCAAGAGATCAAGTGCCACATCAGCTAGGTCGAATCTACACGTACCTTATCAAAGCCACCGAGCCTTGGGAGGCTAACTACACTTCACCAACCATCGAGCACAAGAAAGGAGACCAACTCATCTTCATTTCCTTGATTTTAGGGATCAGTCCCCGTCTTTTGCATTTGCTTCTCTAATTAATGTGTTAGTTAACTCAATAGATCCATGTTTTTAGGATCTGTAGATTATTTTGTAAAGGCTATAAAGCCTAACTACTGAGGCTGAGCCAAGGGGGGGTTCAATCTTGGAGAGAATTTGGCCTATGTACTGATTGCTTATCCTAATACAATCACAGTCTTCTTTTGCTACTGTTATCAGAATTTTCATCCATCTTTCTTTTCTGTACTCTGTTTAAGTTTAGCTCAGCTTTATGCTCATGAACTTGAATGGTTCTGTACTTGGTTTAAGTTTAGCTCAGCTTTATGCTCATGAACTTGAATGAAGGAATTCTTTACTATTTAGTATGACCCTGCATGCCAAATGTACTTGGTTATCTGACCCTGCATTCCAAATGTACTTGGTTATCTGAATAGTATTCTCCATACCTTTCTTGTTATATTGCATCTGATTGACAGTTTCTAAAAGCACTGGTTCATTAAGATATTATGATAAGTTAATCTCTTCATTGTTCTTTCTTGGTATCCCATTGATCCACCTACTGAAAAACATTCATTTCTTAAGTTACCAAGCATACTTAGCCATAACCACTAAGTAGGTTCTTGGAGTGATAACAAATTGGCGCCGTTGACGGGGAACGAGTTGAGAAGCTGATCTTCCTGGGAGACGACATAGATCTACTCTTTGATGATAGACAAGGGGTAGACACTTATTGGTTATAATCATCTATCTGGCGACTCCATGAAGGATGAACTTATTGGCGACTCCATTGTTCAGAATCTGTTGGTGACTGCACTGGTATGACATGAACAGGATCTTAGCCAAGAGGTATGCATTCTGTGATTTTTCAAGCATTGCT
>LPNX010598673.1:4243-34742 GCA_001517045.1 Pseudotsuga menziesii
ACTGCCAGTTTGGCGAATTTTAGTGAGAGCTCCTCTGAAGTCATCAAAAGCACTAGGACCAAATCATTGCAAAAGGAGCTGGCAAAAATCAGGCCATTTTGGCTCTTCATGAGCCTTGATGTACCAACAATACCATTGAAGAGATTCCTGTTCCAAATGAAAGGAGGCAAGTGGAACTTTGTTGATATCAAAAGTATTATGAAGACTGAAATACTATTCTGCATGATAGATCCATCCAGTCGGATCCGTACCATTGAAGTGAGGAAAATCTGTCTTCGAACCGTGAAAATTGCTGGAAGAAGAGAACCCATTGTCTGATGAAGACTCGTACTGTCATCTGGTGTTCATAGCTGAATGCTCAAGATGGAGACCGAGAAATTTTCCATCCAGTTCCTGGAGTTTGGCTTGAATGGCTGCAAGTGTTTCCTCCATGGCTTTTGCTCCTGTGCGGGTGACAACCATAAGTATGAGTTTTTTTTTTGTTAAGCGGGGGGAGTGGGTAGAAAAACAAGAAAACGGAAACTGTTTCAGTAGATGAAAATCTGGATTTGGGAAAAAATCGAAAGGGTAATTTGGGTTTGAGTAAGTTTTAGACACTGTCGAAAGGACAGGGAAGCAAATAATGGGGATTTTAGGAGCGGGGTGAAAGAATGAGAAAATTTGGTAGAGAGGGACAAAGAAGAAAAATGAGGAAAGAAATAGGGTGCCAAAATTTGAAGGCGTTTCGGTGAAAATCGAAGGAGTTATGGCAAACCCTAAAAATAGACAAATGTGGGATTTCAGGGCTTGGGAAGTGGAATTTGGGATAGGGTCTTTAGGAGTGAAATATGCAGAATGGAAGTGCAGAGGTGTCAGTGAAGTTTCAGGGAAAACAGAGTTGAAACCAAGGAGATATGGCTGAAAAACATAGTGCAATTTTTTTTTTCTCACGAAGGGATCTGCAACGGCACGAAAGTGATCGGAAACAGTGGAATATGCAATGGAATGGAAGTGAGCGGCAACAAATGGATCTGCAATGGCACAGAACTGACTGGCAACAGTTCTGGACAGAGGAAATTTGCGATTGTGCAACTGAAAATAGATATGGACCCCAGGTATGTGCGGCTTCCTATCGATTCAAGGGAATCACTCAGCCACCGATGCTATCTGACGACTTGTATATTGGGGCAGTACCCCTCACTCCATGGCTCAGGTAAAACTGATAACCGCTTGGCCACAAACGACAACTCTTGGTTTACCTCATGGGTGGGAACTAGTCAATCAGGTAGGGCTCATTGCCCTTTTTGCTCGCAGGTCCTCTCAGTGGGCCAGCTACTTTGGAGTTCCTGTGGTACTCCTCACAATGAGTTTTAGGGATTATGCCCAAGTACTTCCCACAGTTAAGCAGATAGGGATTATTCCCAGATCCGAACCTGCAACAAAAGTGAAAAAAATTTGGGCAGAAATTTCACCCAACGAGCCCAAGAAAGTGCTTTGATACCAGATGTGAGGACCCTGCAGTAAATAATTAATCAAAATACACGATATAGCAGCAGAACTCAAAATCACTTTTATATTAATTGCAGGCCACTTCGAGGGGGCAACCTCCTTTGAGCAAGCTCAATACAAAATAACTTCACAGTACCTTCCTTGGCCTCAACACACACTTATATACTAAAAATAGGTGCGAATACTATGGGTCAAAACCATGGGCCAATATAAACTATGGATCAACAAATGCTACAGGCGGCTTACAAAGCATATGCGCCCAACAACAATAACACAAACTATGGATCAACAATTACTATGGGATGACTTACAAAGCATATGCGTCCAACAACAATATACTAACATGGAAGGGATCTTGCTAATTAGATATATGTGTGTTTTTCCTGATGAGATAGATCAGTTTAATAAGAAGCCTTTAAAGTAACCAGTTTGAGGAAAGTTTAATAATTTTTGAAGGAGAGAAAGGGGAAGAAAGGTGCTTGTTGTTGAAGCAGATCTGCCGAGGGAACTTGGTAGAGAAGCACAAAGGGGCACTATCTTAGTAATCTCTGCTGGAAATCAATGGAATCAAACCTGAACCATAGATCTTCCAGCCACGGTAAACCTGTAAGCTACAACACAACTCCTGCAGACATAACTATCAGATCTTAAGATACATATGAGAAAGGGATGATACAGTATGCAAATAACCTTATTTAACATACAGGTATTAACTCATTCAAACATATGCAGCAAATAGAAATTAAGTAAGATTACTTACAATGACCTATCCTTATGATTTTAGAAACCATTCAGGCAGACAATAATTCAGTGCAAAAAATTGGAAAAATAACAGTTTCACCTCAAATGCAACAAGACAATGGAAATCCACACATGAAAGCTACTCCACAATTGAGCCTCCAAATCTTCTCTTTATTTCAACAAATGAAAATCAGTACACAGTTACAATGGCAAGCCCTTCAGTCTAGATCTAACTAGCTTGGAAGAGGAGGTTGTGCCTAGATATATACAATTTACACGCCATCTAGCCCAAGGGGGTGCAATTACTGATAGAATCAAGTGAAATCAACTGATGGAAATTCCATCAATGCCTGATCTATGTCTAGCTGAGCCAGATCTAAGACTCACTGAGTGCAACTATCAATCGGGGGGCTGATCTGACTGACACCTCAACCCGTTGACTGAAGAATCCACCAAAAATCATCCAGTTGAGCCAAAAACGTGTTGAGCAGAGAGGGAGGTCGAAATTCCTCATAAAGGATGCTCAAGATCAACTTTGGATCTAATTTGATCACCTCCTTCAATCAAGGATTTGTCAGATCCAGTCAATCGGCTTCAGATCTGGCTGATTTCAATCAAATCGGCTGAGAATCCATTGATTTATGATTTTGGATTTGCTCCATTATTCATCAATTTATTAATTAAAATAATCAATAATTGATTTTTGGGGCTTTGTGACCTGAGTGATGGAAAATCACTCAAAAGTAGGAAACATTGGGTCCATGGGTTTACATGGTGCTCTTAGCTTGAAAATGAGCACCTACATGACTAAAACTAATTATTTGGCCCACTTTTATTAAAAAATCAATTTTTCCAATTAAACTATTAAAAAATAACCTAAGTTTTGGAAAAATTAAATTTTAATAAAAAACACTGAAAAAACTAAAAAATTGAAAAATTGAAAAACACCTAGGGGGACTTAGACATGTTCATATGACTCAAAAATGATGTCTAGCATGTTTATACATTTACACATAGACTCTAATAACCTCAATAGGCCTAAATGCCAAGCCGACCACCCCAACTTTGGAGGTATGGAGTGAAAAACTCAGAAATTATTAGTCGTTTGTTCAACAACCAATAATAACCAAGGGAAAAAACACCCTGGGCTGATCGGATTGAAAAATAAAGTCTAAGAGAACGAGTCTTTTACAGACACTATCATGCTAGAACATTTATTACATTTCCCTCATGGCGTATGAACATGTGATATAGTACAACAAGCACTTCCGAGAACTACTTTTAAAGGTCTTTTTGAAGTTCGAACAAGTTAGCCGTGTCCGGTTCACCGGGATCACTTGCTAAAATCCACTAAGTACAACTTAGGTGGTAACATTATGGCTCCAAGTGTGGGACGTGTACTCGATATGGTCTTTAAGGAAAGGAGAGGATACGAGAACACAAGAATCTCTGGTTTATATACCCTGCAAAAACATCTCAACTTGACAAGAAAAACCTCAGTAGGACAAGTTTTATGAAAAACCAAATGAACCATTAAGCTGATTTATTTAAACAAAATAGATGTAACTAACTAAAAGAAGAAAAGTTTTATTATACCTAAAAATAGAAATGCAGAAAGTAAATTCTCTCTTTCAAAGAGCTTATTTTCCTACTCTAAGCATGATATAAAAAGAGTTAAGTGTAATCAGAAATCCAATGTAACCACCTAAGCATTTTATTGACATAAAAAAAAATTTCCTTGTCTTTGGTTACCAGCCAAAGTAAGGATACTTTATTCAGAAAATGCAAACCTGTGTGATGATTCAGAATGGGCAGGATGGATGGAAAATCATAGGCTTGAATAATGTTGTCAAACTTCCTCCCAAATTGGTAAGTGCCTGCATAGGCTGCTTCTATCCATGACTGGATAGGGTTGATGTACAAATTGGAATGATGAGGAAAATTGAATACACCATCATACTGATCATCAAGGCTTACCGGATGATAATTCACTGTATAAGCCCCAAGAAGCTTCAATTCATGAGGAAACTCTATATGTGAAGATGATAGTTGAGACTGATATTCTAATAACTGCATCACATCTATCTTTTCACAAAACTGCTTCTCCATGTCTTCATTACTGATAATCTTGTGGGGCTCTAGATGATGTGACTCTGAATGATCATATAAGAGTTTTGAATGCTTCTTTTCCATACTAGGATTTTCCAAGGTCTCCAGATTCATGCTTCCCTCTATGGAATTATAGTATATTGGACTTCCACAAATCTCTAAACAGACACTCCCCTTGTTCGATATACCATAGATAGGATTCCTAATAAGATATCCACAAAAATCCCAATAGTCATCACCATCATTTATGTTAAATGTGATGGATTCCCCATTGCTGATATCAGGTTTCGATATCGAGTTCTCTTTGTCTTCACTACTGATATCGATATCTGTCTCAAACTGATCATGTGGATAAACTACATGCTCTTTTTTCATATGAAAGTTTCCCAAGGCCACATGGTCCATGCTCTCTTCTTTAGATATGCCATCAAAAAAACCATCAAAATTTTCTGGTTCATTATTTTCCTCTTTATTCATGTCATAGACTGGATTTTCCATGAATGTCTAGGACTCCTCATCAACATCTTTGTCAGGGATAAGGGAGTCTTTGTCACTTGTATCATGCTCCAAGCTATACTTGTCCTCATTTTCATACTCATCTTCTTCAGAGAAAAGGTCACCAGGTAGTACACCTTCCAGGCTGTGATCATTATATGGAGAACACATAGGAGTCCCACCATGTATATCACAGTTTTCATCATAAGCTTCACTATAAGATTCTGCAATGGTTTCATCCTCAGGCTTGTACTGTTTATATGGTGACAAAGGGTAGGTCTGTCCTACCATGTATATATGATCAGACTCAGCTGATGTTGTTTCTTGATTACTGACCTCTGCCATCCCATGTTCTATAATCTGATTTGCTATGTAGAAAGTGCTTTCTCAGTGGAATTGCTCACAAGGTATACACCAAGGAATTACTTCATCTACCATGTTAGTCGAGTCTAACTGGTTTGGAATCCTAGGCACTTGCTGAGGAAACTTCCTTTGATACACTTGATTCTGTTTTGGCTAAAAATTCCTAGTTCCACTATTTCTCTCCAGTGTGACTATTTTGTCTTGGATTTTTGTCATGAATTGGTCGTGATTAGTCATCACTTTTTCCAAAATGATAGCTATCTTTTCCATGGGGTCTTTAGAGGCTCACTTTTCTTTTGATTCAAAGGATTTTCCCTTTTCTTCGTTGTATGAAGTGTTTCCCCTAGTGTAACTTGGAATGTTGGATTTGTCTGAAGATTGCATATTCTTTTCTATTTTCTCAACCAATTCCTGAGTAGTTTTTAGATCGGCTGGCTCTTTGTCCCTTAACGGGTACCTCAAATCACCAGTGAAAGCTTCAATGTAATATATGAGGATGGAGGCATCCCTTGGCTTGATTTCTCTAGGGAATTCTTCAACCACATGCCTGAACTTAGTATTAAATTCATCAATGGTTTCATTCTCCATCTTCTTTATGTTATGGAGGGCGGCAAGGAGATGTCTTAGTTCTTTCTTTCCCCCCATTTATTCTTAAAACCCTCTAGGAAATCACTAAGAGTTTTATACGAATCATCACCAAGGTTTTCATACCATTCTGCAGCATGATCCTCTAAGGATAAAGAAAAGAGCTTCATTTTGATATCTTCATGGTTAGAGGCAACATCATCACAATAACTCACTAGGTTCCTTTCAAATTTTCGGAGATGAGTCTTGGCAGTGGTGGCATTATTTCCCTCGAACCTTGGGAGCTTCTTGATAGCATCTTTTGGAATGGCATGGGGAGCACCTACTATCTGAGAAAAGTCAATGGGTTTGAATAATTCCGTCATTTCTTGAGATTGGTGAACATGACTTTCTACAAATATGTTATGGATATCTACGAGGGATTGGTCTCCTAAATCTTCAAGGTTTCTACGAGAATTATGCCTATTCAGTCTTTCCCTAATAAACCTTGTGGGATCAGGGAGGGGATTGAATAATTGTCGGTGGTTTCTTCGGTTAGAAGTTCTTGAAGGGATGTTAGACAGTGGAGTCACCAGAGGGATTGAGTTTTAATTTTTATGTTTTTTAAAGAATAGATCAATCAAAAGTTCTTTTTATATTTTTAGTTGTTTAGAAAAAAGTTAAGCTAAGTCGTACTCCGGAATAAAAATATTTATCCCCGGCAATGGCGCCAAAAAGTGTTTCCACCTTTCACACACCTCGGTCACGTGGCACAAATCTTCAAGCCACTCGGTGTGTCCTTCGGGGCAAGTATCGAGTCAAGGATGTCACCTTGTTCTTGACTCCTCCATTTAGGCTCAAATTCTAACGAAGCCAAGGGGGGTAGACCCTATTAAGTTACTAAGGATGGCTTCTTAGTGTGGTGATGCCAAACTGAATTAGTTATTTTGGAGTTTCAATATTTTAACTACAGACAATTAAAGATGACAAGATATGAAGATAAACACACGAAAGCACAAAGCTGATACACCATATATATATATATAAAGCAAAAAATGACCAATGCCTTAGAATGGAGTCAAATAAAAAAGATCAATGTGCTTGCATGTGCTTGGAGTGAATGTTTTGTGAAATTGCATCTTGGTATGTTTTAAGTTAAAATTGAAGTATGAGTTGATTAAATTAGGCTAAGGGGGAACTCCAGATATACCCGAGAGTACTTGGAGTATGTCCAAAACAAAACCTTCATGGCTACCCGCAAGGACTATGTGGGTTGAAATCGAGTCTCCGGCGATATTGCTCGTAATGCACCCATTAGGGTGTGATAGATATCGGTGCCTCGAGGTCACTTTTTAGTAGGTTCCCGCTTCCTTTGGGTATTTTTCCACCGTAAAGTTTTGATCGAGGTGTTGGATTTTCACCTGATGGTTTGTCAATTGGGGAAGGTGAGTCCTAATTATGCTAGTCACCCAAGTGCTTTTGATACAGCTTGAATGATCGAACGAACTGCAGACAAGTGTAGAGCATACACACTGGAGTCTTGTAAATTTTAATAAGTTTTAAGCTGTGTGTTCTTGTTTAAAAGAAAATCCTCCAAGAACCTCTTTCGATCCAAGTGGATCTCAATCGGCGAATCGAGGAGGGGTTAATTTTAAATTTGATGATAAACAAATGATGAAAAATAAAACAACTACACAATTTTGGTTTCTTAATTAATCCTACCACGAATCTCTTTCCCCTTTCGGGTGAATTGGGAAATCGTGGGGTAAGTATTATGATTACTTTGAAATTGTAGAATATGGAATATGGAATTAATAAATAAATAAAGTATACTATCCTACAACTTAGATCAGTGCTAGCAAAAAATAAATTAACAAAAAGCGACGAAAAGGGAACCGACGCAAATCCCCCCAGGGGGATGGGGAATGGGCTCGAAAGAGCCCATTCAAAGAATGATTTTATTACAGCAGTTACAATAGCAAAGGACTGATAAATAATATCTTTCTTGGTCCTTATACAGGCTGAAACCAAGATCTTATAGTTATACAAAAATTTTAAGAATTTTGTGACAAAAGAGAGACCCCTGGGGGAACTTGAGCGCTCCAAAAGCCACTTTGGACAAAAGATTCATTTATTCTCTGTCATACCTACTAAAGGAAAGCAAGAGTGTTAGAATAACAGATTCCCAAAAGCACCTTAAGAGTACCTTTGGGTCAGCCTACTTTATCTCAGAAAATAATGAAATTAAACTAGCTAAACCAACGAAAAAGGAACCAAGGAAAGCAAGCTTTCCTTGGGATCTTGGCTTGATGTTTGTGCAGCCAATTAAAATGCATTGATATTGTAGAATATTAAACTTATTGAACAGAAAATGAAACTACCTTAACAGCAAGCTATGAATTTTCACTAAATTACTTGCGAAAGTAAGGTACTTTAGGCTAGATCTCTTGAGATTGAACTTTATATGCAAAATGAAGCTAAGATCTAGAAATTGGAAGGGATATTGCTAATTAGATCTATGTGTGTTTTTCCTGATGAGATAGATCAGATTAATAAGGAGCCTTTAAAGTAACCAGTTTGAGGAATGTTTAATAATTTTTAAAGGAGAGAAAGGGGAAGAAAGGTGCTTGTTGTTGAAGCAGATCTGCTGAGGGAAATTGGTAGAGAAGCACCGAGGGGCATGATATTAGCAATCTATACTGGAAATAAATGGAATCAAACCTGAACCATAGATCTTCCAGCCACGGTAAACCTGTAAGCTACAACACAACTCCTGCAGACATAACTATCAGATATGAAGATACATATGAGAAAGGGATGATACAGTATGCAAATAACCTTATTTAACATACAGGTATTAACTCATTCAAACATATGCAGCAAATAGAAATTAATTAAGCTTACTTACAATGACCAATCCTTATGATTTTAGAAACCATTCAGGCAGACAATAATTCAGTGCAAAAAATTGGAAAAATAGCAGTTTCACCTCAAATGCAGCAAGACAATGGAAATCCACACATGAAAGCTACTCCACAATTGAGCCTCCAAAGCTTCTCTTTATTTCAACAAATGAAAATCAGTACACAGTTACAATGGCAAGCCCTTCAGTCTAGCTCTAACTAGCTTGGAAGAGGAGGTTGTGCCTAGATATATACAATTTACACGCCAGCTAGCCCAAGGGGGCGCAATTACTCATAGAATCAAGTGAAATCAACTGATGGAAATTCCATCAATGCCTGATCTATGTCTAGCTGAGCCAGATCTAAGACTCACTGAGTGCAACTGTCAATCGGGGGGCTGATCTGACTGACACCTCAACCCGTTGACTGAAGAATCCACCAAAAATCATCTAGTTGAGCCAAAAACGTGTTGAGGATAGAGGGAGGGTGAAATTACTCATAAAGGATGCTCAAGATCAACTCTGGATCTGATTTGATCACGTCCTTCAGTCAAGGATTTGTCAGATCCAGTCAATCTGCTTTAGATCTGACTGATTTCAATCAAATCGACTGAGAATCCATTGATTTGTGATTTTGGATTTTCTCCATTATTCATCAATTTATTAATTAAAATAATCAATAATTGATTTTTGGGGCTTTATGACCTGAGTGATTGAAAATCACTCAAAACTAGGAAACAGTGGGTCCATGGGTTTACAAGGTGCTCTTAGCTTGAAAATGAGTACCTACATGACTGAAACTGATTATTTGGCCCACTTTTATTACAAAATCAATTTTTCCAATTAAACTATTAAAAAATAACCTAAGTTTTGGAAAAATTAAATTTTAATAAAAAACACTGAAAAAACTAAAAAATTGAAAAATTGAAAAACACCTAGGGGGACTTAGACATGTTCATATGACTCAAAAATGATGTCTAGCATGTTTATACATTGACACATAGACTCTAACAACCTCAATAGGCCTAAATGCCAAGCCGACCACCAATAATAACCAAGTGAAAAAACACCCTAGGCTGATCGGATTGACAAATAAAGTCTAAGAGACCGAGTCTTTTAGAGACACTATCATGCTAGAACATTTATTACAATTCCCTCATGGGGTATGAACATGTGATATAGTACAACAAGCACTTCCCAGAAGTACTTCCAAAGGTCTTTTTGAAGTCTGAACAAGTTAGCCCTGTCCGGTTCACCGGGCTCACTTGATAAAATCCACTAAGTACAACTTAGGTGGTGACAAGCCCCAAGTATGTGGTGAACCACGTACACTCATGTCTCTTGTTTTTGTTGGATGCTTAATTCTCATTACATTGTTTTTGTGTATTTATAACATTGTGCTACTTTCTTGTTGAATGATTATTTACTTTAATAATGATGTTCAAGAAAAGTATGGTTATCTTCATTATATTGTTTACACACTATGTTTGTTTTAAAGGCACTTTAACGCTTGTGTACTACACCCCTTAAACTTCATAAATATGTTTTGGACTCACATTAAGATACTGTCATGACTAATAACTCTATAGATAGAGGGTTCTAAAGATGTGATGTTAATGGCAATACACCTCCTTTGTTTTTTAGTTAGAGAAAGATATTGGCGGGTCCTTACGAAGAAATAACTTGGCACCATTAATGATAGATACACTCACGATAAAAAAAAATGATTGAAATAGTATCTTTACTTGTTTAGAGAACCATATATTAGTTAAGATACTTTTAAGTCAAGTATGTCAAAAGGTGTTAAAGCAACTTTAAATGCTAAAGGATTGTTAGAAAAATGAAATTGCACGAAAGAGGTTTCCACAGGTTTTTTTTTATATAATTATACGCCACTAACATGATGCTCTCCTTTTGTAGTTACAGCATAATTAAAAATACTTTTACCATTTTCACACAAAATGGTACTGAGGTGATAGAGGTATTTTACAAGTAGTGGCGAAACAAATATTTTGCCCAACTTTCACCCAAAATAGCATTCGGGTGCAGAGGGACGTTACAGGTGGTATCAGAGCCCAAGTGAGAACACTTGGGCCTAAATGGGTAGAATGTAAACCACAAGGTACAGTCAAGAATCTAAGTATGGAAGGGATAGAGTTGAAAATGTAACCAGGTAAATAATAATTTGGTTTCTTGAGTCATTTATGATGAAGGGGTGAAATGCAAGTTGTTTCCTACAACTTTATGAAGTCTCATATGCTGATTTGAGCGAGTTCCTTTAGTTTTATTCATGTCTGCACTAACCATGAAACTCTTCCCAGATAAATTAATCAAAGACAGCTGCGAGAGAATTGATGAATGAGTCATCATAAGAGAGATAAGTACCTTTTTTATGGTTTCTGAATACAACTCAAGTACAGTTAACATTAGTGAAATAAGGTCTTAGTAAGTACAGGATGTATATACATAGGACCCTTACAATAAAGTATTTGGACTACCAACAATATTATGCTTGTCGTTGTGAATTTGGGGATAATGAATCCAATTAAAAAAAACATATAAAAAGAGACCAAATGAATTTAACCCCATTGATTTAGGTTAAAGTACTAGAGAGGATGTCCCTTAACAGAATTTGAGTGGCATATCATACATAACTCTATCTCCATGCATGATGTTGTAATACATGTTATTGTAATATGACAAACTATAGTTACTAGAGATACTCCCATATAATGGACATTGGTTAACATAGTTACACTGAAATTAATTGTTGCTGAAAATTATTTGAGAAATTAATGGCTCCTTAGAATATCAAGCAATCTTATCGAAAAAGGAACTTGGTAATTTTAGGGTTGTCGCGAGAAAACAATCGAAATGGTTTGAAAGAAAATGCAATGAATGTCTTCTAAAGATAGTCCAAATTGAATTGCGTGTTTATGAAATTGAAGTACCTTGGTAGAAGAAAAGGAGTATGGAAAATATAAGTGACTTAATGGATTAAACTCGATGAGGTATCACCAGAATCGAAAGGGCTTAGAGATAAGTGGTAAATAGTATTTTTCACAAATTATAACATGGCAGAAAATATTTTCATTTATTTGTTGGAAAGAATTTTCTTCTATAATGATTATGTTATATGTGCTAACAACTCAATTGTAGGTTCATGGTAATTTTTGTGAAAACAAGAATTTCTGGGATGGTACCACTGCAAAGGGTTCACGTTGAATATCTAGAATGTTACCATTGCTGAATTAAGGAAGCATGACGTTGATAATTTAGAAATTGATAAGACGATCGATTTGAGACAAGGTGATGAGTATCCTCTTAAAACCTTAAATACAAAACTAACAAGGTTGTTGTGCATAGGTAATTTTCTGGTACATCAAGATGGATGTTATCAAGGGGTAAGTACATCTCACACATACTTTGATTATTATAACAAGTATGCATAGGAATGGAGACATGAGATATGTGAAGCATCATTTCTGCAATTTATGAAGAAAATCATCATTCTCAAACTCTAGAAATTTTTACGAGGATAATTATGACCGATTACTTGATGATTGTTGTGGGTCGAATTGAGGAAAATGGTATTTTAAGCCTACTGCTAACCTCAATGAACATTTTCCATATAAGAATGTTTACCAATGTATGAATAGATGGCTACAAAAGAGGGTGCCTACCCAAAAACGATGAGTCCTGTTGATATTTATACTGTTCCTCTAAAAAGATACTAATAGGCAGATAGAACTAGATATCGCCTAATATTCTTACCTCTCTAAACTTATCACTCATTATTGTCACGTAAGATTGAAGTGTCCCTTCACTCGTAACTATCCCAAGACATATGAGTAAATATGTTCGTTTTCTATTAGTATTTGAAAATGATATACTAACAGTGCAGGGTTATGCAAGGAATTCTATCAGCCGATATTGACGGTTAGTAAAAAGATTCACTGGTTTAAATCATGAGGTTAGAATGGGTGATGTTTTTTCTTATTATAAATTGGTGAATTTCGAGGTTTTATAAACCAAGGATTAATTGTGGATTATGATGTTTATATAATGACATTGCAGAATTTTACTCGAAGTATAACCGTGGTGATGCTCCACGTACACTATGGTATATAAAATCCACTTGCATATACAGGTTGTGCTCAATTGCTCAAGAACGAGTAAGGAGTTATTTTGGATGATTCACATGGTGGTATGACTCATAAACGGTGGTAAAATCGCTACAACTTATAAAATGCTAATGATTAATTAATGAAATTATGGTTTATCAATGAATTATTTGACTGACTGTATAGCCGATTCATGCATCGGGACAATAAGAGTAAATTCATGCAAGCACCAAGGAGTGTGCGTTGCAATAAGCAAGGTTAAAATTTATACTAATACGCAGAAGGAAAAACTTTGCATGCTGGGGGAGCACCGTGGTGTTAGGAAAGTGATTGTCGTGTGACCACACTGGTGTTAGGCATATGGTGTGGAAAAAGGCCTAGGAAAAATTATAAACATGTGGAAGACAGGACGCTGTCTGATGTCACTGAGGAGAAAACTTTTAACTAGGGGTTAAAAGGGAGAGTAACCTCAGAAATTGTTCTAAGTCCACACGAGAATGAAAAAAGGAACCCAAGGGAGTTTCGAAACATAAAAGAATGTAGAACGTGTTAAGCAAATGTAATTACACTGTTACATTTCTTAAATGTGTAAATGCAAAGAAAGGATTTCCTTGGGTGAAGAGGGGGCAGTTAAAAGCCTCCAAGTGGAATTCTTATAAATCCAGTACATTATTGGGAAATAATCATGTGTTATTATAAAGACTAGAAGAATGGTTTTCTTAAATGCAATTGTGGTGTTGCACAAAGACCCATTGTTTATGTTTTAAGTTATGGTGTGTGGAAGGGTTAATCTTGTTATAGGAACCTACAGGTCTTGGGAAAAAATGGCAACTTGCAAAAAAACCTAGAAAGGTCGAAGGAGATCTGGACGAAAAAGACGAAGCAAGAAAGGATGACTCCTGAGAAGGGGAAATTGGAAAAAATAGGAACACCAAGGATGGTGTTATTTTTAGGGGGAAAGAATGTAATTTCCCCCTTTGTATACCCTAAGTATGTGTCTCGATGAATGTATAACATACTCATTTTCTGGTGAGGAGCTCAAGGCCAAGGCCCCACTAGTAAAACCCTGTAATTAATACTATCTAAGTTCTTAAGTTGAATACTTCGGAAACTTAAGACATCGACATAGCTTAACGACTAACAACTAATCCCACAAGGGCTAAAAATGAACAGTTAAAAGAGCCACAATTGATACCTTAGTCACATGTATCATTTGGGATGTGGCAGTACTAGAAATAAGGTCTGCCCCATTAGGGATTCCTACTATGCCAAGATAATCTCAACTAGGATACCATAGCCTAGTTACTTAAAACTAATTGTGGTTAAGCCACGATAGAGGGGATCACAATTATATAATGCCAACGAAAAGGCGTAAAAGAGTTAAAATATTTAAAATGTTTCAAGTGAGGAAACCAACCTAAGGAGTTGACTGTGGAGGGTCTATATATATTATGGTCACCTTAACATATGAATATATCATTAGTCCGCTTAATGAATTGGTACATACCATTTAATGTGATTAATTATATGCTTGACATATATCTTATACAAAGTTAAGATGTATATATATATATATATATATATATATATATATATATATATTTGATGGGAATAATAAAGAAAAACGGCTTAATAATATTCCTTAAGGAAAATACTATAAAGAAGGTATACCTAAAGAACACAGATTATTCTATATAAATGCTTGCCCTTGAGGAAGTTTTCTAGCCACATAATTGATGGTGAGTCTGAGGGAGTCATGCCTGAGCTAAGTCAGTGGTTTTTTGTTGTTGCATTATTTATGCGTGCCCTTAAGGTAGTTTTCTGATGCCATAATTGATGGCAAGACTAAGGGTGCCATGCCTCAGCTATGTCAGTGACCATTTTTGGTTGCCTTTACTTGTGAGAATTGGGAGAAACTTATTCAGAAAACGGTTCTCCTTGTGTTATAAAATAAGTCACTAAGTTCATCATGGGGGGGCCACGGGGACCTGGAGAAAATAACCAACTCTGCATATTATAAGGGGGCTCTACGTTTTTCTATGAGGTTCGACCTCTATGGTTGGAGGTTGTAGACTTAATCGCTGCGAAAACCATATCAGAGTTTTTCTGTCTATTTATGTTTAAACAAAAGATCTCTACCTGGGAGGAGAGGGATTTATGGTTTTGCATAGAGTAAAATATCTTCGTTTTATTAAAAGTTGTCTCCAATATCGTTTAAATTGGGTTTCCTTCATCTTGTTGGTCAATTTTTGGAATAGAATTACATGTGTCTCAGCATTCAGATCCTATGGGGAGAGTCCACCCTGAAGCTGAGACCGGGAAAGTTTGGATTGAGGATCCCTGGGGCTATGGGATAACAAGGTGGCTTCCATGGAGATTGTGTGAGGCTATGGAACAATGTCCCCATTCCCACAAAGGATTGTTGAAGTATAAGTGTGAGTGTAGTTCTTCTCCATATGTATTTCAGATCAATGCTCTTCATAATTAACGTTTGAGTTATTTTTTAACATGGAACTGGGCTCTATGTGAGTACCATCTCATATCTTAAATAGTTCTAGAATACATTGCTTTTGAAATCCGATATATTTTTGTTAAATGCAATCCTAGGAGTTCACGTTGGAGCTCCGTGGTTGTCCTAGAATACACTCTTAAGTGAGCGATAATCAAATTCTTCAAATAGACTGGACAACGTTGCTCCTGAAACGCCTCGATAGAAATTAAAATCCTGACTACATTTCGCTTCCTCGTGCAATTTTGCTGATGTAGGATCAGCTCCTGCTTATGTTTCCTTTTATCCGGTGCATTGAATGACCTTCAGTTCTGTAGTATATGGATCATAGTGTTTCTTAGTATTGCAGCATATTTTTTCAAGGGTCATTGCATTGATGGTATATGTTCTTAAGCCCAGAATCATTTCCCTTTTTCTACATGGAATATGGGTTTGGATGTATTATATGAGTGGAAAATCGATTTCCTATAGCCTTACGAAAAACCTAGACGATGCATGTTAGAGTTACCTTACGACCTCTAATTTTTGTCTAGACTGGGTTTTTCCATGGCTTCCTAAGTTGTGGGTTTGACCTTGTATAAAGCTGGACCCTTGTGTTGTTTTATTGTCTTAAGTTAGAAGAAAATTAGGTATACTAGAATAGTTGCAACTTTATTAAAATACACCCATCTAAAAACCCTAATGTTCCCATATTGGGTGATAAGTGTGGGAGAGAATTGTTCCTAAAATTTTATGCATTACTATGAGCATAGATCCAATGGAAATTATGGAGGTGCACGACCCTTAACGGAAATTTAGTTTTATTTGATGGGTTTTGATTGAAGTATGATTTCCCCCCCCTTCAATTTAAGTATGGAGACAGGGAATCCACAGGCATGTTTTGGAATTTTTTTACAACTTACGTTTTGGGCGTGCTATTGGGCACTGAGTTCATCCTAAGCTTGAGTGCGCATCCAGTGGATTTCCTTTTTCGAACCCAAACCCTATCGATGGCAAGATCCCTGCTGGTGGATCCTACGAAATTCCAAAACTTGCTGGGATTTACCTTTCTCCCTTGTTTGTTCCAAGGTTGTTAATCTCAGCTTACGATTGATTGGTTTTTAATTTAAGCCTTAAGTTTCTACATATGCATATAGGGGTTTTGAGATGTGTACGTTGTGCCAATAGTCACCAGACTAGTTTTTTTCCAGGAAGTAAAAAGCATGATAGTTTGATAAAACCATTCTGTTGAGTGGATTAGAAGGTCTTATGAGAATATGGAAAAATGAAAGGGTGGTAATGACAAGAATGTTATGACTAAATAATGACAAATCATTAAGTGTATAAATGGGTAAATAATTATAAGGGTTTTATGTAAGGATGGGATGATTTTGTTACAGTTATCCCTATATAAATGTATGCTTCAATAATGAGAAAAACGGAGAGGCATGCTTAGTTAGATATTTTTCCTAGAGATTCCCTTAGGGTTATAGGGGTCTCGGGTTGAGCACGGAAAAATATTCTTGGTTTTCATGAGATAACTGTGGAAAGAAAAGGATAATACATCACTTAGGATGTGATAATTGTACCTTCATATGTTTTTTTTTTTTTTAATGAAACTTAGGTGACTAATTTTGGTGGACGTAGCCCCAAGTATGGGGTGAACCACGTACACTAGTGTCTCTTTTTTTTGTTGGATGCTAAATTCTCAGTACATTGTTTTTGTGTATTTATAACATTGTGCTACATTCTTGTTGAATGATTATTTACTTTAATAATGAAGTTCAAGAAAAGTATGGTTATCTTCATGATATTGTTTACACACTATGTTTGTTTTAAAGGCACTTGAACGCTTGTGTACTACACCCCTTAAACCTCATAAATATTTTTTGGACTCACATTAAGATACTGTCATGACTAATAAATTTGTAGATAGAGTGTTATAAACATGTGATGTTAATGGCAATACACCTCCTTTGTTTTTTAGTTAGAGATAGATATTGGCGGGTCCTTACGAATAAATAACTAGGCACCATTAATGATAGATACACTAACGATAAAAAGCAATGATTGAAATAGTATCTTTGCTCATTTAGAGAACCATATCTTAGTTAATATGATTTTAATTAAAGTATGTCAAAAGGTGTTAAAGTAACTTTAAATGCTAAAGGATTGTTAGAAAAATGAAATTGCATGAAAGAGGTTTGCACATGTTTTTTTTTTTTTAATTATATGCCACTAACATAATTCTCTCGTTTTGTAGTTACAGCGTAATTAAAAATACTTTTACCATTTTCACTCAAAATTGTACTGAGGTGATAGAGGTATTTTACAAGTAGCGACGAAACAAATCTTTTGCCCAACTTTCACCCAAAACAGCATTTGGGTGTAGAGGGACGTTACAGTTTCCTTATTTTATTATTATCTTTTGATGATTTTTCTCCTGTCTAGATCGTTGCATAGTCCACTGAGTTCTTCCATGAAGAGATCATGTATTATCAGTGCATAAGAATTGTTCATGTAGTCCCTATAGGTGTCTCAAGTGAGAAGTCAATTGCATCGCAGGTGTTGTCGATAGTGTTGTTCTCTATCGAGGCAATGCCTTGGGTTTTGTTGGTGAGGATTGAAGTTTGAACCTAGGTTAGTCGAAGCGAGCCAAAAAATGGTTCTTTTGTTGAGACTGGGATTATCATGAACGGGACATGTTTTGGCATCCAACAAGTCGTGATATCGAAGATTGGGTAGACTAAAACACTAGACAATTTTCACAAGAAGAAAGTAAGGGGTCATGGATTACTCCAACGAAATGCTTAGGAAGTTATATTTACTCAAGTATTCATGAAAATTTCTTTAGATAATTTCCTATAGTATTGTATGAATAATTGGAGATGATAGAAACTGAGAGGACACATTTTCAAGGTGGAGAACCCAATGACTGCATTCCTTTGTTGATTCGACTGATGGAGAGTCTCAGTAATCCTATCTCTATGAATGTAAAATTTTGGGTCAATAGCATTTTTTAAGGATAAATTACTGAGATTGTTGTAGAAGCTATTAAGTCAATTAGTGAAGTGGAGAGAGAATTTTTCCAAGGACCCACAGGTAGATATTTGAAATACATAATGTTCTAGATTAAACTACTAGTTTGTGGAAAGGGATTCCTAAGGATAGAATATCAGGAGTAAATCATTATGCATAGAGGACATGAGTCATGAAGGAAGGAAGTTATGAAAAAGATTGATAAACTAAGCTTAGATGTTCCTAGCTTATAGTGAGGATGATGAAGATGGTGGCCTTCTAAGGAGTGGAAGAAGATTTTGGTTGGGTAAAAGGAGAATAATTGCGACATGGAGAGAGAGAGAGAGAGAGAGATGTAGTGAAATTGGAAGAGGGGATGGCAAGTTGGTTCCATAGATCTACGAAGAATTTTTTGTTGAAGAGGAGGAATATCGACTTATTTCTGGAGATGAAGAAGAAGTGTGAGTTCCATACAAGGGACAATACTACAACATACTGACAAATCAACGTACATCTTCATCATTAGAGGTAAGACCCAAAATTATTTTGAAGTGCATTTTTAAAAATCAAAGGAATAGAAATAACCAAGATAATGGTCAGATAGTTATTACTCATGGAACATTCATTTCGAATTTGTTAGTACCCCAAGTACATAGGAAGTTTGGGGGAAACATAAAATTTTCTATATTCGATTGGAATGGGTTGAAAAACCCTAAAAAACATTGGTTCTTGAGTGAGGTTGTCTAGACCATTAGACAGGCCCAAGATGAGGCCATAAAAAGGGATAAGATGATCACAACCTTTAGTGGTCATCCTCTCAATTAGTACATGAATTTTTATGTGGTTAGTGGAGGAAACCATCAGAATTCACTAGATCATATTCGATCTGGGCTATTATATGAATTCACGAAGCACAAGTATGAGTTGCAGTTCATCATAGACTTAAAGGAGATCAAGAAAATGTTGAATGAGTCTGTCTAGGATTCCAACAAAAGGTTTAAGAACCTGATGGCTAGGTAAGTTTCCAAATGTCTGACTTCCAACATGAAGAATGGTTCATTATTGCGTTGTTATCGCATATATGTGTCCACATGGTACAACATAAGATAGTGTCCCATATCAGAGATATTGATCTTGCTATGAATTTGGAAGCTTTTCCAGTTGGATAAATTGGCATGGGAATGATGCAAATGTAGTCACAGTTAGCTGATCTAACATTGCAAATATAAGACATCAAGAATGGAAAATAAATCCATGACGAATTCTATTGTACGAAATGCAAAACTAAATTCAATCATAAGGATTCATGTCCATCCTTCATTTTTTACCTTGCATCAGGAACACCAAGTCCATTAACTTCAAAACGGCTGCCATAGTGTCACGTTTTTGAAACAAGAGGTCATTGTTTGGAGGAATGTCTGTATTTACATAAGATAATATGTATACTTGCTCGCCTTTATTGTTAATTATGTTAGTATTTGGGACATGATGAAAAGGACTGCAGGAAATACCAATCACCGCATGAGAAGGAAGTAGACACCTATTTAATGAAAAATTATGAGCAGATGCAGGATGAACAAGCTGATGCACAATTCCCTTAACCAAGAGGGGTGGTAATTTTAGAGATCGAGGATGAGGAGGAGAAGGATTTAGGCAAGGGGACGGCCAATTTTTATCTATAATTTTCTATATTTGGGGTATTATGCTAAAGACTACACTAATGCTACATCGACATGCTCATATTGTAAAAAGTTGGATCATACTATTGAGGAGCGCCCATAACTTATGGCCAAGTGGAAATCCGTCATAAGGCCGAACCATAACCAACCTTCAAATGTGAATCCAAATGTTCTAACAACATAGGTCGAGTCCCGAGAACCTACTATTTTTTTTTTAACTATGGGTGATGTTGCTACTTGGGATGATCAAGGATCACAATTGGAAAATCCAAGAGTTTGACCTATGGTGGAAAATAAAGTGCCATTTGACATCTAGAAGGAAAAGGGTGTCTTCTTTTATGTGCAAAACAATTTTATGGACACAAATCGTGATTCAACATTTTTTGATATTTTGTTGTTTGATGATGGACCAGTCTTTGAGATTCCGGCAAGTTTTGACCAACCCCTCCAAAGGAAGACGATAGAAAAGGTAAGCAATTTCAAAATTTTCTTCAAGAGTTGTTTATCACTTGTAAAATATAAAGATGTTATGGAAGAGCTATTAGATATAATATGAAAAAAATCAGCCAGGTCTACGACCAGAGAAAATTTTTAATCATATTCATAGAACAATGAATTTAGGTTGAGAGATACATATGAATTACCATATAGGTGACTATGATATGGATTTCATTATTCTTGATTTGGGGTCATATGTTAACATCCTAATAAGGAAGACATGGCAACTAATGGGAAATCCTCAGTTGGTATGGTCTTATGTTAATATAATCTTATCCAATTAGATAAAGTTTTTTAATATTGGTTGACTACCAAGGGCTCCTATTGAGGTGGAAGGGCTCACAACCTAAGCAAAGTTTGAGGTAACAAATATTTTCAATTATACAAACCCTTTTCCAGCACTCCTAGGGATTGGTTGGTCTATCGAGAATCATACAATCATAAAATTTAAGAATAGTATATTTCCTTTTGAATATTTAGGAATGTAGGTTGTCACACTAATTGTAGGAATGTTGAGGGTGAAGGTCAAGAAAGGTACTTGGATGACATTTACAATATCTCATCTCCAATGGACGACTATATAAATGTGACAACATATGGTGAATTGAGTTGGTGAAGTATTAGTTCATGTTCGTCATAGTAAGGAGAATATTTGGAGTATTGGAATAACCAGTTGCATAAAGTATCAATGTGGAAATGTGTGAAGATCATGAAATCTCTATGATGGGTAGGTATTGAGGTATGTGATCTACCTACTTTAAAAGGATTACCTAATATAGATACATTTCTCACATAACTTCAAGAAAATCTACTAAAACCTTTGTTCCTCTTAGTTTTAAATGTCAGATTGAAAACTACACTAGCCACATGTTGGGTTGTTCACAAACAATCTATCTCAGAATGGCCACAGTCTCGATGAGTGTCGATGAATTTTAGAAATCATATTTGGACAAAAAAAAAATTATACTAGTTAGAAATATACATTATTAACAAATCCTATCGACCACATTGAAAAATGTTGTGCGATATAGTGGGAGTCACCTTGAAATGAATGGGTTCATCTGTTTATTCATATTATAGTTATGATACAAATAAATTGGTATATGTTGACCGAGTTGCGTCAAGGAACTGTAGAATGGGATGAGTTAGTTACTAGATTCACACATATTTTTATCTTTGTTGATGATAGTCTGATGGTTGATACTTCTATGCACATTATTAAAGGCTATAGTTTTGAGGACATCCCTATTATGATGTCAATTTTTTCCTCAACGAAATGCTTTAATTCAGAGTTGGATGGAGTGTTATAATTTAATTGGTGAAACTAAATATTATTATCCATGTGATATCCATATCCATGAATACTAGGTTATTCGACCCATGGAGGGAATGGGATTGTTACATGAAAATTTTCTAAATCCCCTCAAAATAAAAAAGGTGAATATTGGTTGCCCTAAGAACTCAAAATTTTTGAATATTGGGGATTATTAGGATGATGAGAAAATGGGGAAAATGAGAGATCTATTTCACGAGTTATGCTATTTATTCCCAAAAAAATTATTGGAAATGAAGGGGATCATTTACAGTATGGGTGAAATGAATATCCCTCTGAAATGAGATGCAAGGCCTCTCAAGCAACGACCATATAGATTAAATACTAGATACAAAGAAAAGGTCAATACAAAGTTAGATCAAATGCTGGATGCATGAATTAATGAACCTATCAAAGAATCATAATGGATTACCCTATTTATTTTAAGAGATATGAAAAATGGCTTATTCCATATATGTGACATCCCTTAGAAAACAAAATGATGGTTTCTTACATGGTCCATTTCCTACACCTTTCATAGATGAAGTATTGGAGAGCGTAGGGGGGAAAGAGGTGTACTCTTTCACTCATGGATTATCTGGGTACCATGAAATAAGAATTGTGGAAGAATACTAGCACAAGACCACATTTTCAGCAGAGCGGGGTTACTTCCATTACACGGTAATGTCATTTGGATTTAAGAATGCGCCCACTATTTTCTTGAGAATAGTGGTATCTACTTTTAAGGATTTTATCCATAAATTTATTGAAGACTGTTTTTATGATTTGATGGTCTATGGGATAGTTAAATATCATAGTGAATCTTTAAATGATGTCATAATGGTGTATATAGTTTCATATTTATTTAGATATGAAAAAATGTGTTTTATGTGGTCCTTTTGGTATTTTCTTGGGTCATTTTGTTTGTCCAGAGGTAATTTTGATGGAACCTATAAAATTTGAAATTATTGTCGACTTACCCCACCCTGTGTCAGTTAAACAATTAAGGACAATGTTGGGGCATACTAGTTGTTATAAGAAATTTATTTGGGGATATGCAGAGGTCATTGCTCCAACGGACCAGATGCTAAAGAAAGATGTTAAATTTCATGGGATGAGTAGCATCAAAAGAGATTGGATTTCCTTAAAGAAAAGATGATCTCATCTCCTATCTTGGTATTCCCTCATTGGAAAAATAATTTAACATACATTTCGATGCGCCATCTTTCACGCTCGACGCACTGCTTACAGATCCAAGTTAGGGATCTCCACTTCATGGTAGTGGGTGTAGGATGTAAAATCAGTTGTTAGAGCCTATAAAAATGTAAAGGGGTTTGGATTTAGGGGTTGGTGATGTTTTGGTTTAGGAAGAAATAGGAGAGAGAAATTCAAGTGTGAGATCAGAAGAATTCTATTATAGTTCGTTGTAGAAAGCATGAATAAGAGTCATGAAGGGAATATAATGTCGATCTAGAAGATGTGTGCCTGGATCTAATGTAAAGGTGATTTGGGGAGATTTATGCATAGAACAAAGCATTAAAACCTTAATTATTCGATATGAAGAGCTATATAGTTATACAAGTAATCATTTATTAGTGTTATAAGTTTGACTCCTATCTCTAGATTCCTTTGTGAGTAACTTAAAGTGCCAAATAAAGCCACTCTCAAAGAGTACACAGATATATGCTTATATATACAATATGTGTGTGTCCATGTGAATGCTCATCTTCTATTATTATAAGTGGGGCATTTAGCTCTATGTTTTCACATTGGAATTAAACATTGGTCAATAATGTAGCGTAATGCTGGAAGATTTTATAGGGGCCATAAAACTTAAGGAACTAATTCCTTTTTTCCTTTAGAGATGTCCACTTATAAGGAAAAAAATGTAAAACCATTTGATCCACTTATTGAAAGTAACACTCTAAGCATTATTGAAATCCTTGTTGCTTCATTCCATTTTAAACCAATACCAAAATGTTCTTAAAAGTACAAAGAAAGTTACCCTTTACGATAAGTTTGATATCCACTTCTTGTGCCTTGGATGGTCTTGGTAAAAATGAGGGAGTATATTTTTGGGTTGTCCAAAAAAACCTTCTAGGGTGACATTTTGGTAGCACCATGATAGCTGGTATTGTACTACCTTTCTCCAAGGGGGGTGTAGGGGGCAGGGGTGTAGGTATGGGGGGGACTACTAAACCTAATGACCATATCAGTCAATATAAATCCCAATGGATATCAATATTTTTATTGTAAACACCTCATAACCTCTATTACTTGTTATTAACAACAATATATCATGTTTTGCATTATACAAAAGTATTATGACATGCATCATCATCATGGGCATTGATGTTGTCATCATCATCATCATCATCAATGTCATATGGTACATAAAAATCATATTGATCATCATCCTCATTATCATCATTGCATTCAACATCAAGTACATCATCAACAAATTCATCATCATCATTTCCATTATGGTCACTCATATGCCATTATTGTCCTTAATCACTCATTGACATTAGGATTCATGTCATGTAATTGTTAAGGTCATTTATATGTCGTTATAGACATTTCGGTTCCGTTAAAATCAATTAGCATACAAAAGTGATACCTCATGCATAATCATCATTCACATCCAAATATTCATCATCATTATACAATAAATTGACATCATTGTTGTCGTCATAATAATCATCAATATAATTGTGATTATAATGAGCAAGGATCCCTTCTACCTCACAAGACTGGATGATATAGTATTATACTTATCAAATCATATCCATACGCTCCATCACAATTATCATAATGCATCATTGTAAAGTTGTTAGGGCTAATCATATGCCATTACAGTCTATCAAATGTTGTTGGGGACACTCAAATGCCATTAAAGCAATTTAGGTGACATTAAGGTACTTTAACCCTCATTAGGATTGTTGAATATCAAAAAGTTCCATGATTATGATCTCTTAGGTACCACTTCAATAAATCAAGATACAAAATTACTATCACATGAATCATGATCATTGACATTAACATTGATATATCTCATGTTATGTCGTACATTTTCCAAACACAATTCCTAGCTCTAAACCTAGTGCAATTCTTAGTGTGGTTCCTTTTGAAATTTCGGGCATTATACCAGGCCCTATGTTGGATGGTTTCTAGGAACAATTTATGGCTCTATAATTGGTGCTATGTTGGATCTTTTTCCTTCCAAAATTTATGGTGCAATTCTTGTCACTAACCGTGGATTAATATATGGCGCTATGTTATTGAGGAAGTTTTTTTAGGCTATTCTTGGCATTATATGGGATTCTGTTTTGGACACTAATTGGGACATTAATTGAGATGCTAATTGGGAGGATAATTGTGATGCTAATTGGGATGCTAACTAGCATTCAAAATAGTACCAACATTCAGAAACAGATGGTAATTGTGATTTTAAAAGGGATTCTAATTGGGATGCTAATTGGGATTCTAATTGGGATGCTAATTGGGACGCTAATTCGAATGTTTATTGGGATGCTAATAAAAGTCCAAAATTGAACCAAATTTTGAAAAGGGCTCAAATAAAGCCATTAAAAGTGCCATCTCGTGGAAGAGCATCCACTTTGTATAAAAAATGATTAAAAATACACTAAAAGTGATAGTGGACGTTAAAAGAGACATTAATAATAGGGTTTTGTTGTAGTGCCACATCACATTAAATTTACTGAACTTGATCATTCTTGTCCTCTTCTTTTCTTAGTTTCTTATGTAGTAAATAATGATATCTATTTATTACATTTTTTAGGAATGATTTGATTCTAATTTTTATGTACCTAGAAATAACTACATTTTGAAATCTTGTATGGCATCATATCATAGGAGGTACTAAACTAGTTAGTGTTTCAGTGATTTCTTGTTAAATATTTTCACTTATAGGTTGATAATGGATTCTGCATCCATCAAGAAGGATTTTTCATCCACCAAAAAAGAATTTTTTAGACACCAACTAAGGCTTTTGAAATGACCAAATAAGGTATTTTCAACCACCAAAGAAGACTTTTGCATCCACTACTATTGTAGAATATTCAAGAAAAAGTTTTGCAAGCCCGAAAAGAAATATTTTTGAAGATATTGAAGAAAGATTTTGTCAGCCACACAAAAAGGATTTTTCATCCCCTAATAAGTGAAAATTTTAGTCATCAAAGGAGTGATCATTTACAACCATCAAAGAAGTATACTTGTAGACACCAAATATATCATTTGCAGCCATAATTTGAGGGCCATACCTCCAGCAAACAGGACACAAACACATTGAGAGGGTACTCATTGAGTCATTACCATGCTCTCAAAACATATTCAAGAAAAGAAAACAGTCTTGCATGGTTGCACTCTATCATTTTGATTGAGTACAGTGTCTTCCCCCTCCCCATTTCCATGACTTCCCATGCCATGGATACTCCATGGGTTCGATGCTTGGCAAACTTCAACTCAAGTTGTAATAGACATCCATACCTAGCCCTCCAATTCTTTTGCAACTTTCTGCCAAGGTATCATTAAAAGCTACATTTGAGAAGCCTCTCCCCTCAGTTCTTCATTAGCACCCCCATCTCACTAACATAAATCTTAAAGGAAGTACCAAAATAGAGATATAAAAAGCATACTCAAATGCCACATGGACTGAGCATACTCAAAAAATCTTATCATTACTTCCACAACTACATCCACTTCAAGGAAGGCCTTCTTTGTACTCTAGGATATAAAAAATTGCAATTACCTTAAATCCTGAGAGTCCCTTTAGCCTAGATTCGGGCTTATAACTTAATTCCCATCAGCTACACATGGAAACAGACAATAAACTTCTAAGGAAGTATACAACTTATAGACTGTATCTAGAAACCCAAGTCAAAACTCAGTTTCATCTTCAAATGTCATATCTATCATGAAATCTATGATCCTAATCACTAAAAGTGTAGAGACTCCCATATCTCCTTGAGATATAAAAAGCATACTCAAAAGCCACATGGACTGAACCAAGAGAAACCCTAACTCCAAAACTCTTATCATTAATTCCGCATCTACATCCACTTCAAGGAAGGCCTTGTTTGTACTCTAGGATATAACATATTTCAATCACCTTTAAGCCTGAGAGTCCCTTCAGCCTAGCTTTAGTCTTATAAATTTATTCCCATCAGCTACACATGGGAACCGATAAAAAACTTCTAAGGAAGCATCCAACTTATAGACTGTATCCAGGAACATAAGTCAAAATTCAGTTTCATCTTCAAATGACGTATCTATCATGAAATCTATGATACTAATCACTACAAGTGTAGAGACTCCCACATCTCCTTGAGAATTTTCACATAGTACAAAGACCAAATATGTAGCACAAAGAATATGAGAAATAGATCTTGTCAGCCAATTGATTCTAATCTGATTTCCTCTTGTACTCACATTGGTTGTACTCTTTTAGTCCCATTGACCTAATTTTGTAGTCATTCATTGGACATTAACCAAATTATCTTATCTTATATTACTTCTGCTTCTAAATGGCTCCAATTACAAGAGGCCACATGAGTAAATCAGAATCTCCAACACTAGGTTAGATAGGCAACATAGAATACAACACACATAACTGCTGAATGTTAGGATTCAGGAATCTCATCGCCCACTTCTTCTTGGCCTTGGATGTCAAAAATTATGATAGTTGACAACATTATTGGTTTAGGGCTTCTATCCTTGATGCCCTTCGAACCCTCCTCGTCCATTTTGTTCTTTTTAGGCTTCCTGTGATTTGATTACATCTCTTTTGGCACTATATGCATTCTTTTATTTCTTGTACAGTTCTCTGAGAGATGCTTTAGCACTCTCAATATTCACTTGTCTTTGTACTTTTTATAGTCTCTTTGGAAAATTATTGCCACTAGAGGACATTAATATATAATTTAAAATTAAATCAAATTCCCTACCTCCATAAACCTAAGTATAATTACTGAGATATACAAAAAGAAAAAGCCATCTGAATGGCTAAGTACTAGAGGGAAAGCCTTGCAGTCACCTGATTCTTATAATTGCCAAAACTTGTGGTTTAATCTAATCATACAAAAATGATTAAATTGATCACTTTAATTATTTTTCCAATACAAATAAATGCATATTCAAATTAAATGTAGAATCCAGATATATGCTAATGTTTATTTTCTTCAGAGACACTCATAAACTTGCACATTACTCTTGTTAGAAAACCATCTGGCCAGAACCACTGGAACAAGAAAGACCAAGAAACTACAATATATAAAACATACAAAGTTGGTTGGAATGAAGAGGGTGGTAGAATTTACAGCCAATGAGATAAGAGTGATCTATCCAAAATTTGGAAAACGTCTAAATTTTGGTATATTATACCTGTTGAGACAATATAATTCAAATAAACAGAATTAAAAATAGTTTAAACCAGCAAGAAACCACAAAGTGACAAAACATAGCATCACAATAGGCCAATGTTTAAAGCAAGTTGCACATCTGCCAGATTCAATTCCGGAATGCAACTCTAATGTGTAATGTCGAATTTGAAATAATATAAAATGAATTCAATAACTAAAAACATAATTGAAAATTAAGATATTAGTGTGGAATCTAATAGAACATTATTGCTTACCAGCACCTCTCTTGCTACAAGAATGACACGAGGGGCATCTCGAATATATTCTTCCATTGTTGCTAGAAATGACTGAGGTGGCTACATCAGAGATTGAAATGCAATGAGTCTATGTAGTTCAGAACATGCATTAAACTAAGTTTTTGTATGATCCACTAATAGTTTAGAAAACTATCAATTTGTTCCCATCTAACTTTACAGAGAATGTTTCATATGGTTCAAATACCTGACCCAATATTGGGAACTGGAAATTTTAGGCAAGTCCTAGGCCTTTGCAAACTTCATAAAATTAAGATAGACTCTCTACCTGTATGCAAAACCTACACCCGTTATAATGATGAAGGCTGAAAAATAATCTATTAATTCTTCTGTTTAGAAAGATGCATGATGTGTCTGACTAATTGTTTAAGCAGTTGCACTCGAGTGTCATACAATACGCTTTTATTTGATAATGACAAACTTAACTGTAGCTTAATATTAACAGTCAAATATCTATAACTAATGAAGTAGCACATATAACTCTTACAGCCAGTTTATTGGCCAATAGACCAATTTGACAAATAACCAAAATTAGACAAAAAAGTTAAAAAAAAAAAACCAGAAACAACAGATACCTGTTGACCAGCCTTCCTATAAATATCAAGGGCTTTGATGACTTTGTGTCTTGGCATCTCAAAAAACTAAAATCAAATATAGGTATCGATCAAAACATTTCCTCAAGAAGAAATTCACATACATCTTGTACAAAGATAATATTGAAAAACTTAAGATAAATGACACCATGAAATGCAATCAATCATACCTTGTCCACCAGCTTAATAATACCATCATTGACTCCACAATAAATCTTAAAGATTTCCTTCAAGACGTACAAACAAATTAGCAAGCAACTAAACATCAATGTAAAAGCATACAGTAAATGTAAAATTGGAAATTCCAGCCCTAAAATACATCATTTCTGATTACTTGCAAGTTGTGGTTAATTCACTTGGATAACATGCATCACTAATTTAATCTCAGAAAACTCAAACATCCATATTTAAAATGCAAATTTAACTAACTCTTGAATCCCTATTTTTCACATTGCTAAAAATGACAGACAACTCCGAGGTAGTGACAAGCACTGGCAATTTAAAATTTCCTTTCATACTGTCTTGTCATCTAGATATCAGTCAAGACTCTAGAAAAAACATATTTTCATCAATGCAAAAATGTAGACTGTAGGATTATTAGCAAAACAAAGAGAATGAACTTGAAACTTACCAATGCCAAGGCATATTGAATGACATAATTGCCAACAGATGCTCCCTCTGGCTGAAAACAATGGCTTAAATGTAATTAAAGCAATCACAACACCATGACAACATACTAAACTGGGTAAAAATTGTTTGAGAAATGTCCATAAGAAGAATGCAAATTTTAAAAGAAGCACACAATAAATAGTGTAGTTACTGATAAATTCCACTAATTGTTAAAAACTCAACACTATCACACAAGACCTGGTAGCCAACAAGGTGGTAGAGTAATTGTTGCAAGGCAGGCAGATGCTCTAACAAATCCTCATTATCCAAGTCTCTTGTTCTCCTATGGCCTTGTGAACAATGGTAAAACAAGAAATATATCTTCAATGTGATCAAGAAAGAGAAAATTAAATATAGTTTACATTAAAGCCTACATATGCCACAGCACTGCATACCTTATCCTGTCCATTTGATGCCTTTGATGGTAACCGCTCAGCTTCTACATCATAATTCAAAACTCTGCTTCTACATCATAATTCAAAACTCTATAGCACTCTAGATGTACTTCCAAGAATAATGCATATGTGCCAACCCATGCAGAGCAGTCCCAGGCTGCAAAGAATAACAAACGAATTGCTACAATATCAATATCAATAGTATAACTGTGATACTTCCCATAGTCATTCGTATACATATAAAGAAGGAAATCAATGATGAGATAATAGAAAATAATCCTGGATTTGCATCCATGGAAATATCATTTATATCGTATTATAAAGTGTTTGTAACTTTGTGTTATGGTGGAAATTTCATCTTGGTTTC
>LPNX010598685.1:0-19411 GCA_001517045.1 Pseudotsuga menziesii
CCTTTTATCTTTTGGGGCATCTATATTGAGAAATATTTTGCTGGGTTTTTCCCTTTAGGGTTTTACCAGGATAAATATTTGTGTTCCTTTTGTATGTTTTTGCTTGTCTATATTTCAGTGATCATGTTCATATGCTTTTGTTATGAAATTGAAATGAAATACTAATGATCTAGCTTAGCATACGAAAATTCAACATGGTATCAAAGACACTCTAAAAGAAGAAATTATGCAGCTACAGAGGCTAGGGATTCTTAATTTTTGGGTCTCTCTCCACAATTGATGAACAAAAGAAGGCTAGGCTAACTCTCCATTGAAGGGTGCATCTTTCTATCGAAGCAGAATTCGATTCCGAGCATTTTTAGTTTTCAGTGCGAGAAATTAGGGTTTTCTACAAAAGAAGAATTTTTGAGTGAGCCTGGCATAAGATTTATCCTCTCATCAAAATCAAGGTTTAGAGACCTGGATCAATATTTTTGGTTGGGTGAAACTTTGGGAAATTCAAACCCTAGTTTGACCTTGAGATGGAAAACCCTAAATACTAAAACTGATAAGTTTTGGTACATTCACTATATCTTGGGATTTGCGAAGGATCAGGAGCTGAAAATTTCATAGGTCAAAGATAAAATGATGATGCACACAGTTTCCAAAATTTAGTCTCATATTCGCTCTATTGTGGGAGATACGATCCCTCCAACTTAGGGTTCCAACCTCTTCTAGGATTCATCCCTAAACAGGACACCTGGGGAGAATTGCTACATCTTGGGATACGATGGTCCAAATGAAATTTTGGAAGATGTTCTAGAAAGGGAACAAACTTTAATTTCCATTGTCCGAGTTTCAGATTGAGAAGATGAAACAATGGGACGTGGCATTCCGTTCAACATCATTGTTTTGAACAGTCATGTAACAGGTCACCTTGGGAAAATGATCATAAGTCCCAATTGGTGAAACTAATTCTGATGAAACCTATGTTTTTGGAACAAGGACATGTGAGCATACCTCATTACAAATTTTCAAACACAAAGGAGCATAAATTTCTGAGATAGTGCAGAAACAGTATCAGGAATTTATGTAGGAGAAATTGAAAAACTATGGCTTCTTGTTCCGGGAGCTTCCCTCCATAGTTTTTAGAAAAGGAGTACATTAGACAGATCAGCTTGAAGAGATATATATTTTTGTCCAATTAGATATGAAAGATTCTAATTTTTGAAAATTAGGGTTTCTTTGACAAACACTAGATCAACCAGCTCTGGAACCAGGACAAACACCTCAAATCAGTAAGATCTAATCTTTTGTTATTTCCATTTGAGGTTCTCATCAGCTTGATGATAAGCTTGGGGAAGTTGACAACTTCCAAGCATGGAAGTATTTCATCTCTCTGAAGAAACTGAATTGGACACCTACATGAGTAGAGAGTTTCCAGTTCCAGAGGGAGATGAGGCTCAAAGCCTTACTCCAAAATAACTTGGTCAAGGCCAGGAATATCATTGTTGATTCAGTCATGGATCAACTTGTACCACAAGTGTCTTCCCTAAAGACATAGAAAGAGATTTTCTATTCCTTGACCAAGCTATTTGAAGGAAAGAACATACATCAGAAGATGAACTTAAGAAACAGGTAAAAGAAGAAGTGAAGAATGCAGAAGTGGTGATAGCCACCTTGAATGGTGATTCATTCATGCGAGGAATGTGTGCTAGAAGGAAGTGATTACTTTCAGTTGACTTTGGGGAGAAGAATAAGCTCGACTCACAATAAGAGAAGAATAATATGGGAGCAATTGAAGATCAAGATCTCACCATTCAAAGAAGATCCCTCAAGCTATGAGGAAGATGAAGAACTCAATTCTTGAAGAACCTCTTATCCATCTTATTATTTGGATAAGAAATGATGATGTCATGAATGAAGAAGATGATGAAGTAGAAGGATCAAGAAGGAGTCTACCCACAAAACGAATAAAACATAGGTATTCAATTGTAGTTTCATGATATTTTTTGTTATACATTTGATTATATTCATTTGATGTGTTATGCATGATAGACTGGTTGCATTAATGACAGTAGTGAGATATGGATGAATGTTGTGTTGGCTAAATAGTTTCATTATGCATAAGAATTTGTCGTTATGCATATGTTTTATGAAATATTTCAAACCATGGGACTGGTGAATTTGAATTGTAGGAAAGGTCCTGTACAACCGCCTATAAGAAAAGAAGGATGAGACTTGTTTCGAAGAACAAGTGATGACAATTAAATAAACATGAATCTAAATCTCCAAGGGTCAAAGACGTCATGATGAAGGAAAGAGCTTCAAAGAGCAGTAGATCCACCTCGAAGGATGAAGACCACCATGGTTATGAAAGAAGCTATGATCAAAGAGTAACAATTGATCATGAGGAATGATGTATTCGATATAATTTCGAGACATAAAGGGAAGTATGTAGTATCTTCCATATGGATCTATAAGAACAAGTGTACAAAGCAAGGTTCATGATTTGTCTTAGAAAGAATAGACTATGACATGACATAATATATTGACAAGTATATATCAAGCATAGAACCACCTGTACAGAATGAAGAGGGAAGATGATACTCCACTTCAGGGGGACTATGGGAGTGACTATAGAATATATCTATGTTCGATGTGTTACGACATGATGGATAGCTTCCTAATGGTTCAAGACTTTACCAAGAGTAAATTGGGTTCCAACCTTCAAGGTTGAATGCAGAAGACTAGGATATGTTGATGAGCTAACAGGATGAAATCATGGAAGATATTATGATAAAAAAATACTAGAATGATGTTTGGGATATAGCACTCAAACCAGAAAGAAAGAATGTGGTATCCCCCAAATGGGTTTGCAAGATAAAATATGTTGCAGATAGAAGTAGGGAAATAATTTTGGCTAGAGGTTTTCTATCAAAAAGAGGGAATTAATTATCAAGAGACATTTTCCCCAGTAGCATGGTATATTTCGATTAGAGCTATCATGGCACTTATGATGAAGTGGGACTTACACCAAATGGATGTGAAAAAAACTTTTCTTAATGGTGTGATTGAAGAAGAAGTATACATAGAGTAGTCACGAGGATCTGAAGTTGAAGATAGATGGACTCATGTATGAAAGTTGAAGAAGGCCCTCTATGGCCCGAAGCAAGCTCCCAGAGCCTGGTATGGAAGGATAGATAGTTTCTTCACAAAAGTCGATCCTAACCTTTACTTCAAGGTTATAGAAGATGAACATGTCATACTATTACTGTATGTGGATAATCTATTCCTGACAAGGAATGAGAAATAGATGGTAGAATGCAAGAAGAAGCTCGTTGAATAATTTTAGATGAAAGACCTTGGGTTAATGCATTATTTCCTAGGTCTTGAAGTATGGAAAAATTCAGAAGGAATCTTTCTCAGCTTGGGAAAGTATGCAGTAGAGATATTGAAAAGATTTGATATGTTGGATAACAAAGCCATGGCCACACCCATGGATTCCAACTTGAAGTTGTTAACTAATGACTCATTAGAGTTAGTGGATGTGACTCAATACAGACATATTATTGGGTCATTAAATGTATCTATCAAATACCAGACCAGACAATTGTTTTGTTGTGAACACCTTGAGTCAGTATCTAGTTCAACCTAGACGTGTTCACCAAATATCTGCAAAACATGTGATGAGATATCTGAAAGGGACTATAGGATTTGGTCTATACTATGATGGTAACCATTATTACAGATTGTATGGCTATACAGATGCAGATTGGGCTGGAAGTATCTTAGACAGGAAAAGCACATCAAGTAGATGCTTGTTTTTGGGGTCTACTATGAGTTAATGGTTTAGCAGGAAACAGTCCAGTGTTTCTCTTAGCACGGCTGAAGCAAAATACATAGCATATTTCTCTGCTAATTTTTTAATCCATATGACTTCAAAATCTGATATCAGGTCTCTTTGACCTAAAGATGGATACTACAATGATTCTATGTGATAACCAGATTTGTGATGACAAAGAACCCTGTGCTCCGTTGTAACACATAGAAATCTGGTATTTCTACATACTGTAGATGCAGATGATGGTGATTAAATATTTCTATACTGAATATAGAGATGATGATGTTTCAGTATTCCCATACTGAATATATAGATGATGATGATTTCAGTATTCCCATACTGAAGATATAGCTGATGTTTCGGTCACTTTACATACTGTAGATGCAAATGATGGTGATTCTGTATTTCTATACTGAATATAGAGGTGATGATGCTTTCAGTATTTCTATACTGAAGATATAGATGATGATGCTTTTAGTATTCACACACTGGAGATATAGATAGTGATAGTTCAGTATTCACAAACTAAAGATGTAGATGATGATGTGCTCACAAAGCCTCTATCTCACGTAAAGTTCAAACACTTTCGAGACAAGGTTGGTGTTGTTCGGAAAGACCTTCCTTGAAAGGGGGAGTAGTGATGTTGCAGTGGGATTGTATCATCCCTGGGAACCTATCCTAAAGTGATTCGGTGGCCTCAGTCCTCGAGAATGAAGAGGGAATGTATCATCCCAGGACATTTGTCTAGAAGTGATCCGGTGACCTCGGTCCCCGAAAATGAAGAGGGAATGTATCATCCTGGGACATCTGTTTAGAATAGATCCAATGAATTTGGTCCTTGAGAATGTAGTGGGATTGCATCATCCCTGAACTTCGGTTCAAAATGTATCTGGAGGTCTCAGCCCCCGTGAATGTGGTGGGATTGCATCATCCCTGAACTTCGGTTCAAAATATATCTGAAGGTCTTAGCCCATGTGAATGTGTTGGAATTACATCATCCCTGAACCTTGATTCAAAATGTATCAAGAGGTCTCAGCCCCTGTGAAAGTGGTAGGATTGCATCATCCTTGGACTTAGTCCTAAAGTGATAGCAACTGATTATCCCATAATCAGTCTGGTAAATTTGGTTATCGAGAATGTGGTGGGGAATGCATCATCCTTGGACTTTAAGTCCAAAAGTGAACCAAAGACTTTTGTATTTGAGATGTGGATTACAAGTTTTTTCTCATGATGATGACATACTGATCGAAAGATCAGAGTGTGATGATGATGTCGTACTGATCAAATGATCAAAGTGTGATGATGACGTATTGATCGAAATATTAGAGTATGATGATGATGCAGTACTGATCGAAAGATCAAAGTGTGATGATGACGTACTGATCGAAAGATCAGAGTATGATGATGATGACATATTGATTTAAAGATCAAAGTGTGATGATGACATACTGATCGAAACATCAAAGTATGATGATGATGTCGTACTGATCAAAAGATAAAAGTGTGATGATGACATACTGATCGAAAGATCAGAGTATGATGATGATTCCATACTGATCGAAAGATCAAAGTGTGATGATGACGTACTAATCAAAATACCAAAGTATGATGATGATGACGTACTAATCGAAAGATCAGAGTGTGATGATGACGATGTACTGATTGAAAGATCAGAGTGTCATGATGGCGATGTACTGATCAATAGATTAGATTATGATGATGACGACTTATTGATAGAAAGATTAGAATGTGATGATGATGAAGCTATTCAAAAATTGAAGTATGATGATGATGGTGCTGATCACGATGCTACTGATCAGAGTATGATGATGATGATTTTGTTGTTTGAAAAGTCTAGATGCTGAAGATGTTGTTGCTGATCGAAAGGTCAAAGTGCTGAAGATGTTGCTGATCGAAACGTTAAAGTGCTGAAGATGTTGTTGCTGATCGAAAGGTCAAAGTGCTGAAGATGTTGCTGATCGAAAGGTCAAAGTGTTGAAGATGTTGCTGTTGATCGAAAGGTCAATTTGTTGCTGATCGAAGTAGTCAAAGTGTTGATGTTGCTAAAAGACTCAAGATTGAAGATGAAGACTACATGATGTTGAAAAATCTTCCAATGATTTATAGATGTGTTACCCTAATGATGTTGATGATATCGTCTATATCTTTCCTATTATTGTTGTTGTAGAATACCCTTCTAGTTAAGGGGGAGTGTTGAAATATTGTAACTTCAAAGAATATTCTATATGTATATTTTTGTGGTCCCCGATGGTCCTACCAGGAGAACCACTTGTATTAATTTGTACCCTGATGCTTCTAATTGAAAAAACTAATAAGAGTCATGAGGTAGTTGTTGAAATATTGTAACTTCGAAGAATATTCTTTATGTATCTTTTGTGGTCCCCAATGGTCCAACCGAAAGAACCACTTGTATTACATTGTACCCCAATGCTCCTAATCAGAATAACTAATAAGAGTCATGAGGTAGTCCCCTCTAATTGTAAAGGTGGGTCATCAGCACCCCAGTGTGGTTACTTGAGCCTACATGTGTAACTCAAGCCTACATGAGCTAACTTAAGCCGACATGTTAATTGAGTAAAATTTAAGTAAACGGATGAATATAAATAGAGGTGTAGTGCTCCTCATTTGAGACACACACACTCACTTGGAATAGCGCACTTGTGGAGGAGAGGAGTTGCTGGAGAAGGAGGAGAATCAGGTTTTTGATCTCCTTGTTGGTTTTACCTTTTTCCCTTTTTGGGGCATCTATATTGAGGAAGCTTTTGTTGGGTTTTTCCCTTTAGGGTTTTACCAGGATAAATATGTGTTGTTCTTGTGATATTGTTTCTTTCAGTGATCCTGTTTTATATGCTTTTATTATGAAAAATGAAATGATATACTGATGTCTTAGTTAAGCATATGAAAATTTAACATGGTATCAGAGCTAACCTAAATAGGGCAGCTTTCACAAGTTACAGAAGCTAGGGATTATTATTTTTTTGGTTCTCTCTCCATAATCAATCAGCAAAAGAAGGCTAGGCCGACTCTCCTTTGAAGGGTGCATCGTTCTGTCGAAGCGGAATTCGATTCCGAGCATTTTCAATTTTCGATGTGGAAATTAGGGCTTTCTACAGAAGAGGAATTTTTGAGTGAGACAAGCAAAGGATTTTTCTCCTCATCAAAACCGAATTTTATAGACCTGGATCAATATTTTTGGTTGGGTGAATCTCTGGGAAAGTCAAACCCTAGTTTGACCCCGAGCTAGAAAAACCCTAAATACTAAAACTGCTACGTTTTGGCACATTCGCTATATTCTGAGATTGGAGAAGGATCAGGAGCTGAAAATTGTAGGGGCCGAAGATAAAATCTGTATGAACACTGTGTCCAAACTTCATCCTCCAATTCTCTGTATTCCAGGAGATATGTTCTCTCCAAGTTAGCGTTCCAACCTCTTCCAGAATTCATCCCTAAACAAGACACCTGGGGAGAATTGCAATATCTTGGGCTACAGAGGTCCAAATGGAGTTCCTAAAGATGTTACAGAATGGGCACGGACTTTAATTTCGGTGTTCTGAATATCAGAATTATAAGATGAACCAGTGACACGTGGCATGTCGTACAACTTCGCTGTTCTGAACAGTCCTGTAACAGGTCACCTTGGGATAAGGATCATAAATCCAAAATGGTGAAACCAATTCTGATGAAACTTGTGGTGGTGTATCTAGGACATGTGCAGTTACCTCAGTACAAAATTTCAAACATATAGGAGCATAAATTTTAGAGATATCACAGAAATAGTAACAGGCATTTCTGCAGAAGAAATTGGAAAATTAGGGCTTCTTGTTCCGGGAGCTTCCCTCCACTGTTTTCAGAAATGGAGTACATTGGACAACTCCATTTGAACAGATCTATCTGTATATAAAATCATATCTGAAATATTCCAAGTTTTAAAATTAGGGTTTCTTTGACAAAGCCTAGATCAACCAACTCTAGAACCAGGACAGACACCTCAAATCGGTAAGATCTAATCCTTTGATATGTTCATTTGAGGTTCTCATTTCAAAGTGATCTATCACATCAGCTTGATGATAAGCTTGGTGAAGTTAACAACTTCCAATCCTAGAAGTATATGATCTCTCTGAAGAAAATGGATTGGACACCTACATGACCATAGAGGTTCCAGTTTCAGAGGGAGATGAGGCTAGAAGCCTTTCACAAGAAGAACTTGGTCAAAGCCCAGAAGATTATTGATGATTCAGTCTCGAATCAACTTGTTATAGAAGTTTCTTCCCTAAATACATCGATGAGGTTTGATTCCTTGACCAAGATATTTGAGGGGAAGAACATAGATCGAAATATGACCTTAAGAAACCAGCTGAAGAAGAAGTGAAGAATGCAGAAGTGGTGATGGCCACCTTGAATGGCCTCCCAGGATCATGGAATTCATTCATTCAAGGAATGTGTTCCAGAAGGAATTGATTACTTTCAGTAGACTTTGGGAAGAAGAATAATCTCATCTCTGAAGATCAAGCTCTCATATTTCAAAGAAGATCCCTCAATCAATGAGGAATATGAAGATCTCAACTCTTGAAGAACTTCTTATCCACCTCAGCATTTGGATAAGAAACGATGCTATCATGAATGAAGAAGATGATAAAGTTGAAGACTCAAGAAGGAATATACCCATGAAACAAATAAAGATAAGTATTCAATTGTCATTTCATGATATTGTTTTGTTATACATTTGATTATATTCAGTGATGTGTTATGCACGATAGATTGTTTGCATTAATGACTGTATACTACTAATATGCATGTGATGGGTAAGTAGCTCATGGTGCTATACAACTCTCCATTGCTACTTATCAAACCTCTTCGCTGACATATTGGATTAGTACACAATCTCAATAATGTCATGGTAGAGATGGAAGGCATCTAGAAAGTTTATGTGAGATATGGATGAATGTTGTATTAACTAAATAGTTGCATGATGTATAAGAATTTGTTGTTATACATATGTTTTATGAAATATCTCTAACCATGAAACTGGTACATTTGAATTGTAGGAAAGGTCACGAACAACCACCTACAAGAAAAGAAGGATGAGACTTGTTCTGAAGAACAAGTGATGACAATTCAAGATTCACTCCAATAAACATGAATCTGAAGCTCCCAGGGTCAGAGACACCATGACGGAAGAAAGAGCTTCAGAGAATGGTAGATCCACCTTGAAGGATGAAGACCACCATGGGTACAAGAGATAAATCAAGATGAAGAAAAGAATGCTATAAAATAAGCTATGATCAAAGGTAACAGTTGATCATGGGGAATGATGTATACGATATGATGGAACAAGTGTACAAAGCAAGGTTCATGATTCTCCCTATAAAGAATAGACTATGACATGACATACTCTATTGACCAGTATATGTCAAGCATAGAACCACTTGTACAGAATGAACAGGGAAGATGATACTCCACTTCAGGGGGAGTGACTACATAAAATTATATCTGAGTTCGACATGGTACGACATGATGAATATCTTTGTGATGGATCGAGACTTTACCAAGAGTAAAGTGGGTTCCAACCTTCAAGGTTGAATGCAGAAGACTAGGATATGTTGATGACCTGAGAAGACAAACTCATAGAAGATGTTGTGATACTAGAATGATGTTTGGGATATAGTACTCAAACCGGAAAGCAAGAATGTGGTATCTTCCAAATGGATTTGCAAGATAAGATATGTTGCTGATAGAAGTAAGGTAAGAGTTGTGGCTAGAAGTTTCTATTAGTAAGAGGGAATTAATTCTGAAGAGACACTTACTCCAAGTAGCAAGGTACACTTCCTTCGAAACTATCATGGTAGTTTCTTCCATGATGAAGTAAAGACAAGCATTCCTTAATGCTATGAATGAGGAAGAGTTTTACATCGAATATTCATGAGGATTTGAAGCTGGAGACAGAAGGAATCAAGTATGCAAGTTGAAGAAGGCCCTCAATGGCCTGAAGAAGCTCCCAGAGCTTGGTATGGAAGAATAGATAGTTTCTTGATGAGCATGGGATTTTCCAAAAGTAAAGACGATCCTAACCTTTCCTACAAGGTTGTAGAAGATGTACGTGTCATTCTATTACTATATGTGGATGACTTATTCTTGACAGGGAATGAGAAACAGATCATGGAAAGTAAGAAGAAACTAGCAGAAGAATTTGAGATGAAAGACCTTGGGTTAATGCATTATTTCCTAGGTCTGGAAGTATGGAAAAGTTCAGAAGGAATCTTTCTCAACCAGGGAAAGTCTGTGGTAGAGATATTGAAGAGACTGAAATGCAAAGTCATGGCCACACCCATGTACTCCAACCTGAAGCTGTTAGCTGATAACTCATTAGAGTTAGTGGATGTGACTCAGTACAGATAGATCATTGGGTCATTGATGTACTTAACAAATACCAGACCATACATTTGTTTTGCTGTGAACACCTTAAGTCAATATCTTGTTCAACCAAGATAGGTTCACCTAGTAGCTGCAAAACATATTTGAAAGAGCCTATAGACTTTGTTCTATACTATGATGGTAGCCATGAGTATAGATTGTATGGCTACACAGATGCAGATTGGGCTGGAAGTATCTCAGACAGGAAAATCAAATCAGGTATATGCTTTGAGGTCTACTATGAGTTCATGGTTTAGCAGGAAACAGTCTAGTGTTTCTCTTAGCACGGTTGAAGCAGAATCATAGCAGATTTCTCTACTATGTTTTGAAGCCATATGGATTCAGAAGCTGATATCATGTCTCTTTGACCTAAATATGGATACAACAATGATTCTATGTGATAACCGCAGTTGTGATGACAAAAAACCCTGTGTTCCACAGAACACGTAGAAATCCAGTATTTCTACATACAAGATAAGATGAAGATAATGATACTGTAGATGTAGATGATGGTGATTTAGTATTTCTATACTGGATATAGAGATGATGATGTTTCAGTATTCCCATATTGAAGATATAGATGACGATGCTTTTAGTATTCACATACTAGAGATACATATGGTTATAGATCAGTATTCAGATATTGAAGATGTAGATGATGATGGTTTGGATGATGATGTACTAACGAAGCCTCTGCCTCGAGTAGAGTTCAAACACTTTCGAGACAAGCTTGGTGTTGTTCAGACAGACCTTCCTCGAAAGGGGGAGTAGTGATGTTGCAGTGGGATTGTATCATCCCTGGGAATTTTCCCTAAAGTGATCCAGAGACCTCGGTCCTTGAGAATGAAGAGGGATTGTATCATCCCAGGACATATGTTCATAATAGATCCGGTGACCTCAGTCATCGAGAACGTGATGGGATTGTATCATCCTTGGGCACCTTCCCTAAAGTGATCTGGAGACCTCGGTCTTCGATAATGAAGAGGGATTGTATCATCCTGGGACATCTCTCCATAATAGATCCGGTGGCTTCAGTCCTCGAGAATGTGGTAGGATTGCATCATCCTTGGACATAGTCCTAAAGTGATAGGGAGTGATTATCCCGTAATTGTATCCGATGACTTCGGTCGTCGAGAATGTGGTAGGATTGCATCATCCTTGGACTCAAGTCCTAAAGTGATAGGGAGTGATTATCCCATAATTATATCTGGTGACTTTGGTCATCGAGAATGTGGTAGGATTGCATCATCCTTGGACTCTAGTCCTAAAGTGATAGGGAGTGATTATCCCGTAATTATATCCGGTGACTTCGGTCGTCGATAATGTGGTAGGATTGCATCATCCTTGGACTCAAGTCCTAAAGTGATAGGGAGTGATTATCCCGTAATTGTATCCGGTGACTTCGGTCGTCAAGAATGTGGTAGGATCGCATCGTCCTTGGACTTAGTCCTAAAGTGATAGGGACTGATTCTCCCATAATCAATGCGGTAACTTCGGTTGTTGAGAATGTGGTGGGATTGTATCATCCCTGGACTTTAAGTCCAAAAGTGATCCAAAGATTTTTTTGTCTTTGAGTTGTGGATTGCAGATTGTTGCTGATGATGATGATGCCGTACTGATCGAAAGATCAGAGTATGATGATGATGATGTACTGATCGAAAGATCAGAGAATGATGATGATGACATACTGATCGAAAGATCAGAGTATGATGATGATGACGTACTGATCTAAAAGATCAGAGTATGATGATGACGCACTATGATTATGATGTTCCTGATCGAAAGATCAGAGTATGATGATGATGTTTCTGATCGAAAGATCAGAGTATGATGATGATGTTTCTGATTGAAAGATCAGAGTATGTTGATGATGTTTCTGATCGAAATATCAGAGTATGATGATGATGATGTTGTTGTTGATCGAAAGGTCAAGGTGCTAAAGATGTTGTTGTTGATCAAAAAGTCAAAATGTTGAAGATGTTGCTAATCAAAAGGACAAAATACTGAAGATGTTGTTCCTGATCGAAAAATCAAAGTGCTGAAGATGTTGCTGATAGAAAGTTCAAAATGCTGAAGACGTTGTTGCTGATCGGACAGTCAAAGTGATAAATATGTTGCTGATCGAAAGGGTCCAAGTGCTGGAGATGTCGTTGCTAATTGAAAGATCAAAATTTTGAAGATGTTGTTGCTGATCAAACCAGTCAAAGTGCTGAAGATGTTGGTGATCGAAAGGTCCAAGTGCTGAAGATGTCGCTGCAAATTGAAAGATCAAAATGCTGAAGACGTTGTTGATGATGAAGACTGAAGATTGAAGATGAAGACTACATGATGTTGAAAAGCTTCCAATGATTTATAGATGTGTTACCCTGCTGATGTTGATGATGTCCGCTATCTCTACTCTTGTTGTTGTTGATGTAGAATACCCTTCTCGTTAAGGGGGAGTGTTGAAATATTGTAACTTCAAAGAATATTCTTTATGTATCTTTTGTGGTCCCCGATGGTCCAACCGGGAGAACCACTTGTATTGCATTGTACCCTGATGCTCCTAATTGGAAGAACTAATAAGAGTCATGAGGTAGTCCCCTCTAATTGTAAAGGCGGGTCATCAGCACCCCAGTGTGGTTACTTGAGCCTACATGTGTAACTAGAGCCTACATGAGTTAACTTAAGACGACATAGTGCTCCTCATTTGAGACACACACACTCACTTGGAATAGTGCACTTGTGGAGGAGAGGAGTTGCTGGAGAAGGAGGAGAATCAGGTTTTTGATCTCCTTGTTGGTTTTACCTTTTTCCCTTTTTGGGGCATCTATATTGAGGAAGCTTTTGCTGGGTTTTTCCCTTTAGGGTTTTCCTAGGATAAATCTGTGTTGTTCTTGTGATACTGTTTCTTTCAGTGATCCTGTTTTATATGCTTTTATTACGAAAAATGAAATGATATACTAATGTCTTAGTTAAGCATATGAAAATTTAACAGTAGTCCCCTCTATTTGTAAAGGTGGGTCATTAGCACGCCAATGTGGTTACTTGAGCCTACATGTGTAACTCGAGCCTACATGATTAACTCGAGCCTACATGTCGGAATTGATAATTAAAGTGAACGAATGAATATAAATAGAGGAGTGGCACTCCTCATTTGGAACACACACACTCTCACTTGTGTAGAGCATTAGTGGAGGAGAGAGAAGTACCTAGAGAAGGAGGAGGATCAGTCTTTGATCTCCCTTTTGGTTTTACCTTTTATCTTTTGGGGCATCTATATTGAGGAAGCTTCTGCTGGTTTTTTCCCTTTAGGGTTTTCCCAGAATAAATCTTTGTGTTCCTTTTGTATGGTTGTGCTTGTCTATACTTCAGTGATCCTATTTATATGCTTTTGTTATGAAATTGAAATGAAATACTAATGATCTAGCTTAGCATATGAAAATTCAACAAAAATCCTTCTAAAAATCATCCTTTGTTGACTAGGGGTAGTGCAGGTCCCCATCTTCAGAGAACAATCCTGCAGGACTACCTGCTTTTGCATCGGGCCGATCATCTTTCTGCATATGAAGAGAGAGTTTTGACGGGTTAGCAACTTTCCCATTCTACTTGTAGGGCCCAACCAATTTGTATGTATCTTCTATTTCACCACCATTGTCTTGATATGACAATTTCTAGGACATATTAAGGTTTTCCTCAACCTCCAAACCATCAACGAACATATGTTGTAGGGTGGTTGATTTTCTCTCCAGAAGAAGCAAGGACAGGTCAGGAGGAAAGGTGAATGCATAATAGATCTTAGCAGTGTTCTGAAGAGGTTGGACTTCCTTAGGCATGGTATAATAAAATCTTGCGAATATTATGTTAAAACTAGATATGGCCTCATCTTTATGCCTCCTTAGGGAATAAAACTCTGAAAGTGTTTGCTCTGATGGCCTTCTTCTACTCGAAAAATTTAAGAATGTGCAAGAAAACTCTTCCCAAGTGTTGATGGACTTAGGGTGCAAGTGTTTAAACCATACTTTGGCATCTCCTTGCAAGGACAAGGTGAAAGACCGCATGCAGAAATCATCATGTTCTATATCAAATGTTAGTTTTTCAACATTTAAGCTAGCATTATGTTAGGATCTTTTCACTGAGAGAATAACAAGCACAGCAATAACATAAGCACATCACAAGAGACAAGAGACACAAAGCTTTTAGGAGGGGAAACCATAAATGGAGAAAACCCCTCAACTTCCTCTAAGATAGTATCACCACAAGATGTGAACCCAAAACAGTAAGATGACCTCCCTTCACAATAGCAGCCTTCTGTCTTCTATCAAGCCCAAGAATTTCCTTCTCCAAAAGTGTGCCACCCTTGAGAGAGAAAGAGAGCTAAGTCACAAGTGATAAATAGAGAGACTCTCACTCTCTATTTATATTCTTTCGTTGACTTGAAGTGCACTCAACCTATTAATTACTACTCGAGCCTACACCTTAATTAGTGTATAATAACTCAAGTGCCCCTAAACTGTGGGGACTTACCTAATGACTTGATATGATTTGTTTACATTATTAATCCTCCCGATCGGAACATCGGGGCATGACCACATGACTCAAATACATAATAGAAACATCCCAGAATAAACATCGGGTTACAATATATGAAATATATAGAAGAATACATTCCGAAGTTACATATACATCAACATCAAAAAGGTCAAAGAAATGCTCAAATGCTTGTAAATGTTTCTCAGTAGTCAAGTCTTGGGATTCTCCATTGAACTTGGGGAGGTATTTGTAATATTTCGTGGGAAAATCATGGAGGTTGGGGGGCAGCTGTAGTGGTTTGTATCGGCTTGGAGAAATGGGAGAGACAAGGTTAGGCACAATGGATGAGCTATTGTCCGAGGTTTCATGAATTTCACAGGGGTGTCCTTTGACATCGCGAGCCCCTGGATAAAAATCTAGGCCATAATTAAATGTACAGGATGACGCAACACTTTTGGTTTGTAAAGAAGGATAAACAGGAATATATTCATAGCTCTGCTCAGAATGAGTTGAACCATAGAAGGATGTTTTGATAAATCTGGGAAAAGATAAGAGAAAAATTACAAGATAAGATAAGGCATCTTGGAAGAAATGCGGACTCGAGCATCTTGACCCTCTTCTATGCATTTCTAATCTTTATAAGGGGTCCATTTTCCAGATGGAGTCTACCATCATTCCTTGGCCATTTGATTTCTAGGTCACACCACAGGCGGAGTCACTGAAGTCTGAATCCTTCAAGAGTGGAGTTGCTAGGTGAAAAGTTCTCAACCTTCTTGATGTCTAGTCAATTGTTCACCATCAACAACTAGATCTAAAATTTTTGTCATTCGTCCCAAGGAGGATCTTCAATTTCATCCTCGGCAATGGCACTAGTTTGTTAGCACTATAAATGAACCCAAAGGTTGCAGAAAGGCCACTCCCGGGTAACAACAGAACCATTTTAGGCTGGGCCTCTGGCCCTGTGTAGTCAAAGAGGGATCTCTCATTTTTTTGTCGGAGTCTACTCTATGTAAGATTTTCTATCAAGGATAATCAGTGGCCCAGGATCCTGAATGGGACAAAGTGTATCAAGGTGAGATGTAAGGTGGGATTATTGTGGTAAGGGACCATTGGAAATCGAGTCAAAAACCTACATAGGGAACACTTGCATAAGGAAAGGAATGACTTGGGATTGCAAACAGAGGAAAGGTAGTCGTCGATCTCCCAATCAGGATATTTTTAGCGGGCGGTTGGAGGACGAGAGAGAACAACCTATCACATGGAGCACCGACGAGATGAATTCCATGCAAATTTATAATAAACTTGATAAATGTCTTGAACAATAGTCGGAGCATAGCAAGTATGAATTCCTAACTGTTATACACTAAGTTGTAGACATGAAAGCAATAAACAAACTAGAATGAAAATAGGAAGCACATTACAATGTAAAAGAACGTACATATTGGGAGAAGCAACGACACATGAATATATGCCATGAGAAAAAACTCTTGCTTTGCAATTTTATTCATAACACAGGCATCAAATATTATTTACAATGGAGATCCTCATCCCCAGAATGTTTCCCAATCCAACCAACTACTCTATCCCTCTTTAGAGAGTGTATTTATACTATTCTAACGCTGAGACTACCGACTTGAAAATTGTTACAAGTCACTATCATGCATTAATAGTACAGGGAGTGGAACTATCGCCATGTTTTACAAATAAATAATAAAAATTATGGAGACGTGGCATGTGATAACGCAGACTGACAGCACAGAGCTTTCTCCCATTCCACTTCGCGAAATCGATCCCCGTGCGGCATGCTGACGATCAATTGTTTACTTAGGTTGCTTCAGGTATATCACTCTATTTCTTTAACCAACCTGCTTCTTCCAGCTCATCTCTCCCAAAGGCTGACAAGAAGACCCGAATCCACCATATGATCATTTTCTCAACCCATCTTTCGTCTGGTAACATTGTTATAGGAGGTTCATGCACTTGGTGATGATAAACGACTTAATAAGCTTATCATCCTTGTACAGCTTTCTTCCTCCTACGAGGAGGGTTTTATCGTAAGCCATGTAACTGAGTGTGCATTTGACCCTCTCCTCATCCATTACCAATCAATCAAGTGGAGATCCTAGGGGTGGTGTCGAAGGCTTCGGACCTGCCTGGTCCCAGAACAAGCATTCACCCCAATAGTACTACCACCACTATGATCTAGGACTTCGGAGGTCGTGACTGTAACTGGGACTGCATGAGGGATGTCGCGGGGATGTCAAAACCCATGCACTACGAAACAAGAGACCGGTTTTTGTGGAAGCGGGTGAACCACCCTTGGTATTTAACATATGTGCCCCGATGGTTAACGATATCCTGATATGGATAACCAAAACACAAATATATGTTTTCCTACCAATATTACCCCTTGTCGAACTAATTTCTTGAACCACACAGCCATGGTTTCCTGCAAAGGAACTCAACATTTCTCTACATTCAACTCTATACTTCTTATCATCTACACATTTCCATGTCTCAAAATATCTCCAGTAGATGGAATTATATAGGGAAATCTGACACAACCCATAAAGAGATATACCCTTAGAATATCGGCTGTTGCGATGGTGGCACATGTGATGTCAGGATGGAGATCCATCCTTCTGAGATTCAATCATATTATGCGATATGGGCAAGATTCCAAACAATTCCCATGTGGACGCCAAGCTGGTTTCAAGGGCTGTGGATTTGATCTTTCTTTCCCTTTCAATTACCGTGACGGTGGCATCAGGATGCTTTAGTTCGTCATCTCCCTTAGCCTAGTTTAAATGCCAAGTCGGTTGTCTCAACAAATCAAAACTCCATGTTTCTCATGGCTCCCTTCGAAGTGAACCACGTGCCACACTTATGAACCAGGGAAATTAGCATCGCTAGACAAGAATTCCACCTTAGGCTCATCTCGAATGGCATTGAAGGAATCATCCAATCTGCAATGGGGGAAGATTACACATGTGAATTCCTCCTCCACTGTCATCTCCATACTGGATGTGAAACCTATACTCTGGGAGCCTTCTTAGCCATATGATTTGAGGAATCTTTCACATCCATCGTTCGTGTCCCATTCTTTTTGCCACCAAATTTTCTCCTATGAACAATGCGGGAAGTTATGGATCGTGACATGTTCTCGATCGTCGATCATGACCAACCCTTCATGCAGCCATAGATCTGAGTGGGCTCCATCATATTTCACAATGAGAAACCATGGTATTCATCCGTGTTTGTCCACATTCCGAAATAAACCGCAGTCGTATATTTATTTCCCTTCTTATCGCGGTCATTGATCTTTGTGATCGCTACCCCACTTTCATGATTTGAAATCATGGCTTTACCCGCACAAGTATGGTTTGCAAAATTGATTGAGGGTGTAGATCTGACTCAGATCTCATCTCGACTGTAGAATGTTTCTGAACTTTAACCCATTTCATGATTTGAAATCACGGCCTTGGCCGAGCATGTCCTCTTGTGCGAAATGGTTTGGAGTCATTGATCTACCTCCGGTCAATCTCGGGCTTTGATTCTGAGTCCCGTTCAATGCCTTCAACACACTTGCCATTTTCTTCTTTTCCTGATGCTTCTAATAACCTGAAGGGGTGTTCATATGAAGTTCGCAGGAATGAGACCCTCATCGAACTCCTATCAGACCCATAAATCAACTGTTAAAAAACAGAGTGTTAACATGTGCTTCCCAAGGAAAAGCCAAGATAAAGAAAAAATAAATATTTTTCTTTATGAAGGAGATATATGAAGCTATTCGAACTTATTCAAACATGAAAATGAATTTTATCTCATACTCAGAAGTGCATGTTTTATTCAAATTTATTCCCTACCCTATCCTTCTTCGAAGAGGAAAATATATTCTTAAGGGGAGGCACATTTATAGTGTAACCATCTGCGTAACAAGATCATAAATAATACCATGTCCATCTATATAAAATGTACCTTTATAGCTTATTGTATGTGATGAACCATCTAGTCTATTTGATTTGGTACCAAGTGATATTGAAGAATGAGGTGTTTTCATGGTATCGGAGTTGTATGGAACCATTGTTAATTGTAATAAAAACCACTTTGGTTCTCTTCTTTTTCATCATTAAGATATACATTCTCCCATGTAATTTAGCTTGTAAATATTCAAATATTTGGTTCTCACACAAAGGATCCAAGAATAGACTAGTAAGAAACTCTTTGATCTCAAGTTCCAAAACCATTAGAGGAAATTTCAAGTCAAAATGGGCCTCCTAAGGAAAATAATAAAATAATAAAATAATATTGATTAATTTTGGAAGAAGAAAAGCAAAAAACTACTTTTTTGTTCATTTTTTCTCGACTTATCTCCATGTGCTTTTACTCAAACATCGATCGGGGGAGCTCGTTGGATGCAAAATTTAATTCTGCATCCAACGAGTACCGAGAGTGCATACTTTTGATGGACTCTGCTACCCCAAAAACAAGAAATACCTGACATCCTTGTTTTTGGGGTAGCGGGGTCCATCAAAAGTATGTAGCATGGGTACTTGTTGGATGTGGAATTTAATCCCACGTCCAATGAGATCTCCCGATCAAAATTTGAGTAAAAACACAGGGAGATCTCTTGAAAATACAAAC
>LPNX010598697.1:6952-97217 GCA_001517045.1 Pseudotsuga menziesii
GGCTCAGCGGAAGGTGAAACCCAGCCGCCATGTACTTTGTATAAATACAGGCATTTGCATTGGAAATGAATATTGAATCGGGAGTTATTACCAACAAAGACATTCAAATGTTACCACTGTTACTACATTTTTAAGTGAACTTCACTACACCGCTTCTTGAATGGAAACCTATCAAAAAAAAATTTGTTAATTCTACCACAAGCCGTCGCTTTTCGACAGCATTCCGATGCTCTTGTTGAAGCTCTGAGACCTTCAAGCAATGGTCAACTGATACTTTTGTTGAAGATCCGACACCGTGCCCGTCAAATATTCGACGCTTGCGGAAAAACCACCGACGGATTTTCCATGACTACGACACTTCAGCCCGTCGAAAGACTGAACCTTCAAGTGTCGGTCAGTGTCGGATATTTGATGGTTTTTGCAAGTTTTTAGTGACACTTTGAAACATATAACAGTCAAATATGCGACACCATGGTTGCGTCGGATCTTCGACCGACATTAATAACATGTCGAATATCCGACGGTATGCCACCAACGAGCAAAAAAAATGCATGTGTCAAAGATGCGATAGAGAAGTGTCGAATTTCAAACATGCAAGGTGTCGGATTTTGGGCTCAATTTTTGTTCTGTTTTCATGACAATACTTAACTTGTTTTTTGCTCTTGTTTTAGGTCTCCATCTTGTTTCATCTCCTCCTAGCATTACGAATGATTTTCCTTGATACTTAACAGCTGAAAGTTGTACCATTTCACATTTTAATCCTGCTACAAATGACTCTCCTTTAGATTTTTCACCTGAACTCTATGGGTTATCAGCTTTCAAATTGTCTATAACAAGAAACTCCAGTATACTTTCTTGTACATCTGTGATATTTTGATTATGTTCTAAAGAACTCTTACCCTCTTCTTTCTTTGTATCAACTCTATGACTTTCTTCTATATTCTCTGAAAATTGCTCTTGATTTTCATTAATTGTTCCTCTGCTCTCTTCATACAAAGAGTCCTCGAATTTATGGATTGAATCTTATTCTTGAATACTATCTTTCACCAACTCTTCAACTATTTCTCTTTCCTAGGTTTTACCCTTTTTTTGAAGAACTGTGTCAACAATCAATTTTATAAGTCCATGATGAAACATAGACTACTGAGTGTGATCTTTATGCCCTTTTACTCTATCTGACATCTTTTGCAGGCTCTTCAAAAAGAAAAAGGGTAAATTCATTTTTTACTCTTGATTTAGATGTTGGAGGAATCTAATGTGATACTTGAAAACTAAGGCAAATATGCCTTCACAGGTAATGTAACTCTGAAGAATTTTGATAACCTCTCTCCATTCGGGCTTGAATTTATGTAACTAAACATCCTTTCCCCAGTCTAGGGTTCCAACCTATGGAAATAAGAAATATTTTGAGTTGAAAGTAAAAGGTATCTTCTTAAACCAAAATTCTCCTTCACCTGCTATACATGTGGCTTCTTCAATTAACTCTCTGGTGAGTTCAAATTTGTGGGTTTCAAATGAAACAGTGTTCTTATAAACACCTTTTGAAAATCTGTATGACAACTCTAGGCTGAAACCATTAATTATCTGGAAAAAATCAAACCAACTATCCCTTTGAAAAATCGTTGCACACTTAGGAAACTCTTCTTCCCAGCTGGTATCCATGGTCTCAACTCTATTCGTTTTACCACTCGTTTTCATTTCTACTGTGAAACCCTAACCTGTGAATTTCTTTCTAAAAGAGTTGAAAAATATTTTTGAAAATGCTTCACTATAGAAATGAAACTGATAGCTGAGTAAAATCGGGACAACAAATTCAAAAATTTTAAAAATTATCCATACAAACTAACCCTCTGTCAATTCAAATCACAATTGAGTTAATAATTTCTCTGTCTAGTTACACACCTGTCACGATGATGATCTCAACTGTTGAACATGCGCTCTCATGTCTTCATATGTGTCCAGCAGACCTCCATAGTTCTCTCTTCAACGGCCACGACTACCCCCATTTCCTTCAATAATTTTTTCTCAAATTAAAATATGACATGTGAGCACACGATCTTCAATAATCCTGGCAACTGCTCGTTGAACTGTCACTATCATTAATGGGTTCTAAAATGCGTAATCTTATGTGTTCAAGGGATTCCACTGATTCGGCTTTCCTACGGCCACGATTCTCCTTAATAACCCTTCCTTCCTTTCATACACTTGTCACAATAATTACTGAGCTATATGCATGTATCACTCCGTCCTTACAGGTGTAAAACGAGTCCTTCTGAACGAGTCACTCAGCAGCACCATTATTTGCCATGATTTTACAAAACGATATTCTTGTAGCGCTATTGTTCTTTAACCTTCACTCTTGCGCTACAGGAATCCTCTTTTGCATAATTTTAACCAATGCTTTAAGAAAAGGGTTAGTAATAAAGCATCATACTTGAAATAGACTTTTATTATAAGCTTTTGAAAGTTTAAAGATGTACATATTAACTAAAAAGCCCAAAAGACAAACCTTAAGATCAAAAATAATGAAATCATTCAACCATTAAAAGCATTACATCCAACAAAAACTACCGATTGTCAAAAGATTATTAAAACCAACATAAAATGTAAAATCATAATAAACTAAAACTCGAAAATTATGACAAAAATATTAGATAAACTAAGAACAAAATCTAGTTCTAGCATTGGCTCTTGCTGCGGGGTGAAGTCCTCCTTGCGAGGCTTCAAGAACCTGTAGACCAGTGCCTCATGCCATCTAACTGATATTGTCTACTACTCTGCAAAAATTACATTGGCTTATAGAGTCTTCATTAGAGGAAATTTCAACTCAAAATGGGCCTCCTAAAAAAAATTAATAAAATAATAGTTAAAATAATAAAATAATATTTATTAATTTTGGAGGAAGAAAAGAAAAAACTACTTTTTTGTTTGTATTTTCAACATCTCTCCCCGTGTTTTTATTCAAATTTCGATCAGGAGAGCTCATTGGTTGTGGAATTAAATTCTACATCCAACGAGTACCCACTCGGCATACTTTTGACGGACCCCGCTACCCCAAAAACAAGAAATCCTGAAGAAAAAAAATGTGATGATGACATCATCATCACATTTTTTCAGGTATTTTTTGTTTTTGGGGTATTGGGATCCATCAAAAGTATGCTGAGTGGGTACTCATTAGATGCGGAATTTAATTTCGCATCCAACTAGCTCTCCCGATAAAAATTTGAGTAAAAACATGGGGAGATATGTCGAAAATACAGACAAAAAAGTAGTTTTTTTATGATACCTATCCCCAAATTTATATTAAAAAAGTGTTTAAGACCTATACAGTATTTCAAATTTAAAGCAATTTCATTGGCTAACACATGATGACATGGAATTTGAGTTAAAGTTAAAAGGCCCATTTTGAGTTGAAATTTCCTCTAATGTATTCAATCTCTGTCACACCGGTATATACAATGAAAGACAAGTCTTTTACCTTCATTAGCTGTAAAATTTCTTGAGGAATCGTCCATTCACTGGATTAGGCAATTCCTCACCTTCCAAGTTCTGTAAAATGAAGGTATTGTTCTCCAACAGCTTCGAAATTATGAAAGAGCTAAACCATAGATTGTCAAATATACCATGCTTACCTTTTTGTTCCTTATGGGCATCCCACCTTAAAACCATGTCTCCACAAGAAAATGTATTCTCCTTAATATTCCTGTCAAACCTTTCTTTGATTTCCTTTCTGTACATTTGAGCCTTTTCTTCTACAGCTTCACGTTCGTGTTGTAATTCAATAAGTGAAAAGGTTCTCCTTTGAATATCATTAGGTTCCTCCAAACTATCTTGAAAGAATTTCATTATTGGAAGACCTAGCTGAACTAGAAATACAGCATTAGTGCCATACACTAATTGAAATGGAGAGGAACCAATTTCCTTCTTAGTAGTTCTCTTATCTTCCCAAAGTGCATATTTTAGCATTGAATCCCATGACTTCTTATTCTGACTTAACAGCTTTCTAATGCTCTGAATAATGTTTTTATTTGTTGATTCAGCTAATCCATTTCCCTGAGGGTAATAAGGTGTAGAATGTTTGAGAACAATTCCATTTTGTTCACAGAATGCAACCATAGCCTTAAACTTGAAGGCTTTAGCAGTATCAGTCAGCAATATTTTAGGGCACCCAAACCTACTCAGGATATTCTCTTAAATAAAAATAATTATCACCTTATCAGTTGCATTCCTAGTAGGAATGGCTTCTACCCATTTGGTGAAAAAATATGTGGTTGTAAGAATCCATCTATTTTGTCTGGAAGAAGCAGGGTTTATTTTGCCTATAAAGTCTAAACCCCACTGCTGGAAAGGAGCATTAATTACAATGGGCTTTAATGGTAAAGACACAAGTTTTTGTTTACCAGCAATATTTTGACATGGAACACAAGCTCTTACCTGTTGCTATGCATCAAAAAATAGAGAAGGCCAATAGTACCCAGACCTCAATATTTTGTAAGGAGTAGCCTTCTAGTATTTATGTCCTCCACAAGCACCCTCATGTGATTCTGAAATAACTTCCTCAATTTCTGATTTGTCTAAACATCTGAGCAATACCCCTCTTGGATCCTTCCAAAGTAATTGTTGATCTATTAAACAGTATTTAGTGGCCTTCAACTTCAATGATCTAACTGCTTTTTTGTCTAAATGCTCAGGATACTGTAAATATAATAAGAAATAAACTATGTTAGCATACCAATCTGAGTTTGTATACCTGTCCAATATTTGCTCTTTGTCCTGCCCTGCTTGCAATTCTTCTGGTACTAATTGTTCTGCCATCAAATGGAGGCCAAGAGCTTCACAATTTGAGTCTACTAACAATTTATCTGAACCATGTCCCTTCACTAGCTTAGTAGGATTGATTTCCACATCATACTCCATAATATTTGCAATCCACTTCCCCCTCTTTCCTTCAGAATCTGGCTGAGTCAAAATGCCTTTTATAGCAGCATTAGGAACGTAAGCAATGATCTTTGAATGTAAAATATAAATTCTGAAAAATTTCAATGCTTTTACCAATGAATATGCTTTCTTTTCCAAACTACTATATTTCAATTCTGAATCCTTGAGAGTCTTACCAAAGAAAGCAATTGGCTGCTCCAACCCTTCTACATTTTTCTGTAGTAAAACAGCAGCTATTGTATCTTGTGATGTAAAGGAAAAAGTCAGAAAATCTTTCAAAAAATCAGGGCTCACCAACACTGGATCTTCTGTAAGGGCCTTATTTATCTTTTCAAATGAATTATTAGCCTCTGTTGTCCATTTCACTTCTTGATCTTTCTTCAACATAGTTGTTATCTGCTTTATAGTTTCAAAAAAGTTAGGAATAAACCATCTCAGAAAATTAATCTTACCAATAAATGACTGAACATTCTTCTTACTTCTAGGAAAACTGATTTTTAAAATGGCTTTAACTCCCTCAGGGTCAATTCTTATTCCATCTGCTGAAACCAAATGTCCCAGGAGTTTTCCCTTCTGAACAACAAAGTGTGACTTCTTTGGATTTAATGACAATCCATATTTCCTGCATTTCAAAAAGTTTTGTTTGAGGTACTTTAGATTTTCTTCATCAGACTGTGAAAATATTGTAATGTCATCCAAATAAATCACAACAAACTTTTCTTTCTCCCCAATAAAGGCTATATCCATAGCTCTTTGAAATGTCGCACCAGCATTCATTAGACCAAATGGCATTTTGTCATACATGAAAGTACCTCAAGGAGTGTGTTGCGGCAACAACTTTTTCTCCCCAATTTTCTTAAATTTTGGACCCCTCCTCACGATTTTGCTTTGATCATTGGATCCTTCGAGTTGTTGGGATGTGTTTTAAGTTCTTATGAATACTCAAGCTTAATTCTTGACCAAATTTCAGGTCTGATTGCGTCAAATTTTATGGTGGACGGTCGTTGCTCAGTTTGTCTTACTTGTTGAATAAACCAGTTGTTTTTGCTTTTGGTCGCCATTATAGCAGGTCGTTGTCCATTGTTGATCTTTAAAGCTGAATAAATGACTGAGTTTTCCATTCGATTGGGGATCCTGCTTGTCTTGGTTGGAAGCCTCAGCCTTCTTCCCATCCGCCGTTGCGGCTCCTAGTCCGAAATGCCATCCGAAGTATGAGTGGCCCGACTGCCGACACTCATTAGCCCGTCTGTCGTTTATCTAGATCGTTTATTCTTCCACCGTTGCGGCCTGAGGATCCTTGTCCTTTCCGATGTAAAGTTGCCCGACGTCCGATTATTTTTCCCACCCGCTTCGCGTGTCTCATAGCTCTCTTTCCCGTCGTTGCGGCTCTGAAAGTCTTCCGGCCTCTGAAGCTTAATACCGTCCGATGGCCGTTTTAAAACCCCTCTTGCCTGCATTTCGCTGTCCACGACTTAAGCCTCTCCCGCTGTTGCGAATGGGAGAACCTTTCGACCTCCGAGCTTACTTCCTTCTGCTTGCCGACTTCAGGTGTTCCCGCCAGTATTTTTCGGTTGGCAGCCATAGGATAAGTGCGTCAGGCCCGTAGGCGTTGTGCCCTGCCATTTCCTTGTGAAATAGTCTTTTAATTGATAATGTCTTTGCTGCCGAGATGTTGTTTGTGAATTGATTGCAGGCAGTTTCGAGGAGACCGGTCAATCTACCCTGGTGTGAAGAAAGACGGACCGTCTGGCAGAAGTATAACTGAAGCTAGGAGAATCGCCGTGTAGAACTATGGCAGTAGAAAACAAAAGCCGGAACAATAAATGCGTAGATCCCAGAAATGGATCAGTTACCTTGATGGTTCATGATTGCATACAAACAAAAGATCAGAATACGAAGCGTTTGAGAAACTGAAAGGTCCTGCGTCAGGGGGGAAAACGAAGCACTCTGTAAGGGTAGTTTAAATATTAAAAAGTGGAACTGAGAACAGGGCTTTTTCCCTGGAAAATTTTGTAAACGTTTGCTTGTAAGAGGAACTACTTCGTTTTGCAAAGGAAACTGCAATTTTGCCTGTTGGAGAGAGTGAAAAGTGGAATGTATCAATGCAACTCAATAAATAATGTTGAAGAGAAACTATTTCGTTTTCAGCTGTTTTCTCATTTACTGTAAGAGTATTTAATGTTCTGAACCTATGTTCTTGTTAAATGTTCTTCAGTAGTTGCTGAGATATTTTTCACTGTGAGTAATAAATGTTGTTATAAAATGATCAGCTATCTGATTATTTAAATATCTGTAAGTGTTCATGTTTCTTGAAAGAAGTACCAGCTATCTGTGATTCTTCATAATGCATGTGCAAAAAATGTATTGCTCACCCAAAATGATAACCTTGCTCCCTAGGGATAGATTAGATAGTTCGTTTCTTTCTTATTGTATCTGATTTGGTTGTTGGTGAGCATAAGACGAGAGGTAAGAACCTGCGCATCACATTGTGACCGCTCCCTGCACCTTGATCGCCCTGCATTTAGTTAGGCACTTGAATTTCATCTTAAAGTCAAAATACAAAAAACTCGGTGGGCCGGGCCGCAACCGGTAAACCCTTTGTTTTGTTACCTTGACCTACGTTAGCCGAACCGCAAACCGGACGGATTCCCTATATCAAACAATCAATGGGCTAGTTGGGAACGTTGATTGGGGAGAATCCTTCACTGTTGTCGCCTGCGATTTTCCAGGCCTCAACAGTTTTGGCGCTAGAAGGAGGGCAGCCAGTGCATGGCTGGCCGTGGAAACTTGTTTTCCCGAGATTTTTCCACAGGTGATAGTTCTAAAAGAAGTGGGTTTCATAATTCAATCCCTGAAGAAAACAGAGAATATCTATATCCCGTTCGCAACGAAATTGTTAATGACCTAAGAAGACATACCCGTGCTTATGTGAAGAAGATTGGAGGATTGCCAATTATTCCCGAACTGCCTAGCAGAGAGTACAAAAATAAAGACCGTCCCGTAGTAGAAGACTCAGTGCTGGTTGGAGACTGGGAAGAACTTGTAGAGACAGCTCTGCAGGAGGTCGAATTACCTTTGAACCAGGTGGGTCCAGATTCCCCTTACAGCTCTTCTATTCACACCCCTGCTGGTTCACCTCCACACTCACCACCTTTACTCATGGCAGGCGTTAACGCCAACCTACCTCCTCCCAACCCACCAAATCCACCACCACCTGCATGGAGAGCCAGATCACCTCTACATCTGACTCCGCCTTTGCATGACCTACCTCAAGCCTTCGAAAATTTGTTGCCTAAATTTGACCCCAATGAGAAGATATTAGTAGATGATAATTTACAGAGTTTCTATCTGGCTATAGAAGGATTAAGGGCGGGAGAACATGAAGATGTGGTTTGTAGATTATTCCCTCATACCCTCAAAGGAGCTGCGGCCTCATGGTATTTTGGATTGCCCGCTAACTCTATCCCAAATTGGGATACCTTCGAGAGAATGTTCAGAAGTAAGTATGCAGTCCAAAAGACTCATGCTGCGCTAATGAAAGGACTGTGTGCATTAAAGAAAGAAAAAAAAAGAAAAAGTGCACAGCTTTACACAAAGGTTTACAGCATATCTAAAAAAAAATTCCGAAACAGATAAGCCTTCAGACAAAGTACTTATTGAATACTATACTTCAGCTTTGGGTCCTGATTTGGCCATGTTTGCAAAGGGTAGGGCCAAGCCTACTTTGACAAAGACCTATGAAGAAGCGGAGGTGGTGGAAGCGAAAAGAGAAAGTATTGAGGACTATCCAGAACAATCAGAAGAAAGAGGCGCAGGAAGGAAGACCTTATTGTTCGCTAAGCCTAAGGAAGAAAAGTCACCAAACCTGGAGAATATGGCCAAAATGATGCAAAAGCTATCTAATAAGATCATAGACTTGGAAAAGGAAAAGGAAGCCCAAAAATTCTACAGGCCATATTATAAGAAGAGGGAGGAAAATAATCAGCCCCAACCTCCTCCTCAAAAAACTGCATCCATGAATCTGACGGATATAGGAATGGAAAATTTCTGTACCTTTCATCAATAACCTCATTCTGAAAGGAACTGTCCACAATGGATAAATTCAATGACGTTAGTTATGAATCAGATGTTGGATTCGAGATTAACGGAAGAAGATGATGATGAAAGGAAAGAAAGTGTTGCTTCTACTTCTACAAAAGAACAGGAAGAAGAGACTATGGCATTATGGAGTTCTGTCTCCTTACTCGATGCAGAAGAAGACATAACTAAAAAACACAAAGATATCAGGTAGGCTAATGTGACAACTAGAAGTCAAGGGACGGTTAGCAATGACAGTATTTTACTCCCAAAGATCAGAAGGCTACAAAGAAATATCAAGAATAAATTTTAAGATAAATCCGTGGCTGATGAGATTTCGGAATTCACTATCACCAGCCAAGATCCTAAGCAGAACAGAATGCTGCCTGAACTAAACAAAGAAAAGGTGAATGTCGATAAATCTCAGTCCATTAAACAACAAATTGAATATGACGTTGTTGAAGATTTAAAGAAGATAAAGCCAAACGTCCCGCTGTTTGAAATGTGCAAAGTACCTCAACAGAAAGAAAGGTTGTTGAAAGCACTGGAAACATCAGAAGAGGAGCGGCCCGCTGACAATCAACCTCTGGATGAAGAAGAAATTGGAGAAGCTAGCACTGGAGGTAATTCTAAAACTAAACAGCCACCCTTTCTCCTGACGTTTGAAATTTTTAATCATAACGTTCATAATTGTCTAGTAGACTCAGGGGCATCAATTAATGTCATGCCCGTATCAGTATGTAAGAAAATCAATGGGCAGTTTAAGCCAACCACGTGGAGGGTGGTGCAATTGGATAGGACAGACGTTAAGGTAATTGGTGAGATGGAGGACGTTCTAATCCATCTGGCATCAAATGACAAAGTATGCCAAGTTATTAACATCGTGGTGGCTGATATACCAGACGCTTATGCCCTGGTCCTGAGCAGAGATTGGTCAGCTAAATTGAAAGGATATTTTGCCTCAGATTGGTCACACCTGTGGTTGTCGTACAAAGGAAGTCCCAATCAGATTAAGGTTTTGAGAGAACCTCACATGAAGTACAATGTTACTCAACTGGATGAGAAGAATATACCAGTCGAACCTGTGTTGGAAAACTATTTTCTCGAACTGGAACCAGGGAACTATCAAGCGGAGGAGGCCAGTGACACATCTAACACCCAGCCTGATCTCCTTCGATTTTCTCAGGCTGATGAGATTGATTGTAAAATAGTAGATTTAGTAGTAGGTGTAGATTCGTTTTCGGTAGTTAATGATTTTTGGACTTTATTTTTTGATGGCTCGAAGACTTTAGAAGGATTAGGGGCCGGCTGCGTCCTTATTGATCCGCAGATGAATAAACATTTCCTGTCATGTAGATTAGAGTTTGAGTCTACTAATAATACAACTGAATGTGAAGCATTGGTGCAGGGACTAAAGAAAGCGATTGAATTGAAGGTAAGTAATTTAAAAGTTTTTTGAGACTCAGAAATAGTTGTAAAGCAAATAAGAAATCAAATACATTGTGTTTCCCCCCACTTGAAAGCTTACGAAAATGAGGTATGGGATTTGCTTAAATGTTTTCATGCATTCAATATTATTTCAATCCCAAGAATGAAAAATGTGGCCGCTAATCTTTTGGCCACATCAGCCGCCAGGCTGGTACCCACTAATAACAGATGTTATGTTGAATTACTTTTCAGGCCTTCAGTACCTGACATGATCACCAGCCTGCGAGTATTTGACAATGATCAGCAAATAATCGAGTGTTTGACAAATGATGAGATCTTTAAAGGAGCCATTATAGACGGTGAGGAACACCAGGCTGAGATGAAATATGATAATTTCATTCCTAAAGGGGTCAGAACGTTAGAGAAGATGTTTGACTTGAATGAAAAGTTCAGAAGACCCGCTAACGTGAAGACGCGTAGCTCAACTCTACAGTTCGAGCTGATAAATTTGGGGACTGAGAACAATCCTAAGTTCGTGAATCTCGGAAAATGTTGTTCACCAGCAGAAAGAGACAAATTCGTCGGCCTATTTAAACAATATAAAGACGTTTTTGCATGGACGTACGAAGATCTAAAAACCTACGACACCAACATCATCAAGCATATCGTCCCTATTAAAGCAGGCGTCAATCCATATCGGCAGCCGTTGAGGAAGATGCACCCGAAGTTGGAACCACTAATCCAAAGCGAAGTGAAGAAATTGTTGGACGCTAGAATTATTTTTAAAGTCGGGCACTCTGAGTGGGTGTCAAATTTAGTGCCAGTTAGAAAAAAGTTGGGAGAAATCAGACTGTGTGTGGACTTCAGAAACTTAAATCGCACCTCAGATAAAGACAACTATCCAGTGCCTCCCATGGAGTAGTTGCTACAAATGGTTTCCGGTTCTGAATTGTTTTCATTGTTAGACGGGTTCTCTGGTTACAACCAAGTGTTAGTAGCCGAGGAAGATAGATTGAATACAACGTTCAGAACTAAATGGGGGACTTTTGCCTATAGAAGGATGCCCTTTGGACTGATTAACGCTGGAGCGACATTTCAGAGAGCTATGGACATAGCTTTCCGCGGATTGATTGGACGAAGTGTTGTGGTATACCTTGATGACATCACAATATTTTTGAAGAAAAGAGGGGAGCACGCGTTCCACCTGAAGCAAATTTTCGAACGTTGCCGGAAATATGGCATTTCCCTCAATCCTAAGAAGTGCGTTTTTGCGGTCACAGAAGGCAAGTTACTGGGGCATATAGTTTCAAAGAGAGGTATATCTATAGACCCAGAAAGAATTAAGGCCATTGAACAAATCCCTATGCCCCATAATAAAAAGGGAATGCAATCTTTCATGGGAACAATAAATTTCGTACAAAGGTTTGTGCCTGATTTTGCCCAAACTGTTAAGCCACTGCAGCAGATGGTCAAGCAAGATGCACAGTTTAAGTGGAACGAAACTGAAAAGAATGCTTTCAGCAAAATCAATACTGATGTTGCGCATGCGCCCTCCCTGAAAATTCCAGACTTTGGTAAAGACTTTATTATGTACACATTTGCATCCGATGATTCATTGGCAGCTGTGCTTACACAAAAGGAGGACGGGGGTGATGAATTCCCAATCTCTTTTATGAGCACTTGGCTACAAGGGGCTGAATTAAACTACCCAGCCATTGATAAGAAAGCTTACGCGGTATTTAAGGCAGTAAAGCAATTCAGGCCTTATATATTAAAAAATCGAACCAAGGTAATAGTCCCTTACCCAGCTGTAAGATCCCTCCTCATTCAGAAAGAGTTAGGAGAAAGAAGAGGCAACTGGGTAACAGCTCTTCAAGAATACGACCTGGAATTCAATCCAGCCACTATAGTAAAAGGTCAGGGGTTATGTAAATTAATGACTGAAAGCAGAAACAATGAAGGACATGCATGGGAAGATGAAGCTGAATTGCATGTAATGGATGTATGTCCTTTGTTTACAGCTCCTGAGTCTTGGTATAGAGACCTTGTTCATTATCTCCAGTCAGGGTTGTTGCCGGAACATTGGAACTCTAAACAAAGAAGGGCGCTACGCCTAAAGTCAGCTTCATATCAAATCGTGGAGTGCGTATTATTCAGAAAAAACTATGACGGGGTTCTCCTCAGATGTTTAGAAAAGGAAGATGCAAAGAAAGTAATGTCTGAATTACACGATGGTCCGGCTGGGGGGCATTATTCAGGCGACACTACTGCCCACAAAATCCTTAGAGCTGGTTACTATTGGCCTACACTCTTTAAATATGCACATGCACATGTCAAAAGATGTGATATTTGTCAAAGATGTGGTGGAAGACAGCCTAAAGCAGCAGCACCTCTAAAGCCTGTGATGGTCATGGAACCATTTGAACAATGGGGGCTGGACATTATTGGAGAAATAAAACCGAATTCTTCCCTGCTGCACAAGTACATTCTTACTGCTACTGATTATTTCACCCGTTGGGTTGAAGCTATCCCACTGCGCAAGATAAACGAAGACGAAGTCATCAATTTCCTACAAGATCATATCATGACCAGGTTTGGAGTTCCAATTTCGTTAGTTTTTGATAATGCTAAATACTTTTCATCAATTAAATTGACTGCATTTGCTCATGATAAAGGGATAAAATTACATTACTCTGCTAACTACTATCCGCAAGGGAATGGCCTGGCTGAATCCTCTAATAAAAACCTTATTAGAATTCTGAAGAAGACTGTCATAGAAAACCAAAGAAGTTGGCACTCAGCTTTACCCAATGCCCTGTGGGCTGACAGAGTCACCCCCAAGTCTGCAATAGGAGTGTCACCCTATACCCTTGTGTACGGTAAGGAGGCCATCCTGCCTCCCAGTATCATGCTACCATCTTCCATACTAGCCCAAGAGTCTAGGGGGTCAGAGGATGAGGTTCTCCAAATAAGAATATATAATCTTCTGAAAGAAGAGGAGGCCAGATCCAAGGTTAGAGAACGTTTTAAACAGTAGCAGGAGATAGTAAAAAGATGGTTTGACAAACATAAAGTTGGGAAAAGGGACTTGGAAGTGGGAGACCTTGTTCTCAAGTGGGATCATCCTCATGATGAGAAGGGAAAGCATACTAAGTTCCAACAATTGTGGGTAGGCCCATTTCAGATCAAAGCAAAACTTGGCCCTGCTACTTATAAGCTGCAAGATTTACAGGGATGGGAGGAGAACCTGCCAGTCAATGGTTTGGTTCTCAAGCCTTATTTTTCTTGAAGTTGTCTTTGAGTTTCCTGTCTTGTATATAAATAAAATGTTTGGTTGTTTTGATTCATGATTTCATTTTGTTTGAATTTAAGTCTATTGGTTTCAATAAAGGGAGTTAACTCGTGGTTATTTGAGAAACACCAAAATTTCTGGGAATGGTAGACATGTTTGAGTAGTCAGACTGTGTGTTGTTGTTTGAGTTTCTTCCAGTCTATCAGTTTTTCTCGAAATCTTTGTTTGCATTGAAGTCCTGCTTAATCCCTATAAGATAAACCAGATCCAAAGAGTCTAGAATACTATGTTGAGGCTCCATCCACTTCACACCTAAAATGTCTAAGGGGTGATAATGGAGGACCCACGGAAAAGAGCACGGTGAACAGTATGTTAAATACAAATGATCCCATGCCAGGAAATAAACGCCAAAAGACTAATAAGAGCCAGAATTCCTATTGAAAGCATCATGCATCAAAGCAAAAGCTGAATCATAATTAATAAATTGCCAAAAGATCCTCTCCGTCCATGAGCTGAAACATTAAGCACACCGCTCACACAAAAGGGCACTATGGGATAGAGGATCCTGAATTAAAATTTAGTAATAAAGGCGCACAGGAGGATTCGCAAGAAAGGAACAAGAGTCTAAAAGCACAAAAGCTGCTAAAACGGCATGGAAATGAGGAACAAATGAACATTTCTGTTCACCACCCGCTACGATCCTGTGGTGTCCACGTTGTTAGCTACCTGAAGACAGAGGTAATAATGAAACTCATTTTCTGGCATCAACAGAGTTATCTGGACATGAAGGTCTTGGTTTTACCTTTCCCCAATGGACTATCATCAATGATTAAGGTACACATTTCTTTTGGTTGAGAAATCCATATGGCTGGAAGAATTCATTAGACGCATTCTGGTTAAACAGTCTGTTGCTCAAAGTATAATCACCCAGAGATCTAGGTTCACTAGGTAATCGCCAATTGTTGTGGCATCAACTTTTTCTCCCCAAATTTCTTTAATTTTGGACCCCTCCTCACGATTTTGCTTTGATCATTGGATCCTTCGAGTTGTTGGGCTGTGTTTTAAGTTCTTATGAATACTCAAGATTAATTCTTGACCAAATTTCGGGTCTGATTGCGTCAAATTTTATGGTGGACGGTCGTTGCTCAGTTTGTCTTACTTGTTGAATAAACCGGTTGTTTTTGCTGTTGGTCGCCATTATAGCAGGTCGTTGTCCATTGTTGATCTTTAAAGCTGAATAAATGACTGAGTTTTCCATTCGATTGGGGATCCTGCTTGTCTTGGTTGGAAGCCTCGGCCTTCTTCCCATCCGTCGTTGCGGCTCCTAGTCCGAAATGCCATCCGAAGTATGAGTGGCCCGACTGCCGATGCTCGTTAGCCCGTCTGTCGTTTATCTAGATCGTTTATTCTTCCACCGTTGCGGCCTGAGGATCCTTGTCCCTTCCGATGTAAATTCGCCCGACGTCCGATTATTTTTCCCGCCCGCTTTGCGTGTCTCCTAGCTCTCTTTCCCGTCGTTGCGGCTCTGAAAGTCTTCCGGCCTCCAAAGCTTAATACCGTCCGATGGCCGTTTTAAAACCCCTCTTGCCTGCGTTTCGCTGTCCACGACTTAAGCCTCTCCCGCTGTTGCGAATGGGAGAACCTTTCGACCTCCGAGCTTACTTCCTTCCGATTGTCGACTTCAGGTGTTCCCGCCAGTATTTTTCGGTTGGCGACCATAGGATAAGTGCGTCAGGCCCGTAGGCATTGCGCCCTGCCATTTCCTTGTGAAATAGTCTTTTAATTGATAATGTCTTTGCTGCTGAGATGTTGTTTGTGAATTGATTGCAGGCAGTTTCGAGGAGACCGGTCAATCTACCCTGGTGTGAAGAAAGACGGACCGTCTGGCAGAAGTATAACTGAAGCTAGGAGAATCGCCGTGGAGAACTATGGCAGTAGAAAACAAAAGCCGGAACAATAAATGCATAGATCCCAGAAACGGATGAGTTACCTTGATGGTTCATGATTGCATACAGACAAAAGATCAGAATACGAAGCGTTTGAGAAACTGAAAGGTCCTGCGTCTGGGGGGAAAATGAAGCACTCTATAAGGGTAGTTTAAATATTGAAAAGTGGAACTGAGAACAGGGCTTTTTCCCTGGAAAATTTTGTAAACGTTTGCTTGTAAGAGGAACTACTTCGTTTTGCAAAGGAAACTGCAATTTTGCCTGTTGGAGAGAGTGAAAAGTGGAATGTATCAATGCAGCTCAATAAATAATGTTGAAGAGAAACTATTTCGTTTTCAGCTGTTTTCTCATTTACTGTAAGAGTATTTAATGTTGTAAACCTATGTTCTTGTTAAATGTTCTTCAGTAGTTGCTGAGATATTTTTCACTGTGAGTAATAAATGTTGTTATAAAATGATCAGGTATCTGGTTATTTAAATATCTGTAAGTGTTCATGTTTCTTGAAAGAAGTACCAGCTATCTGTGATTCTTCATAATGCATGTGCAAAAAATGTATTGCTCACCCAAAATGATAACCTTGCTCCCTAGGGATAGATTAGATAGTTCGTTTCTTTCTTATTGTATCTGATTTGGTTGCTGGTGAGCATAAGATGAGAGGTAAGAACCTGAGCATCACATTGTGACCGCTCCCTGCACCTTGACCGCCCTGCATTTAGTTAGGCACTTGCATTTCATCTTAAAGTCAAAATACAAAAAACTCGGTGGGCCGGGCCGCAACCGGTAAACCCTTTGTTTTGTTACCTTGACCTACGGTAGCTGGACCGCAAACCGGACGGATTCCCTATATCAAAAAATCAACGGGCTAGTTGGGAACGTTGATTGGGGAGAATCCTTCACTGTTGTTGCCTGCGATTTTCCAGGCCTCAACAGAGTGGTAAAATTTGTCTTCTCCCTATCATCTGGATGCATAACAATCTGATTATACCCAAAAAATCTATCCACCATTGACATTCTCTGAGATCCAATTACTTGCTGCAAAACCTACTCAATCTTAGGTAATGGGTAATTGTCTTTTAGTGAAGCTTTGTTTAGATTACAAAAATCCACACATAATCTTATCTCCCCATTCTTTTTCTTGACTGGAACTAGGTTAGCCACCCATGATGAGTATCTGAGTGGACCAATTATTTTTGCATCCAATAAATTTTTAACCTCCTTCTTTATGATTGGGAATAAGGCAAGGTTTATTCTTCTTAACTACTGTCTGAAAGGTTTTACATTAGGCTTTAAAGGGACTTTATGTTGAATAATACTTGTGTCATAAGTTTTCAAGTCCTCATAGGACCAAGAAAATACATCAACATACTCCTTCAACAATTTAATGTACCTGTTTCTTTGTTCAGCTGAAAGAGATTTCAAAATTTTCACCATTCTAGGCTGCTCTTTTGTGCCAATATTACATTCTACAACATTATCTTCTGAAGATTGCATTGCTGGTTTCAGAGGAGTGTCATCTTTTGAAAAAGTCTTTCAAGGGGGACCAATCCTTTGGGAATAAAATTGATTTTCAATTAATAATTGTATGTCCAGCAATTTCATTTTCTGAACATTCATCAACCTCTTCAACTTCCTCCTCCTCATCTTTATCAATCAACATATTTGAAAACTCACTAGTCAATTCTAGAAATTTCTTTATTTCTATGTCATCTTCAAAAACCCTCCATTGTTTGATATTATCAAGTACTAAAGGCCTGTATCTGACTTCAATGGGATACTTTAACTGAGTTTGTTTCGGAATCCTGAAATGTGTGGCTGCTAAGGCAAGTGAATCAGTTATCTGATTATGATCTCTAGGAATAAAGGTAATGTTAAATGCAATAAAAAAAGTTATCAATCATGTCCCATGCCTCATTCCTCTAAACTTTCAGAAAACCTTGCTTTACTTAATATTTGTCCCTTACCTGCTGGACAACCAATTCGGAGTCGCCATAAACATAAATTTGTTGAATGGCTAGGCCCTTTGCAGCATTTAAACCCAATAGAAATGCCTCATACTCTGTTGTATTGTTTGTGGTTACAAACTCCAATTTATACCTGCTCCAGCTCCTTCTTTAGATGAAGAGCCATCAAAATACATTTGCCACAACTCATCCCTTTGTTCAACAGAGCTTTTGAATGACTTTTCTTTTTCAACCTGCAACATACCACTAGTATTATCATCACTGAAATGCAACATGCATGAGCCTAAATCCGTTTCTATAGCATAAAGTGGATGTTTTGTTGGATTCCTGTCATCAGTGACAATGTAAGCATACTTTAATTCTCTATACAATCTCCTATTGTCTCCTCCAAAAACAGGGATTGTCGCATATGATAAATCCATCCATAAACTACCCCCCACCTTCTTGGCCCAAGATCCTGAAAGTAACATTCCAAACTTAGGACCAATATCTGCTACCACAACATCCATGATGACACTTTTCATAGGTAACTGTGTTAAATTTACCACCATATCTTTAATCACTCCCAAACATTTAACAGCCCAGTGGAATCAAATGCATATAAGTCCTTATAGGGTTTTGTAATACTTAACCCTAAAGCCTCCATAACTGCCTTAGGCATCAAATTGTGAGAAGCACCAGAATCAAGTAAACAATTATGAATCATCTGATCATGAATTGTCAATGTTATATAGAATGGTGGAGATGAGTTTGAATCACTTTCAGTTTTATCAGCTAATGCAGAACTAATAAAAATTCTAGGATGTTCCTCCTGTAAGTTCACAGTATCTGAGGGTATTTGATTAGTAGTTTCACCTATCATTTTGAGAACTGGATTTATGTAGCATGGTTTCTTCATTAACTCAGTAAATGGGACTGTAATCTTGATTTTACACAATTCATTTTCAAAATTGAATGTCTACACATTCATGTTTATCTCTTCAATCTCTGCAGCTTTATTTGACTCACCATGATCTATTCTTTTATCTTATGCTTGACTAGAAGACTGTTTAGGAGATGAAATTGTTTTCTTCTTCGAAATATGAGCTACTTGATTTGGGCCATACCTCAAATTAATGGACCTTCTCAGTTCTGACTGACCTATTTCTGTTGAAACTTGAGGAGCCAAATCATTTTCTGTTTGGTAAACATTTGCATCCAAAAATTCAGAATTTAGATATTCATCTTCTGTTAAGAAACCTTTAGCTGAAAATTCTCCAAAATAATTCATATCTTGATTTAACTCTTCATCCTACATATCTTCACCCTCTTCAGTTTCATTTATCATATTGTTTTGCAGAGGAGGGGGCACTATTTGATCTTCATTTTCTCTCCTCTCCCTCTGTATATCATTGTTTCTTCGCTCTCGAGGGATAAATCTGGGTGCAAACTTACGCCTAAATTGAATAGGATTATTGGGGTTTCTTTCTCCCTCTTGTGCAGGTCTGTTTGAATTCTTTTCCATTTCCAACTTATTAAGTTTTGTTGTTAAAATTTTGACTAATTTAGCTATTTCATTAATTTTACTATCAGTTGATTGTGCTGTGGAAGATGCTGGAATCACTTCTTTCTTACACTCTCTATCATATGCTTGCTGATTTGAATTCACTTTAAGTCTGTTTGAAGCTAGGATATTGGATTCTACCTCTAAAGCGGCTTCTTGCATGTTCAATAAGGTAACTGGTCTCCTCTCTCTCAAGTGTAAAGAGAATTCATGATCAAAATCATTGGCATAAGTAAGATTTGTTGAAGTTCAGAGGGTTTAGTTTCTTCCGGAATCCTACCATACATCTTGTTCAATCTTTTAGAAAAATATGCTATGGTTTCATCCTTTTTCCTCCTTAAGGCTTCAAATTCAGTAATATGGTAAGTGTGGTCTTAAGGCTTCAAATGCATCGTGTAGCTCTTCTATCAAGGTAATTGAATTTGTTGGTAATTCCCTGAACCACTTCCTAACTTCCCCATCCAGACTCTGCACAAACACTCTCATCCATACATATTTTGCTTCAATATTTTGGTTGTCTGCATAACTAAGAAATGCATCCCAATGCTCTTCAGCAGTTGTTTCTCCCTGCCCATTGAACCTTGGAAAATACTTCTGATAATCCCCTCCTAGAAGGGCATTCAATGGCTGAGGAAGGACTAATGGTGCATACCTAGCAGCCACCATTCTATCCATTAGGTCCAAAGGCTGATGTCCTGCCATTGTGGAACTACTAGGGTTTGGTGAAGGAAAAGGTTTATTTACTACACTGGAACTTGGATGAAAAGGGATTTTTCTGGTTTTAAATTGAAACAAATGGATCTTTCTAGGAGACTGAGTTTTTTCTTTTTTAAAGGACTGTGGGTCAGTAAAAACCTGGAAGCTGCTAACTGGTAAAGTAGGTATTTACCATGAAAAGTTTTCTTTTTTCTCTTCTGAATGTGAAAAAGGTGATATTAGGTCAAAAAACTCAGAAGTATATAAAGCAGGAGAAGACTGTGATCTCTAAATTTTCCTAGCTTCCTTCAAAATATGTTCTGGATCAGGAATACTTGGATGCAAAGGTGGAGTAGGTTTTCTCCTGGTTCCAATCCTTCTTGTAGCCACTGTGGACATTGCTTGGTGAAATAGTAGTCTAAAAGATTTGTTGATTTTTCTCACCCTTCAAAATTAGTTGAATGATGAAAACCCAGGGAAGATATACCTTCAGTTTTGTCCCCGGCAACGGCGCCAAAGATGTTAGTTCTAGAAATTGTTCCTAGATTACCACAAGAACAAGCTAACACAATCTCAAAAAAAAAAAAAATAGAATTGGTTTTTAGGGTTTTAGTTTATAGTTTTTGGTTTAAAACTTCATCAACAAGGAGGAAAAAAAACAACAAGCTAATACATAACTAAATTATGCACAAGTAGATAAACTAGGGATCAAACACATCCCAATAAACCATAAACATTACACATGAAACACTAATTTCACCCACATGATACAAGCATTTACATGAATAAAACCTTTAAACAAAAATTGAAAATGTAGACCGAGTAATCAACCTGGTTAGAAATGAAACAGCGTGACAGGTAAAAAGGCTTATCAATTTATATATAATTAAAAAACAGTCATCCACTTGCATAAGAGTTGTGAGTGCTAACTTGAGATATCACAGCACAAAAAGGCCTCTCCTTGAGTGAAAATTCGAGCCCTCCTAACATCTCATTTATTTATTTTATCTTTGTTTCATCCCAAAACAGTTACATAACTAACTAACTGAATTTAGGTTAAGATTCGAAACTATTACTAGGATGATTGTCTTTTCAAAATAAACAATTTACTATTACAAAAAGTTAACTACATGACACCTATCGGTAGTAATCCTTATAGGTTCTTGACAGCTTCAGCCAGCAATGTTATCCCTTCCAAATCTTGTGATTTCCTCTTGGTTCTTTGGTGTTCTACTTCCAAGTCTTTAACCTTCTTCGATAGCCTTTCATTTTGCTGGGTTAAATCCTGAATTGTTTGATTCAATTCCTTAAATTGATTTTGAGTCTGCTTCTTTCTTCTTAGATCTTCCTTCGAAACAGAAATTAACTCCTGATAATGAGTGTTTATGTCATTTAAGTCCTCCCTTAACCCTCTGTTAGTCATGACTAAACATTTGTTTGTTTCCCTCAGAAAATTGATTTGATACTTGCACTACTTCATTGTTTTCTGTAGATTCTCAATTTCAAAATCTATGCATAGTCCCTCTTTTACTGTAGAGGTCTTCTCTAATAACCATGGAATGTTCATTTTTCTGAAAATCAAATCATCATCTTCATCTTATTTATATGCTTCCTCTATAAGAACTTCTAGAGAGCTATCTTTTTCAGTACTACAAACCTTTGGTTGCTCTACATCCTTGTCTTTGTCTGGTGATGATTTTAGAATTACTGAATGTTCCTTTCTACTCTGAACCATCTTAGAATCTAGGCCTTCTTCATCCTCCAAGTCTTCTTGAGATCATGAATCTTCAATTACAGTCACTTTGTCTTTAGCAAATTTTGGATTTAAAATCTTTTTCATGCCAAGCCTTAACTTGTTTTTTGCTCTTGTTTTAGGTCTCCATCTTGTTTCATCTCCTCCTAGCATTACTAATTATTTGCCTTGATACTTAACAGCTGAAAGTTGTACCATTTCACATTTTAATCCTGCTGCAAATGACTCTTCTTTAGATTTTTCACCTGAACTATGTGGGTTATCAGCTTTCAAATTGTCTGTAACAGGAATCTCCACTATACTTTCTTGTACATCTGTGATATTTTGATTTTGTTCTAAAGAACTCTTACCCTCTCCCTGCTTTGTATCAACTCTATGACTTTCTTCTATATTCTCTGAAAATTGCTCCTGATTTTCATTAATTGTTCCTCTTCTCTCTTCATACACAGAGTCCTCGAATTTCTGGATTGAATCTTCTTCTTGAATACTATCCTTCACCAGCTCTTCAACTATTTCTCTTTTTAATCTCTTTGCAAGACAATGTTGTTTGTTCATTTGTCTCTTCTTGGGTTGACCTTCTTGTTGAGTTTGAATACCTGACAAAAACATAAAGTGTTCCCAGGTTCTACCCTTTTTTTGAAGAATTGTGTCAACAATCAATTTTATAAGTCCATGATGAAATATAGACTGCTAAATGTGATCTTTATGCCCTTTTACTCTATCTGACATTTTTTGCAAGCTCTTCAAAAAGAAAAAGGGTAAATTCATTTTTTACTCTTGATTTATATGTTGGAGGAATCTAATGTGATACTTGAAAACTAAGGCAAATCTTCCTTCATAGGTAATGTAACTCTAAATAATTCGGATAACCTCTCTCCATTCAGGATTGAATTTATGTAAGTGAACACCCTTGCCCCATTCTAGGGTTCCAACCTCTGGTAATAAGGAATCTTTTGAGTTGAAAGTAAAAGGTATCTTCTTAAACCAAAATTCTCCTTCACCTTCTATACCTATGGCTTCTTCAATTAACTCTCTGGTGAGTTCGAATTTGAGGGTTTCAAAAGAAACAGTGTTCTTATCAACACCTTCTGCGAATCTGTATGACAATTCTAGGCTAAAACCATTAATTCTCTGGAAAAACTGAAACCAACCAGCCCTTTGAAAAATCGCTGCACACTCAGGAAACTCTTCTGCCCAACTGGTATCCATGGTCTCAACTCTATTTGTTTTACCACTCTTTTTAATTTCTGTTGTGAAACCCTAACCTGTGAATTTCTTTCTAAAAGAGTTGAAAAATATTTTCGAAAATGCTTCACTATAGCAAAGAAACTTATAGCTAGGTAAAATCGGGACAACAAATTCAGAATTTTTTAAATTTCCCATACAAACTAACCCTCTGTCAATGCAAATCACAATTGAGTTAATAATTTCTTTGTCTGGTTACACACCTGTCATGATGATGATCTCAACTGCTGAACATGCACTCCCATGTCTTCATTTGTGTCCAGTAGACCTCCATAGTTCTCTCTTCAACGGCCACAACTACCCCCAATTCCTTCAATATTTTTTTGTCAAATTAAAATATGATAAGTGAGCACACGATATTCAACAATCCTAGAAACTGCTCATTCAACTGTCACTATCATTAATGGGTTTTGAAACGCATAATCTTATGTGTTCAAGGGATTCCATTGATTCATCTTTCCTACAGCCACGATTCTCCTTCATAACCCTTTCTTCCTTTCACACACTTGTCACAATGATTACTGAGCTATATACACGTATCACTTCGTCCTTACAGGTGTAAAACGAGTCCTTCTTCTTTCGATTACTCAGCAGCACCATTATTTTCCATGATTTCACAAAACGAGATTCTTGTAGCGCTACCGTTATTTAACCTTCACTCCTGCGCTACAGGAATCCTCTTTTGCATAATTTTAACCAATGCTTTGAGAAAAGGGTAAGTAATAAAGAATCATACTTGAAATAGACTTTTATTATAAGCTTTTGAAAGTTTAAAAATGTACATATTAACTAATAATCCCAAAAGACAAACCTTAAGATCAAAAATAATGAAATCATTCAACCATTAAAAGCATTAAATCCAACAAAAACTACCGATTGTCAAAAAATTATTAAAACCAACATAAAATGTAAAATCATAATAAACTAAAAGTTGAAAATTAGGACAAAAAGATTAGCTAAACTAAGAACAAAATCTAGTTCTAGCACTAGTGATTATCAAGCTTCTGAATTCATGGAGTATGCCTTTAGAGTGCAAAATGAATTAAATTTTGTTCAAATAAAGTCACATGCCAAAGCTCAACATTTGCAAGTGCAAGACCAAACTCTAACATAATTATGGATTATACTCAAGGTTGGAAACTTGCATATGAAAAAGACAAACTCTAGTTTGCAAGTACAAAATGTTGGCAATATTTCTAGCAAGTTGTCCTCTAAAATGCTCATTGCTCCTAAATAACTCTATTAGAAATTAATTTGGCCTCAATAATTGGAAAGATTTAGTTACACATGCATTGAAGAGTATTAAACCTGATATTTTATATTTCAATGTGATATGGTAAGGGACTAAAAGTATAACAAACACATGTCATTTCACCTCTTTTGATCCTAATAACAATTCCTCCCCATAAGCACAAGTAACTGAGGAATTAAAGGATTGCATCAATTCAAATAAGATAACACTAGTTGAAAAACTATTAACCAACTAAAAAAAATCAAAAGTGAAAGAGCAATAACATCACCTCTTAAGGCTCATTTCATGCAACATAGATTCCCTCAAGAGAAAGCACTTAATGTAGAATTTGAAGCTTGGAAGAATTCATTAGAGAAGTATTGTGGTAAGAAAACTAGCCCTAAAACAAAAAAATGTGTTATCAACATCAAGTTGAAAAAAACTAATAGGAGTCAAGATCGTGATATCAATCACAAGGGTGGATAATGTTGGAGGGAAAAAAGGAAAGCACTTTTTTTAAACATATTTTCAACTAATCCTCTTATAGGTTTACTCAAATTTCAAGTGTAGGAATTCATTGGATGTGAAATTTAAGTTTACATCTAATAAGTACCCATACAACAAAATAAACCCATCATAAGATGAATTAGAAATATATGAAAAATAAACAAATTTTAACAATAATTCAGCCATAAGATGTCAATCTGAGCAAACTTTCAAATTATAACAAGCTAGCAGATATCCCCATTTGGCCACTGAAAAATATCCAAGGTTCGTTAGTTTGGTATTCCAAAACATCAAGAAATATAACATGGTTTCTAAATTAAATTAGATACTAATAATTATGCTAATTACATTAGAAGCCAATAAGACCAACTCTCGGATCTTAATAGATAAAAGTAATTACAATGTTTTATAGTGTTGTTTCTAAGTTCAAAATACTTGCAAATAAGATTAATGAATTCACTTTGGTTTTCATGCGTTAACACATTATAAATCAATTGTATTACAAATGGTTTGAAAATGAATATGTGAAAAGATATTGGTCTAAGCACAAAACAATGGTTTTAAGCATCGATACCTAATGTAATTCAGTGAGGTAAGATATATAAAAAAAGGAAAACAAAAATTAAATGAAGATGAGAGAGGGGAATGGGAACCGAAAGGTTGGCCTTCCAGTTACCCACCAACTCTCCTATAACTTCGTGTACTCCCCCTCTCAAAAGGATATTTATCTATTTGTTGGCCAAAAGAGGAGAATCCTAGAGAGCCTAGAGTTGCATTCTAACCAGAGATTGTTGAAATAGAAAAATGAGCATCCATTGAAAGTTCATATTCATGTTTGGACTCTATCACTCCCTCTATTGGAGGAAATTTAAATCTCAAGTATCAATGACTCTCACCTCATATTTGTTGCAATCTTGTGAAGAGTTTCTAAATTGATAATTTTTAAGATTCTTCATTGTAGGGTGAATTCATTGATATGTTGGGTGAGTTAATTGTTTTATGTGTATTTTCACCTTACTCGTAGTTGTAAGGATGTGTTCTATCTTTGTTGGAAAAGTTATCTTGTTACTTTAGTGAGTTATACCTATCGACTAGGTGTTTAGTTTCTTCTCTATACCATATCTCTTGGTTATTAAGCATATAATCTCTCCCTACATTGTACCTTTCTCAACTTGATAGTTTCATCTCCTTTGTTGAATTGTGTGTGTTTTCTAGGTCATATTGAGCTTGTGAGTGGTTGGAGAGCCAAATCAACCTTTGTAGCTTATGAATTCCTCAATTAGACATATCTTCATAAAATTGGATTGTCTTTCTTTAGTTATCTCACATCAAGTATGTAGCGCTCTCATGGATGAATTGTTAAGTTATTGTCTTGTACATGTTTGAATGCATGAGCGTACAATTAATGGTTCCTTGGATGTGCATTTAGCAACTCTCATATGGGTTATTGAATGGATCATATATATGTATTGTATTGTACCATCCTAGATCCATCTAAAATCTGGATCTACCATGCCAATATATTGTATTGTACCAACCTAGATCCATCTAAACTCTGGATCTACCATGCGTCGATAGGGATCAAATAATTTTAGGTGCAAACCTATCTCTTGTGTAGGTTTGTACCTAAAAGGATTTGATCCCTCTCGATGCATGGTAGATCTAGATTTTAGATGGATATAGGCTTGTTACAATCTAGGGAGATCACTTTAAATTTATTAATAATCATGATTATGTATTCGAAGTATGTAAAAGAAAACTTCAAAAATTAAATGAAAATAAGATGAAAAACAATTTTGAACATTGAAACATGTGAATAGTAAGAAAGAGAATGTGCATAATCCTAGATCCATATGGTTTTGTGATGAAAATATGTGATTACTTCCCTCTCTTTTACATGTCATGCACATTGGATTGGCATTTGTATTCAATACATGAATTTCAGCATATGAATCTTGGCATACATGACATTTTAAAACTTCAGCCAATCGATCAATCCTATCACATAATTTTCAATGTGCAATATTCATATCCTTAATATCTCTTTGTCGTTTTAAATATTGTTCTCTTTGTTCTTCTTGTTATGACCTTCTCTAATGACCAGTACTCTTCGTCGATTTGAATATTTGTTTCTCCGTTCTTATTGTTGTTCAAGTGCTACTTACATGGACCTTCTTTGTCGATATGATCTTTGTCATTCAAAATTTGGTCTTCTTCGTTCTTATTGGTTATTCAGTAGTAATTTTTTTCAAGTGTTTTTGTGAAATATTCATATCTACAATTGCTACTAGTACATCATTCTCAATTTGAATTCTTTTTGTTGGGACCATCTCAATATTTCTTGCAACGGTAATCTTAGTAGTAGGATCAGTATTTTCTTGAAGTTTTGAAATCCACATCTTCCATTGGTTCATTATGAGATGACATGATCATTGTTGTTAATCGAACCCTGAAATAAATAAAGGAGTCACTAATATCAATACAACAAGTAGTGAATTTAACAGTAACATAAATTTAATATTAGAAAGTAGTCACTGAAATAAATGCAACATACATTTTTTTTAAATGAATCATCGAAATCAATGCAACAAATTCTAAACTACACTATATTTTGAATGTACTTAAATTATTTTTAAAACTAATTTTGACCTACCACTGAAATCAATGCAACATACATCAAAATTCTTTATGGAATCATAGAAATTAATGCAACAAATGCTAAATTGCACTCTATTTTGAGGGTACTTGGATTAGTTTTAAAACTAATTTTGACATGTCACTAAATTCAATGAAACATACATCAAAATTCTTTATGGAATCAAAAAAATCAATGCAACACATACTAAAATGCACTATAACTAAAAACTTAAGGGTGAAAACGTGAAGTTGGGTAACACTTCCATGAGAATCGAGTGCCCGAGCAACATAGCGGACATTTTTTGGCCAAATAACTATATTTATTGGGCCAAATAATGCTTTTATTCGGTCGAATAACTATAGTTATTCGGCCAAATAACGGATCTTTTATTCGACCAAATAACTTTTAACGATGAACCGTTTAATTTGACGGAACGCATAGCCAGCCGGTAATTTTTATCGGCGTGTCAATGTTTATTCGGTCAAACAATTATTCGGCCAAACAATTGTTCAGTCGAACAATGGTTTGGCCGAATAATTGTTCGGTATAAAAGGTCGACTGCGGCCTCATTTTCACTGTTTCCTCCTGCAATCAATGGTTTCCGCCCACATGTCGCGCCACCCCGTCGTGCTTGTTCTGCCACCCTATCATGCTTGTTCCACCACCTGTCTCGCCACCCGATTTGTCGCCCGTCGTCCCCGCCTCCGCCTATAGTCCTTGCCACCTGTTTGACACTCTCTCGACGTGGAGGTCTGTTCGGCGTGGAGGTATGTTCGTGGAGGTGTGTTCATGTTCTGTTCGTGGCTTGTTCATGCTCTACTCTCTTTTTTCAAGTATTTTGTTTGCAAATTTTTTTATAATTTGAACGTTGAACAAGTGATTCATGGCTTGTTGTAGCTAATGGTTTAAATTTGTTTTTCGTCATAGTTTTTTTTTTATTGTATAGTTTGTTTTTATCTTAAAATTTGCATATGTTAATTAGTAGTGTATGTTAATTAGTAGTGTAGAGTTTTTTTAATTTTAATTCTAGTTCATAGATATTATGAGTTGATGGACTCTGTCCATTTGGACATAGTTGATCAACTCTGTCCATTTGGATGGACAGAGTTGATCAACTTGTCCATTTGGACATAGTTGAAATGGACAGAGTTGATCAACTCTTTCCAAAGGGACAGAGTTGATCAACTCTGTTCACATGGACAAAGTTGAAAAAAATATTATTACATAAAATTCCAAATATTATTGCAATTATTACCAAAATTGAGGTTAGGATCATTCCCATTAATTTTTGTCATAAAAGAATCAAAAATACCCTGTATAATGCTTATTGGTTATAGTTTATACTTACCATTATATTAGGATATTATATTTTTTTTAATTTTAATTTTATTTCATATGTATTATGAGGAAGATGTTCATTCATGAACTTTGTCCATGCAAAGTTCATCAACTCTGTCCCTGATCACTTTACTTAGCATAAGGGATTTTAGTTGTTTTTATATAAATCGTAAACAAAAAAAATATTATTATACACAAAATACAAAATATTACCGATTACTGATTGTTTGAACTATGTATTTCTAAAATAAAATACCAAATTTTACAAATAACAATTATTATTGCACTAAGGTTAGTATCATTCTCATTAATATATGTCATAAAATAATCCCAAATAACCTGTATAATGATTATTAGTTACAGTTTATACTTGTCATGTTATATTATGATATTGTACTGATTGATCTGATTATTAAGCCTATAAATAGCCAAAGATCAACTCTGCAATCATAAAAGTAAGATTTGTTTGTGGTTAAGCTTTAACATATACAAAGGGTTAAAAAAATAATATATATAAAGTAAACTACTTATACCTAAGCCCTACGCTGAAATGATTACAACCTGTATTAATATGAAGTAATATGCAAACATTGATGATTACACTTTTTATAATATAACTTTCTGTACATTGTTGGCAGGTATTGTTTGACTTTTCGGTGGTTGGTTTGTTTTTATTCCTTCGTTGTTCGATTTTATTTGTAGATATCGGTCGCAGTGTCATTAATATAAAGAAGGGTCATTTATCTTTATTTGTAGATATGGATCGCAGAGTATTTGGAGTTATAGATATGATTGATCAAATCTATAACTCCAATTACTCCACGACTGATATCTACACATCTACACATAAAATTTAGAGGAAGCAAAAGTACTAATGTTTTTACTTGTTTCTTCTTCAAGGTATGTACTATTACCCAAATTTATCATTCAATAGTTAATGTTTGGAATGTTAAGAATCAATCTAGGGAATTTTTTTATGATTTTATGGAATAATGATAATATTTGTAGATATAATTTATGTATTAGTTTAGGATTTAAATTAACATTTATGTTTATGAATTGATTCTTTGACATAAAGAAATGTAACTTTTACTTAAAATTTGACAAAATTGGTTTTATTCATTTAAAAAATAAAAAACATATAAAAAACACAAAGATTGACACATTAATTTCTTATACACCCAACAATAAATTAACTATATTCATTTTATGAACTATTAGATAATATTAGGGACATGTAGGTCCTTATTAAAAACTTAGTTTTTTTGGTAAAGCTAGGTCTTTAAGGCATTAACATGTAGAATTTGAATATGTCATGAGTTGATATATTAGATAATATTAGAGACTTCTAGGTCCTTATTAAAAACTTAGTTTTTTTAGTAGCTAGGTCTTTGAAGTTGAAGAATTAACATGTAGAATTCAAATATGTTATAGGTTGACATTTGTGTAAATTTGTAGATATCATATCAAATGGAAATAGATAATAAATTATCTATATTCATTTTAAGAACTATTAGATATAGTTAATAAATTAGCTATATTTATTTTAAGAACTATTAGATAATATTAAAGACATCTAGTTTCTTATTAAAATCGTAGTTTTTTTAGTAGCTAGATCTTTGAAGTTGATAAATTAACATGTAGAATTTGAATATGTGATGAGTTGATATTTGTAAACTTGTAGATATCATATCAAATGAAAAGAGAGAATTCTTTGAGACAGAAGCGTAGGAGGTCATCACATTCTTCGGGAGTTGGTGTCCTAAATGAAAATCGAAGATTGTCGACTTCACATCGAGATTTAAGCTTATTGTATGGTTCACATTCATATGATCATCGACGTAGCGATAGTGATAGAGATGATTCTCCTTTATCTTCTATGGGTGAACGTGGATCTCGACCTTCTGTACGGGGAACAAGCGTGGATGCAAAGCAAGGTTCGCAAGAGGCTCGTCATCCTACACAGGGTGGCGAAGGTCAAGCTAGGACACAATATGTTCAACTAGCTGAGGGTTGTACACCCATTTCGGCCTATCCATCAAATCTACTGGAGGAGGTTCCATGGGAAAGTGGTCTTCAACAAACGACCCTTCAAAGTTGTAGGGCTCACTATGACAAGCTGCAAAACGATCTTTCTAGTTTAGATCTCTCTCTAGAGAACAAACAAAGTATAGAGATGGTTTTGCAATCACTGCAAAAATTCATTGAGGTATATGAAGATCTTGATGCAGAGAAGAAAGGCATAGGTGATGGGTCCAGACAAGTGGGTTGTTGTGAAGGACAGAGTGACTAAAGAATAGTCCAACTCAATGTTTAACTTCAAAGAGGGCCTAAAGCGTAAAGCATTGAAAATGAAATATTTTAAGCACCCTGAACTTGCACATTTTTTATATGATCGGTTCCTTGCAACCTTTGGTCGGTTGCCATTGAACGATGAGGTTCCTAATTATTTTGCTATGTTTTTTTATGCCGAATTGTTTTTAGGAATGAAGCCAAACTATACTGATATTCATTCTGAGTTTTATGGAGTTCAAAAGGGGAGGATATACAATCGAAAAGGTGCTCTTAGAGATCCCAGTACTCTACGACCTCCACCTCAGATATCTCGTCCACCTAAGCCTGTGACTTACAAATCGAAGATGGAGCCCACATCACAAGTTGGGACAACTGCAAGGCATAATGTTGTCGAAGGTTTGACTTCGGCATTTGTAGGAGTTGATGTTGGATTGAGTCGAGAGAGGGCTCGAGCCACTATTTGGCAAGATTTTGTTTACAAAACAAATGATGAGTTAGATTGTATGGACAATGAATATCTAAAGGCCTATGCCAAGGTTTGTCGTGATATAGCTTCGGATAAAATATCCAATGACACGTGAAGTATAGGAGAGGTTTGTTTACTTTCAATCTATTAACTTTTTTTTTTTTTAATTGAACTTTTTGTTACATTATATCTATGTATGATAAATTATTTTTTGATGTATAGTAATAAATACGTTATGTAAATGTTTATTGGTTTCAGTTTTCTCGACTGTTAAATGAACGTAATTTTAGAGTCTCCACTAGTCAAAATGCTAGAAATGTAGAAGAGCATTTTGGAGAGGTATATTTAATATTACATATTTATATTAATGTTTAAAAGATATTTTATTTTTTGTTTTTAAATTTAACTGTGTATCTTATTGTTAATTTGACTTATCCATGCAGGTTTCAATAGATTCGAACTTTTTAGATGATTTTCCATCTATTGTGAGCTGATGATTTTATTTTTTTGTTTCGGTTTTAAATTAATTGCTAAAGTTTTTTTTTTCTTTTACTATGATTTATTTATTAACAAAATTTAAATTTCAAGGAAAGAGAACATATTGAAATTGGCGGTGAAGATATAAGTTCTCTGATGGATGTGGATATTGGCACTGAGGTAATTTTATTCATAGTTGAATTGTTCTTGAATTGCTCTCTGATATATAAGTTTAAATAGTTTAAATAATTTTTTACATTTGTAAATTGCTTTTATATATGTTGAAGCTTGGGTCACTTCAATCTTTTCAAGGCAAAGGGTAAACTCCATTGGAATATAGTGGTGGAATTGTAAGTTTAATATTTTATTTTTTTGAATTTAGTTTAAATAGTTTGTAAGATTTATAAAATGTTTTTATACATGTTGCAGCTTGGATCTCCTCCATCTTTTAGAGGCAAAAGGAAGACTCCATTAAATGACAGAGAATTTGAGGTAATTTTGTTAATAATTGTATTGTTCTTCTATATATTAGTTTAATGTTTTAATTTTTTTATTTTAGTTTAAGATTGTTTAAATAATTTATGATATTCATAATCTGTTTTTATACATGTTGTAGATTGTTATGAGTCCAAGGGAAGACCCTAGTGGAGGATAGTGGTGGACCTCTATTTAGAGAATTATTTATATTATTCGTTCTTTGTTATATATATATATATATATATATATATATATATATATATTGTAGTTGATTCGGACATCGAAGAGCTTAATTTTTGGATTATACACATGTTCATGATTTTTTTTGGATTATATACATGTACATTGAACTCACATATTCATGACTGTTTTTTTATTATATACATGTACATTGAACTCACATGTTCATGATTGTTTTTTGGATTATATACATATATGCATTGATCTTAGATATTGTTTTTTGGATTATATACATGTATATGTAAAGGTTAGGAATGTTAAGAAGTTTTGATAGGCGCAATCCAATTTGTTAAGAATGAATATATGAAGAATGTTAATGTTAAGAATGAATATGGGGAATGTTAACATTAAGAATGAACATGGGGAATGTTAGGAGTGAATGTGGGAATGAGGAATGTTAATGTTATGAATGAATATTATGAAAGGTTAGGAAGTTTTGATAGGTGCAAATATATGAATGTTAAGAAAGGTTAAGAAATTTAGATAGGTGCAAATATATGAATGTATGTATTAGTAAATTTATGTATGTTTATAGATATAACATATTTTTAGTGTTGAGAAGTTGTGAATATTAGGAATGTTAGGAAGTTTTGATATGTGCAATCTAATGTTAAGAATCAATGTGGGGAATGGTAGGAATCAATGTCCAGAGAATGTTATAAATGAATGTTACGAAAATGTTTGAAATATTAGGAAGTTTTGATGGGTGCAAATATACATGAATGTTAGGAAAGGAGCTAGAAAGTTTTTATAGGTGTAAATATACGAATGTTAGGAATGAATGTTAGGAAATGTTAGGAAGTTTAGTTAGGTGCAAATATATGAATGTATGTATTAGTAAATTTATGTATGTTTGTAGATGTAACATATTTTTAGTGTTGAGAAGTTGAGAATTTTAGGAATGTTAGGAAGTTTTGATAGGTGCAATCTAATGTTAAGAATCAATGTGGAGAATGTTAGGAATCAATGTCCAGGAAATGTTAAAAATGAATGTCAGGAGAATGTTTGGAATGTTAGGAAGTTTTGATGGGTGCAAATATACATGAATGTTAAGAATGATTGTTAAGAAATGAACTAGGAAGTTTTGATATGTGCAAATATACATGAATGTTAGGAAAGGAACCAGGAAGTTTTGTTAGGTGCAAATATATGAATGTTAGGAATGAATGTTAAGAATGAATGTGAGAAAATGTTAGGAAGTTTAGATAGGCACAAATATATGAATGTATGTATTAGTAAATTTATGTATGTTTGTAGATGTAACATATTTTTAGTGTTGAGAAGTTGAGAATTTTAGGAATGTTAGGAATATTGAGAAGTTTTGATATGTGCAATCCAATGTTAAGAATCAATGTCCAGGGAATGTTAGAAATGAATGTTAGGAAAATGTTTGGAATGTCTGGAAGTTTTGATGGCTGAAAATATACATGAATGTTAGGAATGAATGTTAAGAAAGGAACTAGGAATTTTTGATAGGTGCAAATATACATGAATGTTAGGAAAGGAACTAGGAAGTTTTGATAGGTGCAAATACATGAATATTAGGACTGAATGTTAAGAATGAATGTTAGAAAATGTTAGGAAGTTTAGATAGGTGCAAATATATGAATGTATGTATTAGTAAATTTATGTATGTTCGTAGATGTAACATATTTTTAGTGTTGAAAAGTTGAGAATTTTAAAAATGTTAGGAATGTTAGGAAGTTTTGATAGATGCAATCTAATGTTAAGAATCAATGTGGGGAATGTCAGAAATGAATGTTAGGAAATGTTAGTAATGTTAGGAAGTTTTGATAGGCGTAAATATATGAATGTATGAGTGAATGTTAGGAAAAGTTATGAATTTTAGAAATTTTTGATAGGAATATTTTTTATTACTAAAGTAAAATTAGCAACTTGATTCTGAATTCTAATAAACTATAGATCAATCCATAAATTATCTAAGGTAACATTATCAACTTGATTTTGAATTCTAATATTTTTTTATTACTAAGGTAATATTAGCAACTTGATTCTGAATTTTAATAAATTAAAGTTCAATGACTTCTAAGGTAACATTAAAATTACTTCTAATAAGGTAACATAATAAATAACTAAGTACACAATTATTATGAATTCTAAAGCATCATTCCATCTTTGAGCATGATATTCAATCTTAATATAAAACAAGAAATGATATAGTTAAAAACATCGCAATGGAATGTCGTCCTCAATTATCCGTTCATGGTCATATTTGGACAGTTTCCATTTTTTATTTTTTAAGTTTTTTTGTTATGGAACTTGTACCAATTTTAGTCGAGATGCACATACTAAATGACTATACTGACAACATATAACATCAGTTTCATAATCCTGAAAGTAGACATAATTTTCAGTCATACAGGTTTGCTGCAAAAAATATCCTTTTAAAATGATGGATCATCTCTCGTATGTAAATCCGTTGTCATTGTAGTCCTCCAATAACTTCATTTTTCCTTCAGTCTGTCGCATCAAATAATATTTTACATTTTCGTTGTTGTCTAAAGGTGCAATCACAGCGAAAACATCTCCTGTGCAAATTACAATTGGCGTTGGAATTTTTAAGTGAATTAAATTGACTATATAAACATAAGGTGATGGACAACATTGAACAATCAACAACATCATTACCTTCTCTAACAAGATCTGAAATTCTATCGCCATCAGATGATATTTTTATTTCTTCTTATTCTAATTCTTTTATGCGTAATAGTGGCATTTTCCCTTTTGGATTAATCTCTGTGTGTTTCAATGTTTTACATAGTTGTTCGTTATGTTTTCACAAACTTCTGTAAATTCAACATTTTAAGTGCAAATATGACAAAAACATGATTGCTTTCTATTGTCAAATGCAAACACGTTTTGGAAGGATTTTGTTTGAATAGAGTGAAATTCTCTAGTCCCATGTATGGTGCTAGCCTCAAATGGTATTGATCTATCTATATCTTGGACCCCAACAAGCAAAAAAAAACTACATAATAAATGATAAATCACAAATGACAACTTTTAATGTTAGTGTACAAATACTTCAATGTTAGTACATACATTTTTTAAAATTGACAATTAATATAAATTAAAAAACTCATGTACATACCTGCGCACATCTTTTGATTGTTGACTACAATCATGGCTTAGATGTGATTTACACTATTGGACAACCTCTGCAGCTGAATGGAATCGTCTAGAAGAATGGTTCATTTTCCATCTTCGAACTGCTCTTTTTACGCATGCTCCAGCACCATCATGTTCACCTTTTCCATGTCCAGTTTTAAAGAAATTCCAACGATGTTTAATGTTCATTGCTTTATGAAGTCGACATAACCAAAAAAATGATCGTGAAGATTTAAATTGTCCCGCATATCCATTCAACCATATCCAATGTTCATCGAATTTAACTTTACCACTTTTTAGTGACTTGTAGAAAAAAAATTCAATACAATGTTGAACAAAATGTGTATCATGTGTACGATCATCGCTGATATAAAATTGATATTATTTAATCACATCTCGATTGTCACACGTGCTTTCAATGCCATCAACATCTTGTTGAGAATGTCTATATAGAACATGGACAAATATCGAAACTTGGTCAGAATGGTAGTATTCACTTTGAATCTCTTTTTGCGCAGCAAATGTGTAGTTTTGTGCAAAATCAACCACAGACAAAATTGTTCCAACTGGAAAAATTTCATGGAAATGTTTGAATTGAAGGTCTTGCCATCGTGCTCTATGTGAATGGTTGGTGTATTTATAAATTTCACTTTCAAATTTCTTGAGAATCTGTCACACATATTGTATCTTCTCGCAATTCAATTCTTTTGGAATGTGCATCACTAGAACTTAAAGAATAATTGTTGTATTCATATCTTCTCCAATCAACGGTTACATTTGAAAGCGACTGATCATTATCGATAGGGTATTTATTGTGGAGTAAAACAATATTTCCATAACCATGACAATGTTTTCCATTGACACATTTCTTATTATAAAATACTTCATCGTGATTTATATCACATAGAGTTTGAGATATGAATTCACGTACTGTGGGTGGAGGTGGTGAATTTGTCCAAAAAAATTTACCAAATTCAAAAAATGTGTCGTAATATAATTGAAATTACACATGATAACGACAACAACATGTGTCACGTATAGTAATAGGTCTCACATACCATGGTTTTTGTTGCACAAATGTAGTGATCGACATATTAATTCCACAATGATCCTCCTTGAATTTATTGTACAATTGTACTTGTGTCATTTCCATTATATGTTTTGTACGGCTTTCATATACATTTCGTGATACTCTTTGTCGTATCACATCCCTTAAATTTGGTGAAACTCGAGCATGTTCCAACCAATATTTCTGTACAATATCTTTAACACCTTCTCCCATTCTATCTTTGTAAAGTTGTCTACAAATAATTGCCCAGCAAGCAAGTTCATCATTTTCATCTATTTGCATTCTGAATTTGCTATGTTTGTATAATGTCTTTCTTGAGGTTCCAATTGCTTGTGCTAGTTGTGTTGTCAAACGTTTTTGTCTAGTACTGGCTGAAACAATTGCTGTCTGAATTTCTCTACGTACAACACTGGCATTTTTCTTTCTGGATTTTCCAGATTTTTTATTGCATCACCTATATTTTCTATCACATTATATTTCAATTTCGACTCTTTGTCGCCTTGTGAATACCCAATAATGATGTAGCACCTTCTAACTTCTTGGACACCAATAAACATCTCAAAATTTACGCTTGTCTTGCAATTAAACAATCCTTGAGAATATCATCATAAATTTGTGTAGCACGATATCGTGCAACATGTATGGATAATTTTTCTCCATATTTGTCGCTATCAATGTCTTCTAACATTTCATCATCAATGGTGAAAGTACCTATACATTAAGTTATATTTAATTTAACATATGTTCAAAAATACAATTCATTATAAAAAATGAATTTCGAAAATACATGATATATACATACCAAGTCCAATTTCTGGATCTTGGTTTTGATATTCAATATTGATTTCATCAACATTAACATGTAAATCACTATTTACATCTTCAACAATGGTCTCTTCAACTTCCATTTGTTCTTCTTGTACCCTATTTTCAATTTCCATTTCATCAACAGTGTCATGTAAATCGGTTCTTATATCTTCAATTCTCTCTTTTGTTTCTGCAACCCTTGCTCTTTTGGCTCTATTTCTGAGTTTTTGTTTTTCCCTATTAGCATCGTCGTCACGTTTACGATCACTTTTTTTTACGGTTTCTTTTATTGCCTATGATTGTTTATTCTCCTTTTGAAAAACCCTTGGAAAAAAATCAGAACATCTTGTAAAGAAATCGTCTTTGTAAAACAATTGGAAAAAAAAAACTCTTTCAAAAAAAAACCTTCTTTGAAAAAACAACTTATATAAATATTTTGGAAAAAAAAAACTCCTTTGCAAAAAAACTCTTTGCAAAAACCCATTGCAAAGAACCTACTTTGCAAAAATACTTTGGAATAAAAACTTTTTGGAAACCCCTTGCAAAGAAATAACTCCTTTGCAAAAATACCTTGGAAAAAAACCCATTGCAAAGAAATAACCTACTTTGCAAAAATATCATGGAAAAAAACTCTATGAAAAAACTTCTTGCAAAGAAGTTATAGAACAAAAAATATTTGGAAAAAGTGCCTTGGGAAAAAACTCTTTAAGTGTACCCCTTGGAAATAAATAAGAAGAAAAATACCTTGTAAAAAAAATCCTTTGACAAAAGAAATATCCTCTGAAAACCTCTTGTTGTAACTGCAATTGTTTTCCCAAATTTTCAAAATTTTGGACCCTCCTCTTAATTTTTATCTTGCCTAAAATTGTTTGAATCCATGAACTCTGTTTTTGTTTTCCCTCTGCTACAAGTTTGGACTGTTTTGAGGTTAACTGTCTTCATGCTTTTCGAAAAATTACTTATGTCTGAAACTGTTTGAGTTGTGGAATTTGAAGATTGGTTTTAAATGTTGCCCTTTGATATATGATTTCTTTCTTTGATATCGGAAGTCTATTTCTTGTTTTCGCCACTGTTTCGGAAGTGAAACAAAATTTTTCGTCGCTACCCGGCCGAAAGTCTGTTGGAATTTAACGTTTTTGTTGGGTTGTTCGGAAATCATTTAACCATGCATCGGAGCCATATTTCCCTACGGGGCCGCCACTGCGGAAGCTGAACGATGATTTTTCTGACAAATAGATTTGATTGTTCCGATGCTGTGATGTTATTGTTTCGACTTGTTTTGCGCTGTCGGAGGTTGGTTGAAGTTTGAGTCGGGGTGTTTGATCTTTATAAATCCGTTGTTTTGGAAATGAGCCAAGCTTTTAGACCGCTATGCAACCTTAAGATTTTTCGAGCACTTAACGTTTTCACGATTTTTCCGCGCCATATCGAAAAATTTTATAACTTGGATCGAAGGTGGTAGTCTGATTACCTTCCGCCATTGCGGCTCCGGAGAAAATTAAATCTCCTCCATTGTAACTGCTCCACTCGCCGATGTTTAGGTTTCACCGATATGTTTTATTTGCCATGGAGCCCGTAGTATTTTTATCTTCCGCCATTGCGGCTGCGTAATGCACTAACCTCCCAACGTTGATGTCGTTTCGTTCGTCGACAGGGAGCTTTTCCGCCCGATGCTTTGGCATTTAGTTTTTCTGACTCCAATAGACTTAACGGTCCCGCAGAACTCGTTGTCCATTTGAATCCCGCCGTTATGGTTGTGAGTAAGACTATCATGCTGATGTTTTAATGGTTCAAGCCGCTGATAAGGTTTTTTCCCGTTGTCTTGTGAGTTTTTAACCCCTTTGTGGGAGGCGGTGGTTTTTTATTCTTGTTAAGGCTTCTGCGACGAGAGCGCAGTACAGGGCCTCACTTTGATGATCAGATTTATTGTTAGTGTAGTTTAAGTTTATTGAAAAGATGTAGTCCTAATTAATGATGAATTTTTGTTTTAACTGCAGACGAACTCAAAAGATTCTTCAGCTTACTGCTGCGAGAAGACATAGCTGAAGGATAAAGCTAAGAAAAGTTGGCTGAAAAGTGATAAGCAGAGTTTGTTCTGAAATAAACGGGATCTGAAAAAGGACAAATAAAAGACAAGGCAAAATCGATGGCAACAAAAGCCCAAGCTTGGAAAGAGTCCGTCAGTTACCGAGCTGATCCCATTTTATCAAGTACCCATAAGTTTAAATCCGAAATGTAACACACTATATGAATCATGAGTACTCACAAAAAAGACAAAATTGTGAGATTAAATGGTTTTGGGGAGCCCAAAGGTCAGACATTTGGGGAAGCCCAAGCGGTTTTTGTTGTTTTTGTATAAAGATAGGAAAGTTAGAGGGAATAGGGGCTTTTTCCCTGGAAAAACTTGTGAGCCATTGGTTGTAAGAGGAACTACTTCGTTTTACAATAAAAATTACAAATTTTTCCTGTTGGAGAAGGTGCTATGTGGAATGTTCGAATGTGATAAAATGAATAATGTTGAAGGAGAACTATTTCGTTTTCAACTATGTTTCATTAACTGTGATAGCGTTCTAACTTTCTGAACCTATGTCCTTATTTGAATGTTCTCTGGTTTATTCTGTGATAATTTCCACTATGAGTAATGGAAAGTTTAACAGTTGATGAGCTATCTTGTCATGTATATCTTTATTCATGTTTATGTTTTTTTATTCTAGCAACAGCTAGTTGTGATTTACCTTAACATGTGAACAGTATTACATTACTCATGAATTAATATTTTTCTCTCTAGAGACAACTTAGTTAGTATGTATTTTCTAGTTGTGTGTGATTTAGATGTGAGAGAGTCTAAGACGAGAGGTAAGAACCTGTGCATCACATTGTGAACGCTCCTTGCATTCTTTATCAATCTGCATTTTAGATAGGCACTTGCATATCATACTTAAAGTCAAAAAATACAAAAACATCTACGGTGGACCGAGCCGCAACCGGTAAAACCTTTTATTTTGTTACTTGACTTACGGTAGCCGGACCGCAAACCGGACGGATTCCCTATACCAAATAGTCACGGGCTAGTTGGGAACGTTGACTAGGGAGAATCCCTTGCTGTTGTTGCCTGTGAATTTCCATGCCTCAACAGTTTCTGGCACTAGAAGAAGGGCCGCCAGTGCATGGCTGGCTGAGAAAACCCGTTTTCTCGAAATTATTCCACCGGTGACAGTTCAGAAAGCAATTTGTTTTCCAATCCAATTCCTGAAGAGAAGGGTAGAGACCATTTGTATTATGTCAATAATGAAGTTGTTAATGATCTGAGAAGACACCCTAGGGCATACGCGAAGAAGATTGGAGGATTACCGATTATACCTGAATTTCCCAGAAGAGAATATAAAAGGAAAGATTGTCCTATATTGGAAGACTCAGTGTTGGCTGGAGATTTGGAAGAACTTGTAGAAACAACCTTATAGGAAGTTGTACAGCCTTTGAATCAAGTAGGCCCAGATACTCCTTACGTTTCTCATGTTCATACTCCTATTCATTCACCTCCTCACTCTCCACCCAAACTCATGGCAGGCGTAAACGCAAATCAGGCACCCAACCCACCAAATCCACCACCTGCCTGGAAAGCCAGATCACCTTTAAACCTAACACCTCATTTGCATGATTTACCTCAATCTTTCGAAAAGATGCTGCCCAAGTTTGACCCAAATGAGAAGATGTTAGTAGATGACCACTTGCAAAGTTTCTATTTGGCAATAGAAGGATTAAGGGCTGGGGAATATGAAGATGTAGTTTGTAGACTTTTTCCACACACCCTTAAAGGAGCAGCAGCATCGTGGTACTTTGGTTTGCCTGCAAACTCTATCGCAGATTGGGATACCTTTGAAAGGATTTTTAGAAGTAAGTATGCAACCCAAAAAACTCATGCAACTCTCATGAAAGGACTATGCGCCTTAAATAAAGAAAGAAAAGAGAAGGTGCATAGTTTTACCCAAAGATTCGCATCCTATCTTAAGAATTTTTCTGAAGCTGACAGACCCTCGGATAAAGTTCTGATTGAATATTATACCTCAGCTCTAGGACCCGGGTTGGCTATGTTTGCCAAAATGAAGTCCAAATCTATGTTAGCAGAGACTTATGAGGAAGCGGAGAGAGTAGAGGCTGAAAGGGAAAGTATCGAATATTATCCTAAACGGTCAGGAGAAAAAAAATGTTGGGAGGAAAGATTTGTTGTTTACTAAGCCTAAAGAGGAGCAATCACCAGATTTCGAAGGAATGACAAAGATGATGCAGAAGCTTTCTAACAGAATCGTAGACTTGGAAAAGGAAAAGGAAGCCCAAAAGTTCTACAAGCCTTATTACAAGAAAAGGGAAGATAACAATCAATCCCAACCCCCTCTGCACAGCCTTGCATCTATGAACTTAACAGAGGTAGGAATGGATAACTTTTGCACTTTCCACCAACAACCTCATTCTGAAAAGAGTTGTCCTCAATGGATAAATTCAATGATGTTGGTCATGAATCAGCTGTTGGATTCTAAATTAACTGAAGACAGCGATGAAGAACGGAAAGACAACAATAAATCAACAGAAAAACAGGAGGACGAGGCCATGGTTTTATGGGACTGTGTATCGTTGTTTGATGCGGAGGAAGAGAAGGACCTGAGACAAGAGGGCATCCTGGAAACAAACGTAACAACGAGGAGCCAGGGGTTGATTAAGGAAAACAGTCTTATGCTCCCGAAGATCAAAAGACTTCAAAAGAATGTTAAGAAATTTCAAAACAACTCCTCAACTAATAAAATTCCAGAATTTACCATCACCAGGAAAAATCCTAGACAGATCAACATGCCTACTAAGCCCAATGAAGAAGAAATAAATAATGTTAAATTGGATCTCACAGAACATAAGATGGATTATGACATTGTGGAGGATATCAAAAAGGTAAGGGCAAATATCTCATTATTTGAAATGTGCAATGTGCCGTAGCAGAAAGAAAAGCTATTGAAAGCACTTGAAGTATCAGAGGAGAGGCTTCCCACTGACAATCAGCCCCAGGAAGAAGAAATTGGGGAAGCAAGTATAGGAGGTAAGCCTAAAAGCAAGAATCCACCTTTTCTCCTTACTTTTGAAATTTTCAACCACAACATGCATAACTGCCTAGTAGACTCGGGAGCATCAGTCAACGTCATGCCATTGTCGGTCTGCAAAGAGATAAATGGACAACCTAAACCATCTACCTGGAGGGTCGTTCAGTTGGATAGAACGAATGTGAGAGTAATTGGAGAAATGGAGGATGTTCTCGTTCGCTTATCTTCAAATGATAAGGTATGTCAAATCATTGATATTGTGGTGGCTGACATACCGGAGGCTTATGGACTTGTTTTGAGCAGAGATTGGTCAGCGAAGCTAAACGGATATTTTGCCTCGGACTGATCACATATGTGGCTACCATATAAAGGAATCTCAAATCAAATTAAATTTTTAAGGGAGCCCCACATGAAACACAATGTTACTCAATTCGAAGAAAAAAATGAACCAGTGGATTCTGTTTTGTGAAATTACTTTAGTGAGCTAGAACCAGGAAACTATCAAGTGGAAGAAGCCAGCAATATATCAAACGCTCAACCTGATCTCCTTCGATTTTCACAGGCTGATCAAATCGACTGTAAAATAGTAGACTTAGTTGTAGATGTAGATGTTAATTCTCGCACAGTAGTGGTTAGCGATTTTTTGACGCTTTTCTTTTATGGTTCTAAAACTTTAGAGGGGTCGGGAGCCGGCTGTGTCCTGATTGACCCTATGAAAAACAAACATTTTCTTTCATGTAGGTTAGAGTTTGAATGTACCAATAACACAGCTGAATATGAAGCGTTGGTTCAGGGATTAAGGAAAGCAATTGAATTAAAGGCAAAAAATCTAAAAGTGTTTTGAGATTTTGAAATAATTGTAAAACAAATTCGAAATCAGATACATTGCATTTCTCCTCATTTAAAAGCTTATCAAAATGAAGTATGGGATTTGCTTAAATGTTTTAGTGCATTTAACATTGTATCGATTCCCAAACTTAAGAATGCAGCAACTGACTTGTTGGCCACCTCAGCTGCGAGGCTTGTGCCCTCTAATAATCGGTGCTCTGTTGAATTGCTTTTCAGGCCTTCAGTTCTAGATATGATTACCAATCTACGAGTGTTCGATGATGATCAACAAATTATAGAATGATTGACAAATGACGAGACCTTCAAAGGGGCGATTATTAATGATGAAGAACATCAGGCCGAGCTAAAATTCGATAATTTTATTTCCAAGGGAGTCAGGACTTTAGAATGGATGTTTGATTTAAATGAGAAATTTAGAAGACCAGTGAATGTGAAGACTCATAGCTCGTATTTACAGTTCGAGTTGATTAATTTGGGGACTGAAATAGAGCCTAAATATGTGAATCTGGGAAAATGTTTCTCCCCAGGTGAAAGGAATAAGTTTATCATTCTTTTCAAGCAATACAAAGATGTTTTTGCTTGGACGTATGAAGATCTGAAGACATATGACACCAATATTATCCAGCATGTTATCCCCATCAGATCTGGAATCAAACCTTGTGAGCAGCCTCTAAGGAAAATACATCTAAAATTAGAACCTTTAATCTAGAGTGAAGTTAAGAAACTATTGGATGCTAGAATTATCTTCAAGGTTAAACACTCGGAATGGGTTTCAAATCTGGTACCGGTAAGGAAGAAATCTGGAGAAATCAGGCTATGTGTAGATTTTAGAAACTTAAATCGCGCTTCAGATAAAAACAATTATCCTGTTCCACCCATGGAGCAAATATTGCAAATGGTTTCAGTTTCAGAACTTTTCTCTTTATTAGATGGATTCTCAGGCTACAATCAAGTATTAGTAGCCGAAGAAGACAGACTAAAAATGACATTCAGGACTAGGTGGGGAACTTTTGCTTACAGAAGGATGCCCTTTGGACTCATAAACGCTAGAGCTACTTTCCAGAGGGCTATGGACATAGCTTTCCGCAGTCTGATTCGCTGCAGTGCTGTAGTATACCTCGATGACATCATGATATTCTCAAAGAAAAGAGAGGAACACGCATTTCATCTAAAGCATATTTTTGAACGCTGTCAAAAATATGGCATCTCACTAAACCCCAAGAAGTGTGTGTTTGTCGTTATAGAAGGTAAGTTGTTGGGTCACGTGGTTTCTAAGAAAGGGATCTCCATAGACCCAGAAAGGATCAAAGCCATCGAACAGGTTCCCTTACCCCATAATAAAAAGGGCATGCAATCATTAATGGAGACGAGAAACTTCATGCGAAAGTTTGTGCTAGATTTCACTCAAATTGTTAAACATTTGCAGCAAATGGTAAAGCAAAGTGTACAATTCAAGTGGACTGATGTAGAGAAGAATGCATTTAGTAAAATTAAAACAGTTGTTGCGCACGTACCCTCCCTCAAAATTCCGGATTTTGATAAAGATTTTATTTTGTACACTTTTGCATCTGATGATTCACTAGCAGCTATGCTTACCCAGAAGGAAGATGGGGGAAATGAGTTCCCCATATCATTTATGAGCACTGGTCTACAAGGGGCCGAATTGAATTACCCAGCTATGGATAAACAAGCTTACACAGTGTTCAAAGCGATGAAACATTTCAGACCATATATACTTAAGAACCGGACAAAGGTAATAGTTCCACACCCAGCTGTGAGGTCTCTTTTCGTACAAAAGGAGTTAGGAAAAAGAAGAGGCAACTGGGTAACAGCTCTACAGAAGTATGACCTCAAATTCAAGCCAGCCTCCATAGTCAAAGGGCAAGGATTGTGCAAACTGATGACTAAAAGTAAAGACAATAAAGAACATGACTGGGAAGACGAAACTGAGTTACATTTAATGGATGTATGTCCTCTTTTCACAGCTCCGGAATCTTGGTATCGAGACCTTGTGCATTACCTTCAGGCAAGTTTGTTACCGGAACATTGGAATTCTAAGCAAAGAAGAGCACAGTGTCTTAAATCAGCCTCATATCAAATTGTTGAAGGAATACTATTCAGAAAGAATTATGATGGAGTTCTTCTTAGATGCTTAGAGAAAGAAGATGTGAAGAAGGTAATGATAGATTTACATGATGAGCCTGTTGGAGGACATTTCTCTAGAGATACTACAGATCATAAAATTCTCAGAGCCGGATACTATTGGCCCACACTATTCAAAGATGCACATGCCCATGTCAGAAAGTGCGACATTTGTCAAAGGTGTGGTGGAAGACAAGTTAAAGCAGCAGGACCATTAAAGCCTGTGATGACAACAGAACCTTTTGAGCAGTGGGGGATGGACACCATTGGAGAGATCAAGCCAAACTCTTCCCTACAACACAAGTATATTCTAACAACAACCGATTACTTCACTCGTTGGGTAGAATCCATTCCGTTGCGTAAAGTAAATGAAGATGCGGTCATGGACTTCTTGCAAGATCATATTATGACCAGGTTTGGAGTTCCAATTTCTTTAGTTTTTGATAATGCTACTTAATTTTCCTCGATTAGATTAACTGCATTTGTTCATGAGAAAGGAATTAAGTTGCATTACTTTGCTAATTACTACCCACAGAGACATGGTTTGGCTGAATCTACAAACAAGAATCTGATTAGGATTTTAAAAAAGACAGTGATAGAAAATCAGAGGAGTGGGAACTCAGCATTACCAAATGCTCTTTGGGCTGATAGGGTCACCCCCAAGACTTCGTTAGGTGTGTCTCCATATACCCTTGTTTATGGAAAAGAGGCCATTCTACCCCCCAATATCATGTTACCCTCTTCCATAATCGCTCAAGAATCCAAAGGATCAGATAATGAAGTCTTGCAAATGAGGATACATAATCTTCTGAAGGCAGAAGAGTCTAGGTCTAAGGCCAGAGAACGTTTTAAACAACAACAGGAGGTAGTAAAGAGCTGGTTTGATAAACACAAAGCTGGAACAAAAAAATTCGAGGTGGGAGATTTGGTTCTCAAGTGGGACCACCCCCATGATGAGAAAAGAAAACACACTAAATTTCAACAGTTATGGGTAGGCCCTTTCCAGATTGCGGAAAAGCTTTGCCCCTCAAGCTATAAATTGCAGGATTTACAGGGGTGGGAAGAGAACTTACCAGTAAATGGTTTAGTTCTCAAACCTTATTTTTTCTGAGTTTTGTTTTTGTTATTTTACCTTGTACATAAATAAATCGATTTGGTTGTTCATCTTGTTTTATTTTATTTCTGTTTTGTTTTAGTTTAGAATTTGATTGATTTCAATAAAAGGAGGCAAACTTTTGGTTTCATGGAGAGCATCAAAATTCTGGAGTGATTAAATTTCTTGAGTGTAAGACTGTGTACTATTGTTTTATCTGAAATAATTTCTTCTAGTTTAGTAGTTTTCCTGAATGGCTATGAACACATTGAAGTCCTACTTAATCCTTGTTAAATAAACCAGGATCAAAAGGTCTGGAATACTATTTTGAGGCTCCATCCATCTCACATTTAAAAATGTCCTAGGGGATGACAGTAAAAGGCCTATGGAAAGGAAGCAAGGTAAGCAGTATATTATATATAAATGATCCCATGCCAGGAATTGAATGCTAAAGGGAAGATAAGAGTCAAAAACTCCTATGAAAGCAATTTGTATCAAAACAAAGTACTGAACCATATAAGTACTAAATTGCCAAAATTTCTTCTCCATCCGTGAGCTGAAAGTTGAATACACCTCTCACACAAAAGGACACTATGGATAGAGGAGCCTGAATGAAAATTCAGAAAGAAAGGCATGCAATAGGACTCATATGCAAAGGACAAAAGTCCAAAAAATCACAAAAAGTGCAAAATGGCATGGGAATGAGGAACAAATGAATATTTCTGTTTACCATATGTTACTATCCTGTGGCGTCCAAGCTGGAAGCTACCCGAAGACAGAAGTAATAAATGAAACTCATCCTCCCGGCCTCAAAAGAGTTATCTTGACTTGGAAATATTCTTGTTTTCCTTTCTCCTAAATTGGTCTATCATCAATGATTAAAAGTACATATATTTGCCATTTGGGAAATCCAGACATCTAGAAGAATTCAACCGGTTCGTTTTATTGTTAAACAGTCTGTTACTTAAGATATAGATTGTCCAGAGATCTAGGTTCACTAAGTAGTCGTCAATTGTTGCAGCTGCAACTGTTTTCCCAAATTTTCAAAATTTTGGACCCTCCTCTTAATTTTTATCTTGCCTAAAATTGTTTGAATCCATGAACTCTGTTTTTGTTTTCCCTCTGCTACAAGTTTGGACTGTTTTGAAGTTAACTGTCTTCATGCTTTTCGAAAAATTGCTTATGTCTGAAACTGTTTGAGTTGTGGAATTTGAATATTGGTTTTAAATGTTTCCCTTTGATCTGCGATTTCTTTCTTTGATATCGAAAGTCTATTTCTTGTTTTCGCCGTTGTTTCGGAAGTGAAACAAACTTTTTCGTCGCTACCCGGCCGAAAGTCTGTTGAAACTTAACGTTTTTGTTGGGTTGTTCGGAAATCATTTAACCATGCATCGGAGCCATATTTCCCTACGGGGCCGCCATTGCGGAAGCTGAACGATGATTTCTCTGACGGATAGCTTTGACTATTCCGATGCTGTGATGTTATTATTTCGACTTGCTTTACGCTGTCGGAGGTTGGTTGAAGTTTGATTCGGGGTGTTTGATATTTATAAAGTCGTTGTTTTGGAAATGAGCCAAGCTTTTAGACCGCTGTGCAACCTTAAGATTTTCCAAGCACTTAACGTTTTCACGATTTTTCCGCGCCATATCGAAAAGTTTTATAACTTGGCTCGAAGGTGGTAGTCTGATTGCCTTCCGCCATTGCGGCTCCCGAGCAAATTAAGTGTCTGCCATTGTAAATACTCCCCTCATCGATGTTTAGGTTTCGTCGATATGTTTTATTTTCCACGGAGCCCGTAGCCTTTTTATCTTCCGCCATTGCGGCTGCGTAATGCACTAACCTCCCGACGTTGATGTCGTTCCGTTCACCGACAAGGAGCTTTTCCGCCCGATGCTTTGGCATTTAGTTTTCTCGACTCCGATAGACTTAACGGTCCTGCAGAACTCGTTGTTCATTTAAAGCCCGTCGTTATGGCTGTGAGTAAGACTATCCTGTCGATGTTTTAATGGTTCAAGCCACCGATAAGGTTTTTTCCCGCCGTCTTGTGAGTTTTTAACCCCTTTGTGGGCGGCGGTGGTTTTTTATTCTTGTTAAGGCTTCCGTGACGAGAGCGCAATACAGGGCCTCACTTTGATTATCAAATTTATTGTTAGTGTAGTTTAAGTTTATTGAAAATATGCAGTCCTAATTAATGATGAATTTTTGTTTTAACTGCAGACAGACTCAGAAGATTCTTCAGATTACTGCTGCGAGAAGACGTAGCTGAAGGATAAAGCTAAGGAAATTTGGCTGAAAAGTGATAAGCAGAGTTTGTTCTGAAATCAACGGGATCTAAAAAAGGACAAATAAAAGACAAGGCAGAATCGATGGCAACAAAAGCCTAGGCTTGGAAAGGGTCCGTCAGTTACCAAGCTGATCCCATTTTATCAAGTACTCATAAGTTTAAATCCGAAATGTAATGCATTATATGAATCATGAGTACTCACAAAAAAGACAAAATTGTGAGATTAAACGGTTTTGGGGAGCCCAAAGGTCAGACTTTTGGGGAAGCCCAAGGCGTTTTTGTTGTTTTTGCGTAAATATAGGAAAGTTAGAGGGAATAGGGCCTTTTTCCCTGGAAAAACTTGTGAGCCATTGGTTGTAAGAGGAACTACTTCGTTTTACAATAAAAATTACAAATTTTGCTTGTTGGAGAAGGTGTTGTGTGGAATGTTCGAATGTGATAAAATGAACAATGTTGAAGGGGAACTATTTAGTTTTCAATTGTGTTTCATTAACTGTGAGAGCGTTCTAACTTTTTGAACCTGTGTTCGTATCTGAATGTTCTTTGGTTTATTCTGTGATAATTTCCACTATGAGTAATGGAAATCTTAACAGTTGATGAGCTATCTTGTCATGTATATCTTTATTCATGTTTATGTTGTTTGATTCTAGGAACAGCTAGCTGTGATTTACCTTAACATGTGAACAGTATTACATTACTCATGAATTAATATTTTGCTCTCAAGAGACAGCTTAGTTAGTATGTATTTTTTAGTTGTGTGTGATTTAGATGTGAGAGAGTCTAAGACAAGAGGTAAGAACCTATGCATCACATTGTGAACGCTCCTTGTATTCTTTATCAATCTGCATTTTAGATAGGCACTTGCATATCATACTTAAAGTCAAAAAATACAAAAACATCTACGGTGGACCGGGCCACAACCGGTAAAACCTTTTTAGTTTGTTACTTGACTTACGGTAGCTAGACCGCAAACCGGACGGATTCCCTATACCAAACAGTCACAGGCTAGTTGGGAACGTTGACTGAGGAGAATCCCTTGCTGTTGTTGCCTGCGAATTTTCAGGCCTCAACACCCCTTCAAAAATATTTTTACTTATACAAAATGAAGAGGTGAGAAAATAATGAGGCTCTTTCGTTTTACTTATGCGAAATGAATAGGTGCGAAAATAATGAGGCTCTTTCGTTTTACTTATATGAAATGAAGAGGTAAGAAAATAATGAAGCTCTTTCGTTTTACTTATACGATTTTTTTTTTCAACCGATGAATTTTTTTTTGCGCTTAGTTTTTTGGCCGAACAACCTTGCTTGTAACGTCTCCGTAACGGAAAAACATTATTCGGACGAATAACCTTTGAGACCTGAAACCTGCACAGTTTCAGGTTTCTCCATTTTCGGAAGGTAAAATGGATGCCTTACACTAGAAATCAACTGTCGGACTTGATACCTTTAGTTTCTTCATTAAATCTACTTTCCGTAGGTATAGATTTTGTTGTGTATAGGTGAGATCCAATATTTTTATTTATTTTTGTTTCTTAATATGTGTCGAGTTTAGTTTCATCTCTTTCAAAATGTAATGAAATGAAAAATATATAACTTTAAAAATGCACAACCAAAAAAATTGAAACAAATATGGTACGGTTAATTGAAGTGTCTACTTCAAAATGGTATGGTAGATTTCTAAGTTTTATAGTCAAATTAGAGAAAAGTGGCACAACCAAAAACATGTTTAAAACCGACAAGGTTTTCCCATTGATCGAATTCAAAAAAATATTATAATTAGTATATAGATCCGTTGGTTACAAACTTATAGTCATCGCAATAGTATATTGTGTGTAGATTGTCGTAGCATTTTTTTTTTTTGCAAAACACAAGTTTAACAATGATTTTACGGGCGCAACCAAACATGACTATTTTTAGTCCTTTCATTTCATAAGGAAACACTGTCAAACATTTGCCAAAACGACATATCAAATCTCAACAAAAAAAATTGAAAAAATTATGAATAAAAAGCTAACATAATTCTCTAAAAGTTTTGTTTATACTTAAAAGTGAAATTCTAAACAAAAATATCACTTTCATTCACCCAAAATTGAAAAACATGGAAAAATCAAATTTATTTTCTCATAAGACCCCCCAAAATAGACATCCATCTTCATGGATTCACCCTTTAAAGATTAAATAACAAAATCATTGAAATCAAGGCAACCACAATCTAGTTGATGAAATAAATCAATTTTCTTTGGATTTTCAAAGTATATGGATTATTTTTTATAATTATTAAATTTAAAACACACTTATTGTTTTTAAAATTAATTTTAACCCTTTTTCTCAATAGAAAAGAAATGGATTCTTGATATTCAGAGTGAATCAAAGAAACAACAATAATAGCTTAACAGTTCGTTGGAAAACTTTGCTCATAGTCGCAACAACGATAGTAACTTAGCAATCCTTTGGACATCTTTGCTTATATTCTATGCTAAATGAATGTAATTTCCTAAGTTCATACAACCAATCTAATCCAAAAAATAAATCGCTAATGAAATTCAAACTCCTACTAAAGTCCACCCTTTGACTAATATAAGTTAACAAAAGAAAATGAGCAAGATCCCGAGTCCAACCAGATATATTGTACATAAATAATCAAGAAACTAGACCAAAATAGTCACCTTTGATATATCCACTTGGGTCATTAATCAAGTTTGACCTATGTGACCTATTTAACATTATTATCTATATTATGTTAATTATATAATATTATTATACCTTTATCTATTTTATTTTATTTTATTTTATCTTTTATAAACATTATTTTATTTTATTTTATAAATTTGTTACCCTAAAGAAAACCTTTATTGATATTCATTTTGAATCAAAGGAAGCATCATATATTTCATAGTTCTTCCCAAAAATACGTGTATGTTCTTACAACATTCAGAAGAAAAAATACTTCTATTAGCTTACTTGTCTTATAGCTACCCCCAAAACGAAAGACTTACAAAACAACTTCTCTATTTCTACTCCTGAGACAAGCCCTTACATGAGAGTTAACAGAAAAAATGGCTACACATCAGAAATTTTTTATCTAAAGTAACTAAACCTTCCATTGAAATTTTTTCCTCTTGCACTTCTATAAAATATAAAGTGTCAAAATCACAATTTGCATCCATTTTTAACAGCTTGTCAACTTCCTTGTTAAAGATCCTTGATATATGCAAAAAAGAAATTTGGTTGAAGGAATTGATCAACAATTTTGTTCTCCTACACCAGCTTTTTAAGTGGATAACCTGCAAATTGTAATTACCTTTATCCCACTCGATTATTATCTTGGAATCTTTGTAGATAAGCAAGGAATCTATATCACATTTACTAGCAAAAAAGATAACCCCCCAAACTCCAAGAAGTTCTGCTTTAGAGTTACTCCCAAATTCACCTCCCATCCATAAATTGAAATAGTGTTAATCATTTAGTTTCAACACCATTCCACAACCACGCCTCCCTTCCTTCGACTCAACCATCAAAGAGTAAAGACATGCTTGGAGACCAATTTCTGAGATTTTTTTCCGCTAACACCATCAAATTCTTTAAAGAGGGAGATGCTTTTTGTACTGCATAACCTGGCATTTGGGATGACATTCTCAAATAAAACCTTGTTTTGAACCTTCCAAATATTCCAAAAGATAAAAATTGGAAGGATTCTAAAAGTTTTTTCTTTTGCATACCAAGTTTTGAAACTCTCATTCAAACCTGCTGCTCCCCATTCAAAAACCATTTTGAAATCCTCTGCAGGTAAGACCCATATATATTTACTGAAATCACATTATATAAACATATGATCGACTGACTCTTCCTCTCTTTTGCATAAAGGACAAAAACCTGGACCCATCCATCCTCTTTTTGTTAAATTTTTCTAAGTTAAATTTTGTTTTTCCATTAGTAGCCAGAAAAAGCATTTCACTTTTAAAGGGAGAGACTACTTCCAAAGCTTGGAATTCCATAATTTGGCATTGCAGGTGGAGAGGGAATGAACAACAGAAAAATAGGCCTCTTTTGTTGTTACCTACCCATTTTCCTTATTCCAAGACCAGGCTAGTTTGTCCTCCTAATAGGTTAATCTTATACCTGCCACATTTTATAAATTATGGATATAATTATCCCAGAGTTCTTCCCAAGTACCAGTAAAGACAAAATATTTTGACAAGAACCAATAGTCTCCTTTCAAGACTTCCCGTGGAGGTCTTTTTATTATGTTCAGAGTAACCAAGTCTAAACTCTCAAGATAACCAATAATCTCCTCGGGTAATTTGTAGTTTTCATTGGCTCCCAAAAAATGATCAATGTCAACGCTAACTTGTTTATCGTTCCCAATGTCCCATGACAACCATTTTTTTAACCATAAGAAATTCTTTATGAAACTATTCCAGATTGTAGACAACCTGCTGCTATCAAGATTTTCCAATCTAAACCAATCTTCCCAACCAACATCTTTTAGATATTTTTCTTTACAGACCTTTCTCCATAGACTTGATCCCGTTATATTTTTCCAAATACTTTTTCTACACAAAGCACTATTGCACCAGTCTAAATTTTTAATATTCCATCCTCCCATACCTTTTGGAAGCGCGAGACGCTCCTGATCCACAAGATGGAAAGAGCTTCCATTTCTAGACCCTTTCCATAGAAATTTAAAAATATTTGATCGAATAGACTTTATAATTGATTTGGGCACCATCATAAGAGAGAACCAATACATCGACACACTAGATAACACTTCCTACACCAAAGTTAATCTTCCTCCAAGGGACAAACACTAATACACCCAGCTACTTAAATTTTTATCAATTCTTTTAACTAACTAACTAACCACAACCAATCCAATTTCCTGTAACTGTTTGGTTTCAAGAAGAAACCAAGGTATTTAAACCCATTTTCTTGAGGCTCCATATTATAGCCAAAAACAGAAGAGACTTCATCCCTTTCTTCCACAGAAATCATATTGTGATAAAATACTAATTTTTCTGGGTTGACATCCATAACAAAAGCTAGATAAAAAAATTCCCAAAATTTTTTTCAAATACTTCCATTCTGCCACAGAGTTCTTCCCAAAGACAGTGACATCATCAACAAAAAGCAGATGCATTATAAAAATTTCAAGAGCAAGCTTCATACCTAAAAAATACCCTTTAGTTTTGCATCAGAGAGTAGTCTGCTAAAACCCTTGATCACCAATAGAAATAGCAGTGGAAACAAGGGACAGCCCTTCCTGAGTCCTCGTGAACTTGGAAAGAAAGTTGGAACTCTATTGACTAGAATGGCAAAACAAAATTATGGCACACAGGAAAGGATCCAATATTTAACATCCACAGGAACACCAACTTGGATTAAAACCATCCATAAAAACCCCCAATCAACTTTATCGTATGCTTTCGCGAGGTCTATCTTCAGTATCAAAGACCACATTCTCTTAGTCTTCGCACAATGTAAACACTCCTGAGTAACACCAATCGCTTCCATAATTTTCCTATTCATTAAAAAACCAGATTGCTCCCTTGAAATCCTATCAAATAGAATGGGCTTCAGTCTGATAGCAATGATTTTTGTTATTAATTTGTAGATCAGATTGCACAAGGAAATTGTTCTGAAGCCACGGAAAGAAGCAGGGTTCTCCTTTTTCGGAGTCAAAGTCAAAAAAGTAACATTAATTCCTCCACTCATAATTTTTTCTTTCCTGGAGAATTACACGATATCCAACAAATCTTTTCCCAAAATGTCCTCAAAAGCCAAAAAGAATTCAGCCAACCAACCATCTGGCCTTGGACTCTTGTCCTTGGAAAAGATTTTTAGAGCTGCGATTACTTCTTCAAAATTGATTTCCTTGCCTAGTTCCATCCCCTCATCTGAATTGAAAAATGAAGGAAAGAGTTTTAAAACCTACATTTCTCCCAAATATTATTTTTATGGATCTTTGTACAAATTGGAGAAATGTGAGACTGCTTCTCTTTGGATTCCTTCTTGAGCATGAGCCATACCACTTGCCTGGGTAGAGATTTCCCAAACTTTATTTATGTTTTTTCAGTAAGAAGCATGTTTGTGAACAAAAAAATGTATTCTTGTCACCTACCTCCACCCAAATCGCTCAACTTTTCAAACGCCATAAATATTCAGATCTTCTTAGAAATTCGTCCTTCTTCAAGTCCAAGTTTTTTAACTGAAAGCTGTCCTCCTCGAAGAAGTTTGAATTCAATTCCTCACTAAATTTCCTTGATATAGCCTTCAGTTTGGATAAGAACATGTTTATCTTCCTCTTTTCTCTTTATCTATACTTTAACTAATGTTTTCAATTTCTAAAAAAAAATTTGCCATGATATCCATAACATTTAACCTCTCTTGGATTTGAAATGTAGGCCAAACCTCCCTCACCATATTGCAAAAAGACTCCTTTAACCAATATTGATTAAACTTGAAAGGAAATTTGTTTACCCAATCCTCTTCTTCAACTTGCAATGCAATTGGGTTGTGATTAGATAAATTTTCCAGATGTTCCATGTTCTAAATCTTATACTTTCTTTGTCAATCAAAGAATCCGTCATGAAAAACTTGTCCAGTCTTTTACCTCCCCCCTTGTCTCCCTGTCTATAATTTTTCCAAGTGGGAGTTAGCTTTGTGGGACGAAGATCCACCAGGTTATTTCTGATAAACAAACTCTAAAGGAAAAGATCCAAGGGGTCTAGAGGGGCCAAGGATCCCCATACCTCATTTGAAAACAATGTGAAATTCATATCCCCGACAATGATCAGATTTGGCATCCTTAACACACCACTTGAATCCGCATGTTCCTAGTAGCTTCTTCGTTCTTTGCAAGGAGCATAAATATTTAAAAGTCTAACCATTCTAGCAAACCCCTGAACTTTGCCTTACAAACGAATACCAGTTTTTGTTTTGAAAGGCCTAACATCACAAGTTCTAGGGTTCCAAATTAACAGAAGACAATTAATGGCTAACATTTTAATTTTGAACCCTAATATACAAAGACATACCTGGAGATATGTGTTATACCAGTATTTTGAAACCTCCACGCCTGTAGTACTAAAACATTCAAATCTCAGTTTTTCAAATCCACAAAGATGGTTATATATATTGACTTCCTCCATATCCAAGCAACACAATTTTTATCTATACCTATTGGTATTAATTTTATTTAGCTTTATTTTTCATATTTCAATACTCTAGTTTCATATTTTGAAAACGGTACATTACATAATATAGCCTGACACCATCCCTTCCCTGTACTAGGAATGTTACATTACAAAAATAGATATGATAACTACTTCCCCATAATAAACTAAAGAAGCACTTCTCAACATAATAATATATATATTGTATTAAAAGTAACATAGTAAACTATAGAAGCACTTCTCAACACAATTATATATATATATATATATATATATTGTATTAAAAGTAGCATATACATGTTTTTAGACATAATTTAATTCACACACTTTATACGTGTCATGAAGAAATGTATTTAGTCTTCCATTTCTTCATCAAAACCAATTCATATATTTAGTCTTTCATTTCTTCATCAAAACCAATTTGTATGTGTGTGTGTGTGTGTTTATCTAAGGGCTATGAGGGATGTCATGTGTTGAGAGGTAACCACATCTCGTGTGTTTAGTGTGTTGAAATATTGTAACTTCAAAGGAAATTCTAAATGTATTTTACTGATGTACCCCAAGGGAGATGTTCTATTCCTTTGTCGGGATGTTATTATTGTAATTGGTTATCATAGAGTTATGAGGTAAATCCTCCATTGTAATTCAAGTCAATAGTACCATAATGAATATAATAAAATATAGTTTTGTAATTTCTTAGGTGAAGTCGACCCAGACAATTTACTAGGGGCCAACTTGATTAGGGTAAAAGTCAGTTGACAAAAAGAGTATAAATAGAGGAGTTGTGCTTCTCATTTGAACACAAACTCACTCACTTGTGTAGCGCATAGGAGAGAGAGTGAGAGACATACCAACATGTTTTGGGGTTTTATCTTATACATCTTATATAGATGAAGTTTTGTTGGGTTTTCTTCTCCTTGAGGGTTTCCCAGGATAAATATTGTCGATCTTGTGATTATGTTTCTTTTAGTGATTATGCATATGTTACTGTTGTGAATTTGGATTAAACACTAATGATATCTAGCTAAGCATATGAAATCTTAACATGGTATCATAGCTAGCCTGAATAGAACAACTTTCACAAGGTGAAACTCTCTCTCCTATCCCTCTGAAATAAATTAGGGTTTCTGCAAAGTTTGGAATTTTGAAGATATGTTTGCATAGAAATTTCCACCTCCCTAGAGTGCATCTATCGATCCTTGGATCAAACTTTTTGGGTGGTTGAATCTCCGGGAAAGCCAAGCCCTAGTTTGGACCTGAATCGAAAAACCGGAACCAGAAATTCTACAGAACTTGCAACCTCGCAAGCAAGTTTTGAAGGGTGAATATTTGGGATCTCTATAAACCAAATGGACCAACCAAGTCACCCCAGTCAAGTGCATCTCCTGGTAAGGTCAGCTTTTCATTTTGATAAAAATTCAAATTTTAGTGACCTCCTCGATAGGATGGCCCCAAGCACTAAGCTTGAGGAAAAATTGGAAGGCATAGAAAACTTCCTAGCATGGAAGTATAGGATTGGTCTCATTCTTAGAGAGAAGGGTCTTGAGAAGTACATCAAGGATGAAGTTGCAAAACCAAAAGAATATGAAGCTAAGGAGAAGCATGAGAAAGACCTAATTAAGGCAAGGAGGACCATTGTTGATTCTATCAAATATCACTTGATCCCTCAAGTGTCATCTAAGAAGACACCAAATCAAATGTATGATGCACTTTCCAGAATGTATGAGGGAAAGAACATCGACAGGAAGATGAATTTGAGAGCTCAAAGAAACGGCACCAAGATGAGCAAAGCAGAATCAATTCAATATTACTTCACAAGGGTATCCCAGTTCAGGGAACAACTAAGGGCCATTGGAGACACCCTTAATGAAGATGAACTAGTTATGACTGCTCTCAATGGTCTCACTAGACCTTGGGATTCATTCATACAGACTATGTGTGCCAGAGAAGAAAGTATGAAGTTTGACATTGTATGGGAAGATTGCATTCAAGAAGAAGCTAGAGTAGCTAACCAAGAAGCTCTACTTAGAGAAGATGATCAAGATCTAGCCATCCATACTAAAAGAAGAAAACAATCAAACTTCAAGAAGGATAGTCATAAACTTCCAAATAAGTTTCAAAAGAAAAGATAAAACAATCAGAAGAAAGATTACTCAAAGTATCAATGCTATAGCTGTCATAAGATAGGACACCTTGCCAGAGAGTGTCCATCAAAGAAGAATAACAACAAAAGACATCATGCTCATCTAGTTGAAGATGAGGATGAGGAAGAAAAAGAAAGACCTCGAAAGAGACTAACAAAAGAAGATGTAGAAGAATATGTATTATTATCTTCACTCTATGGGTCTGTAACACCTAGAGAAGAAACATGGCTTATTGATAGTGGTGCTTCAAAGCACATGACAAGGAAGAAGCAAACTCTGTCAAGACTCGAAGAAAAGAGCTCTCCCATCAAAGGTATTGGTGAATCAAGCTACAAGCTTGACTCTTGAACTTCCATGAAGATGAAGGAAGTAATATATGTACCGAGTTTGAAAAAGAACCTACTTTCCATCTCAGCAGTAGATAAGAAAAGATATATAGTTGCTTTTATAGATGGACAAGTACTCATGTGGTCCAAAGGAGAGACACTTGAAGATGTTGTGGTCATTGGTGAAGAAGGAGGACTATACAAACTCAAAGGACATCCAGAGAAGGCCCTTGTCCATGAGACTACTAGCTCAATTGAACTATGGCATAGGAGGCTTGATCACATCAACTACAAAGCACTACCCTATGTGAGCAAGGTGGTAACAAGGTTACCAGATCTGAATATTGATCATAAAGGAAATTTCAAAGGATGTGCAAGAGGAAAAAACATCAAGAATCCCTTTGCGAAAAAGTGAAACAAAGACTAAAGGTATGTTGGAATTAATTCATTCTGATGTATGTGGTCCTATGCCCTCCACATCTTTAAGTGGGTATGAATATTATGGCGCATTTATTGATGATTATTCAATAAAGACATGGATATAATTCTTGAAGACTAAGAGTGACGTGTTCAGGAAATTCAAGGAATTCAAAGCCTTGATAGAGAACCATTTAGAAAGAAGAATCAAGAAACCGAGATCAAATAATGGTGGAGAATATACTTCAAAATCATTTGAAGCATTCTACAAGGAAGCTAAAATCAAGAGGGAACTAACCACTCCCTACAATCCTCAACAGAATGGTGTTGCGGAAAGAAATAATAGAACCATTATGGAAGCAGTGAAAAAAATGATTCATGACCAAGACCTCTCCATGCACCTATCGGTTGAAGTAGCAAGAACAGTTGTGTATGTGCATAACTCACGGTACTCTTGGATTCAAGACTCCTGAAGAAATGTATACAGGAAAGAAACCTGAAGTGAGTCATCTCAAGATATTTGGTTGTCCATAATATGTACATATTCCAAAAGAGAAGAAAACCAAGTTGGATCCTTCTGGATAGAAGGGAGTATTTGTTGGATAATGTGAAGTCTCCAAAGTCTTCAGGATATACATTTCAGGTTTCCATCATATAGAGATTAGTAGGGATGTAACATTTGGTAAAGAGACAGCTCTTAAGAAATCCAGAAGGTGTCAGCTTGAAGAAGTACATGAAGAGGATGTACCTCCCAAAAAAGAAGAAGTTGAACCCTCTCCTGAAATAGTAGCATCTGAATATCATGATATGCTAGAACCTCTGGAACCCCCAATTATGAATATATATCAAAAGAGAAAATATGTTTGGGTAAGATAAATCATACAAGAAGCAGAAAAGTATGGATCTCCAAAAGGCTCCACAAGAACAAGCAAGATATCAAAGCCATTCTCTAGTTATGTAGTTTTGATGTGTGACCTTGTAGATCAAGAACCCACCAGCTACGAGGAAGTTGCACAGAAAAAAGAGTAGGTGGAAGCAATGACGAAAGAATACCAGTCAATAATGAAGAATGATGTTTGGGATATAGTACCCAAACCAGAAAACAAGAGTGTGGTATCTTCAAAATGGATCTACAAGATAAAACATGCAGTTGATTGAAGTATTGAAAAATACAAGGCAAGATTTGTGTCTAGAGGATTTTCTCATAAATAGGGGATTGATTATGAAGAGACATTTTCTCCAGTAGCAAGGTATGCTTCCATTAGAACCATAATGGCACTTGCTTCCATGATGAAGTGGGATCTACACCATATGGATGTAAAGACAGTCTTCTTGAATGGTATGATTGAGGAAAAAGTTTACATTGAACAATCTACACCAAATGGATGTAAAGACAGTCTTCCTGAATTGTATGGTTGAGGAAAAGGTTTACATCGAATAATCACAAGGATTTGAAATCAAAGATAGAGTGACTCGTGTATGTAAAATGAAAAAGACTCTATGGACTGAAGAAAGCTCATGGAGCTTGGTATGGTAGAATAGATAGCTTCTTGACAAGCTTTGGCTTTACCAAAAGTAAAGTTGATCCTGACCTTTACATGAAGATTATGGATGATGAACATGTCATATTATTGTTGTATGTGGATGATCTATTTCTAAACTGGAAATGAGAAACAGATCACAGAAAGCAAGAGGAAGCTAGCTGAAGAATTCGAGATGAAAGATATTTGATTGATGCATTATTTCCTCGGGCTGGAAGTGTGGCAGACCCAAAAGAAATATTTATGAACCAAGGAAAGTATGCAGTAGAAATCTTGACAAGATTTGATATGTTGGATTTTAAATCCATGGCCACACCCATGGATACCAACCTGAAGTTGATATCTGATGAATCATCAGAATTAGTGGATATGACTCATTACAGACAAATTATTGGGTCATTAATGTATCTGGCGAATACAAGGCCATATATATGCTTTGTTGTGAACACCTTAAGTCAGTATATAGTTAAACCTATATGGGTTCACCTGATAGCTGCAAAGCATGTGATGAGGTAACTAAAAGGTACAATAGACTTTGGACTATACTATGTTAGAGATCATAACTACAGATTGTATGGATATACGGATTCAGATTGGGCAGGAAGTGCCAAAAACAAAAAGAGCACCACAGGTGGATGTTAATGTCTCGGATCCGCCATGATCTCATGGTTTAGTAAGAAACATTCCAATGTTGCTCTCAGCACAGCTGAAGCAGAGTACATAGCATCTTGCTCTGCTAGTTGTGAAGCAATATGGCTTCGGAAACTGATATCAAGTCTATTTGACATGGAGTTGGATACCACAGTGATTCTTTGTGACAACCAGAGTTGACAAAGAATCATATGTTACATGATAAATCAAAGCACATAGAAATCTGATACTTTTATATAAGGGATATGGTACAAAAGGGAGCTATCAAGCTCCAGTATGTGAGTACCGATGAGCAAGTTGTTGATGTGTTGACCAAGCCTCTATCTCGAGTAAAGTTTGAATATTTATGTGACAAGCTTCGGTGTAGTCAGAAAATACTTTCCTTGCATGGAGGAACAGTGATGATACTACAAAATTTCATAGCCAGAAGTAATGATGAAGATATGGACTCTCTTTGAAAAGGAAAAAAAGTCAAAGATATGAACCCTCCTTGGACAAAGGGGGAGTTGGTTGATGATATGGATCCTCCTTAGAAAGGGGGAGTGATGATAAGAGTGTCATTGATAATGGGATGGCAGTGAAGCTCCAGTATGAAAGAGGCCAAATACGCCTGAAGATGTTGACAAGGTCCGACATTCACTTGTGGACAATAGTATCCTCTTTTGAGGATGGTCTTGCAAAAAATAAAACTATGTTCCTAAGATTGGTCCTTACTAGCTGACGATGGCCCTGCAGACGTTACTCTTGAATGGAGAGTGTACCCACATTCATTTGTGGATGTCGTAGAATAACACTCGCTTAGGAGTGGTCCTAGCTTTGAAGTTGAGGATGCTCTGCGATGATTCCTTATGGACGACAAGACATGCATTGAGTTGCAGTCGAGATCTGCAGTTGGAGATGTTACTCTCGAATGGAGAGTGTAGCCACATTCATTTGTGGATGACGTAGAATAACACTCGCTTACAACTAGTCCTAACTTTGAAGATGAGGATGCTCTACGACGAGTCCTTACAGACGACAAGACCTGCATTTAGATGCAGTCGAGATATGCAATTGCAAACGATACTCTTGCATGGAGAGTATGCCTACAGGTACATGTATATGTCATAGTATAACACTTGCTTGGAGTGGTCCTAGATCTAACAGGATGAGGATGTTCTACAATGAGTCCTTGTGGACAATGTGTTCCTGCATTCATTTGCGAACGAATCAGTTGGTCGATACTATGGACCCTCATCGTGCTAGCAGACTCTCCTTTACATTTATAAACAGTTCGGTCGTATTAGTTTGTCCATACGGAATGCAATATTTTTTTTAAACTAAGGTTTAATTATACCAGAAATAAAAAATAATTAAATTATTTTTAAATTATGAATTTTCTGACCATTTGATTGATCCGTCAGTGAGTGACGTCAAGATTGAAAAACGCTCTACAGCGTTGGTAGCTGAGGTGAGGTAAGCATTTTTTAATGAGTTCATTAAATCAATTATTCTAGTCACGTTTGCATATTGATTATATACTTACTCGCCCAGCAATAGCATGACTGCCAACACAACATGATAATAATAATTATAAAGCATTGATGTTCAGTTCAGGTTTGCATATTGATTATATAGGTACTAGCCCAGCGATAGCGTGACTGCCAACACAACATAATAATAACTTTGCATTTAGATTTGTGGAATAATTTTGATTACGCCTGCTCGACCCTATTGCCATTCCCATTCACTTTCATTCTTTTAGGGGGTCAAGCTACGAAAAACCCTGACCATTTTTCCCTGGCCGTCGGCAACAACGCCTAGGTAAATCTGCGCGTCTCAAATTCTGCAAATATATCGGATGATTTATTACTCTTCTGCTTTGAAATTTTTTCTCGTCTGTTATTCATGCGATTTCTGTTAAAATAAAATAGGTTTAAGAGATGGTTGCTTAATCATATCTTGTGACTGTAAATAGGACTTTTAAATTTTTCAAATATAGGATGAATTGTTCTTGTTTTGGTTTGAACTTGTTTCTCATTGGGACTCATGCGATTTCAATTTCTGTTAAAATCAAACAACCTCATGTGTCAAAATATTAGGTTTCAGAGATGGTCGTTCAATTAGATCTTGTTACTCTAATTTATCGTACTAGTTTTTTGCCTCCTCAACCGGGCTGTCCATTGAAGAAAATAGATATTGATAAAAAAGCATGGGCTTGTACAACAAATAATAACATGTATAAGTCCAAGATTAATACTATGCCTACTCATGAGGAGGCCAAAATAGATGAGAATGTTGAACCTCCTTACTGTATCATTTTGTTGAAACCGTGGTTCAAGGATTCAGTATCAATGCTCGCACGGGTCCTCGGTGAGGACAACGACAACTTGGTGCATGGGTATGCATTTCCATTTCCCGCTCTGCTACTAAATTCTAGTTGGGATAATACCCGTAGTGACCAGTGCAGTTCACTTTCCATTTCATGGTTCCAGTTGGGGGTCAGTGATGAACAAGGAAGCTTTCCCCCGACACAGTGAAGCTTTTCCTCTCGAATAAGCTCTTAAAGTTTCATACCTATGGCCCTTTTCTCAGAGATCGTGGAGTCTTACGGTCGCAACCCATTTTGGAGTGGGCTAGGACTTTAAAAGAAGTAAGGTTAGGAATAAAACTAAGGAAAGGGGTGAATTTAGTTATGGATGAGCGTGACTGAGGACAGAAGTCCAGTATGCGGTAAGCATGTTGGTCTTCAGTAGGGAAACGAGGAAACAACCTCTCTGGGACACAAACCAGCCTTATTGGGGCTTGTCTTTTCTTTTCACTGAAAAGAGATAGTTAGGTGAAATTTTGGCCTCATAGGTAAGATTTTACCATGATTTAGAAAACCTAAAAAAATAGTTTATAAATTGGTCTACATAGAGGAAGAAAAGAATGTCGTCAAACCTGACACTGGTCTGGACCTACATGACTTTTACCCATATGATTGCTAGTATCTATCAGTTTACATGGTCTGAACAGGATTATTTCTCTTTTAGTCCTCAATGTTTATCCTTATGAGTGTATTGCAGACAACTCGAGTCAGTGTCCCAACGTTCTGGGCATATTTTCGCCTTAAATTTGTAATAGTTATTACATAAGAGATGGAATGTGAAACTTCGTAAACTAGAATGGGATAATTTCTGAGCCCAAAATTTTATCATCTAGCCCCCAACTGCATTATAAAGTTTATCTTATTTCTTGGCAAAAAAAAATGCAAAAAAGAACGAAACAAAGGAACAAGATGAATTGCATCCCATGGTTAGCTGAACAAGATGAATAGCACACTAATACAGACCTTATTTTCATAAATTTACCAACATAGCATGTGCAACATTTCCCATGTTTACGAACTTCGAAAGTAAAGAATACAGCTGATGACATTTTCGCGGGCTCAAGCCAAAAAAGTTGACAAATAAAAAGGAAGAAACTTAAACTAACATACTCGAAGGATATAGGACTTACTCCATGTACTGATCAATGATGTTTGTATCGAGGTAGTTGTCCAGCTTCGCAACTGCATCTTGACATCGTGATTGCATTGGTTTCTTCCCTGACATATTACAAGTTTCTTCATGTTCATCAAGTATTGGGATCACAACTACAAGCTGTCGGTCCTCCCAGCTAACACCAGGAATTTTCTTCGACCCAAACACACTACAAGTCATTGAGGATTGCACCACATATTTTCCTTCTTTGCACACCTCTAGTTTTATTACAATTATTGGCCAGACACCCTTCTTCTAAACCCAACACCACAAACAGTCCATCTGTACAGTTATTCTCAGATTCAAAATCATCGATCCAGCGAGAGACCCTTTTTCTTTCACGGCTCTTCAAAGGCAGCGCTTTCCCTTTTTTTTATCTGCAGTTCCCTTATAGACGCTAATTTGAACAATTCTGCGCCCAGGGCTTAAAGAATTGTCTTCCAGCGTGAAATTAACTTCCGGCGACACAGACTCTCACGCAGTAACACCGGACCTTATGTTTATGATTTCTATATTTTAGGCTTTCCGTATTTCTGCAGTACTTGGACCTTGAATATCTAAGGCATTCATAGTTTTTGGAGTTTACAAGAAATTTTCAGGGTTTTTTGGATTTTCAGACTTCAAAAAAATTTCAGGGCCTTTGGGATTTTCGCACTCCACACTTTCAGGGATCGTAGGATTCCTACGTTTTCCAGACTTAAAATTGCCTGGTCTTTTAGGGTTACAAGCATTTTGAGGCTTTCCAAATGGCAATTTTTCTTGGCTTTTGATGCTTTTACGGTTTCTGTGGTTTTCCACTTTCATTGATGGATCAACCTCGATGTTTACAAACCCATCAGGGTTGCAGCTTATTGCTTTTCTGCTCATAGATTCGACCCCTGCACCGAGTCTACTACGCTTCCGGGAGGAAGATCTTTCGCGACGACTAACGGAAGCAGAAAACAAAGAATACACTTTATGGCATAATATTGAAGGCCTTCAGAGAAGAAGAACTTACATCCATGGTGTTTTATTGTCATGGAAAGTTCGAGCCCAGATACTGCATTAAAAACTGCATGCATTTCCCTTAATGTATAAGCAAATGCGACCTTCACAAGGAAATGCCAAATGTAAAAAATAAGCAAAACTCCGGTGCATTTTTCTATGATAGCATTTTTCTGAAAGAAGAGATGAGAGTCCAAACACAGGATTATGCTTGAGATGAGAAAACTAACCAGATATGGCTGAGGTAAGTATGCCATCTCCAATAATCATACTTGTGCAAAGTACAACCGCGATTAGCAATGCAGTATGCAAATTCCTATGCTTTTCAATTATTTTTTTAACCCTTGACCCACTCTTTGTCTCTGGAAGTTTTTCCAATTTGTAAGTTGAGACTTCCTCATCACCAACCTGACGGTTACACAAAAGACTAATATTGGCATGCCTGCATAATAAATAATATAATGCAAATGTCTCGCCTGCATTATCATGACAAATTAGAGGCATTGATAGAAAGTAGAAGTGCTAGGTTGTCATGCAAAGAGGCAATTTATTGAGGTTTTGTCGTTCAAAACAAGGAAGAAGCAGTCCATCTGCAAAAGAAAACCTCTCTCAATTAATTATTGAGACTTCAAATTGAAACTAATTGGAGTTTTAGGTTTCAAAATAGTTACCTTACGTCGAATTTTCACAAGGCCTCTTTTGTGGAATTCTCTTTGGACCACAGCAAACCCTAGCGTCCGCCATGGAATGACTGGCCCAAGCTCCGAGTTCCAGACCATCTCCAGAGCTCAAAAGAGTGCCCAGCAAGGCATTTTAATGCAATGAAAACTAAAGATGGTTGCTTGCAGTGTAAAAAATAAGTTTTTAAAACACCCTCGTTGCAGCCTGTAATTTTGAATCAGCCTATAACTAAATCCATAAAGCCGCTATCTGTAGAGCAGACTGTGATGTTGAATCTGAGCTCTGGTTTCGGTTTAATAAAAAAAAACCATGAACTTTGAAAAGTTCAAGTCATTGGCACTGTGGAGAGACCTACGGAGTTCCGATTGACACCCAGGAGGTACAGATGGCCACAATTAGGATTCATGGCTCCTGGCTCCATATAATGATTATAGATTGTTCAGACAGTGCCACGTGGGGCTTTCACAGACCTGCCGTAAGAACGTGGTGCCTAGGCTCATTTAAAAATTATGAATGCAGCTAACCAGGACTCACAGGTCATTGTCACTTTTTGTATTTTCTAGGATTTTGGGTTGATTTAGAATTTAGCCAATTAGAATTTTTGAAGATTTTTGTTGTTTGAGAATTGGCCAAAATATTTGAATTTTTTTTTCTCAATTGAACTTGGGAGTAAACTTTCTACCCGAACATTTGCACAGATGGGAAATGCGTGATGTGACAGCTCAATGTCCGATCGGTGCAAATGGTCTGTTAGAAAACTTTCTACCTGAACATTTGCACAGATAGGAAATGCGTGATGTGACAGCTCAATGTCAGATCGGTGCAAATGGTCTGTTAGAAAATTTACTCCTTGACCTTGTAGTGATTTGAACTTATAATGCTACTATGTAGAGAATTTGAGTTGATTTAGACCTATAATAATAAAATTATCAGTCTTGAATTATAATAAAATTAAATCTTACCTCCAAAGTAACAAGGTAATGGTTTTTTTTATGTAGTGAGTGTGGTAACAGGATATATGAATGGTGGTTCAAACATATTAATCTAGCTATACTATACTATTTTTTTTTTTCATTTATTATGTTTGTTAGTATTTTTTCATAAATTAACGTTTGGTAAAGTTATAATATTTTTAATTAAATTTATTTTTATGGAAAATCATTTATCTCATAAATAATGTTTGGTATATAGTTGTAAATTTATTTTTATAGAAAATTATTTATCTCACAAATAATTGGTTGTGGATGATCATGTCTATTGAATTGTGTCCCATCATTGGGGGCTTCATGTGGTCATCATTTCTGTAACCTTTGCATTTTGCATAAAATTTAATTTATCTCAAATTTGAAAGATTTATAATAGTTTAAAAGATTCATAGTAATTTGATGATCATGTCACAAAATTTGTTGTTGACATTGATATAATCATTGACTATGGATTAGCCACACTTTAGCCATGCACATATGTGAGACATGTAATCTATGCACACTAGACATTTAATCTATGCACACTAGAGACATGATCGTATACATACAACACATACACAACTAACAACCATACAAGTCTTTGTTGTAATTAGATTTTAACAATTATCAATTATTGTGAAGACCTTGAACTTAGTGATTAAATGGCATTTAAAATCATCTTTCTCTGCGATTTGAAGTTTTTTATGGCAATTATTGTGTTTCCTTTGGAAGTCTTCTTGACTTTGAGGTGTTCCTCTAACACAAAAGCTATAGAAAGGAAAACCTAAAAGAAAAGCATCCATGCAAAATAATAAGTTTGCCATTTGGAAGGTAGGTGATGCATGAATGATGTTGCTAGAAAATTTCTAGTGGCCTTATGCAAAAGGCTTTCTTCTTTGCTAATAGCTTTTTGTCATTCATTTTATAGAAACACCTATTGGCAATGTCGAGGACATTGCTACCTAGTGGCTCTTGTTTTTATAAGGATTCTAAAACTATAAATCAATTAATAATAACCAAGTTTTGCAAATATTTTATTTTATTTAAAAAAGAATAATATGTCATGGTGGACGATACAGTTTCACAATGAGACTATAAATTTATGTACAAAATATAATGAGACTATAAATCTATGTACAAAACATACTAAATGCAGGTTTGTACATCAATGACACTATTCTAGTATAATATGTCATATTCAAATTTCCCTTATCATTAAATTACATTTTTTGGACCAAATAATAAATTCATAATTCTTTTTTCTTTAAAAAGAAGAATTTTAAGGTAATTCATTGTAAAACATAGGGTGTTAATTAATTCCACATACACTTCTTATATGATTATGTGAATAAGCAAAAAGCCAATGAGCTAATTTTGAAATTTGGCCCAACCAAACCAACCAAGGAGGTTTTCCCCTTATTGTTTTACCTTCGCCCGGTGTTATGTATGCAAATATCATATAGACAATGAGCTATCTTTTTTTTGTTCTCGAAAAGTTGTTCAATCTAACATTTGTATGGCAATATATTGTACCACGTAGGCACCACAGGTGAAGATCCAAGGACCAGGTGAATCCACCAACCAGGGAATGGTTATTTATACATGCCTCCATGATCGTTTATATATATATATATATATTATCTTTTATATTATCTTTATGGTAAGTGGGTATGTTCTTCTAATTATTTGCCATGAATTGTTGGTTATTCATTCATTAGCTATGAGTTCTCCATGCATTGCTACCCATTATCCATTCATCGGCTGCTAGTTATTTTAAATATATATATAATTGTTTATTTTAAATTATGAATGATTGCCATAGAATCAATCTAGTCATTACACTTGTCTCATCCTCGTCCGTAAATGAAAAAAATAGGTCGTAGTCCACCCCAAATCTCAATCTAGTCATTACACTTGTCTCATCCTCATCCGTAAATGAAAAAACATAGGTCGTAGTCCACCCCAAATCTCAAATAAAAACCTCTATGAGTGTAATTATTAGGTAGATAGACATTTAGATATTATCTCAGATTTTGTGCTCCCTTGAGCAAATCAACAAGATTAACTCGAGTGTAACAAGTGTCCAACGGATTCATTTCATGGTCGTCATATCTTGTTATGCTTAAATGCATCTTCATTAAGATTTATATAAGCTTCAATTAAACACTAGTAAAAAAAAAGAGTAACAATAATAATTTTTCCTATACAGCTTTGCTACTAATTTCACTTGTTCAATAGCAAATTTATTATTCTAAATCAAAATAAAATTAGCATGCGCAACTTACAATTTTATTGGGTTTTTCCATTACATTTTGCAATTTACCTATCCTTGAAGTAGGGACTAGCTACCATTTAGCTCTTGTTGTAATTGGTCAACATAGAGTTACGAGGTAAAGCCTCCATTCTAAGTCTGTTCAATAGTATCCTAATGAATATAATGAATTACTGTTTCGTGATTTCCAAAGTGAAGTCAAGCATTGAACACAGACTCGCTTGTATAGCCCATACGAGAGAGACATGCCAACAAAGAAGAAAATACATGTTTTGAGGTTTTATCTTATACATCTTATACACAGGAAGTTTTGTTGAGTTTTCTTCCACTTGAAGGTTTCCCAAGATAAATACTATGTCTATCTTGGTATTGTGTTTCTTTCAATGATTCTGCATATGCTATTGTTGTGAATTTAAATTAAACATTAATGATATCTAGCTAAGCATATGAAATCTTTAACATATTGATTGGTCACCTAAACAGTTTCAATAAATTCTCTCATATGTATTTTAAAAAGTGATGTTTAATCTGAATTGCAGTGCATTGAAGGAGGTCGTAATTTGTCATTAGTTCAAAGTATATCATGAATGTGTTTAAAAACCAATTTTATCTGAACGCAATAAACCAAGTTGAATCTTTGGTTAGGTATTGACTCCACGAGTAAACCAAGTAATAAACAAGTTATGCTCAATACTATACCAAGTAAGTTATGCACAATAGTATTCGTTCATTAGTTTGATAAATAAATAAATAAAACGAATAATCTTATTTTTCCAAAATAATTTAAAAACTACTCTAATATAGATGCAGAATTAAGAAAGGAGGTTCAAAAGGTAAAAGAAGCCAGGAAGGAAGGAAAATGGGCAATAATCAGAAATAGGAAAGCTGTTATTAGAGATAGAAACCAAAAAAATAATAATAAATAGCAATTCAACGTGCTCCGGATTCTTTCTTGGAACTGTCGGGGCTTTCCATGGAACAAAGGCCCCAAGCTAAGTTGGATCTCTAATGAAGTTGATATTATTTTGTTAGTTGAAACTTGGGAGCACGCAGAATCTAGGGTCCCTAACATAGATGGATTTGTGCTTTGGTCAATCTGGAACAAGCGATCCTCTCGCAGAGGCATTGGGGGTATAGCGTGTTACATTAAGAAAGACATCTCCCCCCATGCTAGGCTTTATTAAAAAGACCCTCACAACCAGTATATGTGGATAGAAATCACTGACATCAACAATAGAAAAACCTACATAGCTATATGCTATTTTGCCCCTATTAACTCTAACTTCTATAAGAAGAACAATTTGGATAAAAATTGTCCTTATAATGGACTAGATAATGATATTTCTAGACTTAGGAATGAAGGTAGTATCCTTTTAATGGGCGATTTTAATGCTAGAACTTCTAATAACCAAGCTATTCTCCTAAGCAATTATTCCAACCCTAATCCTCTCTGGTTAGATGAAGACCTTACTTTAGCTAGCAGGTACAAGAGAAGCTCTGTAGATTTAGGGGAAAATTTGTTTGGGTCTGAGTTAATCAAACTCTGTAGTTCTCAAGATCTCATAATTTGCAACGGTCTAACGAAGTGGCCTAGCTCTAACCAGATGACCTGTATCCATGGGCTTGGTAGCAGCGTAGTAGATTATGTTATTTCTGATATTTCTTCATACAACGATATAATAAATTTGGACGTTCTAAATGACCATGAGCCTGATTCGGATCATAAACCTTTACTGGTAACTCTCAACTATGCCATTCATAGAGATCCCATAGAGAATAATCCTTATAACCAAAAGAACTTGATCTTTGATAGGAATAAACAAGATCTTTTTATAAATGAGTTACAAATTAATTTGCTTCCTTTATTAAGTACAGACAACATTGAAGACCTGTATTATAATTTTACCACAACCCTCTCTTATTCCATTAACAAGTTCTCAATTGAAGTTTCGAGTAATAAAAGAAATAGAAAAGCCAACCCTTGATATGATACTGATTGTAAAAATGCGAGGAGAGAGATTAAGGAAGCTCTTGATGAATCTCTTAAAATTAACAAGATAAAAAATTACAAAGCCCTTACTAAAAAGAAAAAAAAGCAGTATATTGACAAAAGGCAAAACAATCTCTTATACCTCTCTAAGACGGCCCCTAAGAAATTCTGGAGGCAAATTCTAACTAGAAAAACTAAAGATAACAATAAAATTTCTCTACACCACTGGAATTCCTATCTTAATAAGCTTTATGACTCCCCGAATGTCATAGACCACTTTGAAACCCTCCTCACAATGGAAGAAGTGTTCTCTTTAAAACACAGATTTTGGGGTTAAGCGTCTAGCTAATGGAAAAGCTAAGGACATTGAAGGTTACCAGGCAGAAATCTTAAAAATTGGAGGTCCAGTCATCATCCCTCACATCCACAGGCTTTTTAATCAAGCAGTCAAGCAAGGGTTCCCTAAACCTTGCACTCAGAGCCTCATTATCCCTATTTTTAAAAGTGGGGATACAAATAACCCCTCAAATTATCGAACTATTATGATAAGCCCCTTCTTAGCCAAGTTATATGGTATTATTTTGGAAAAGAAAATTAGCATTTGGCTTGAAAGTGAAGGTAAGCGAGCTAAAGGCCAAGCGGGTTTTAGAAGGCATCACTCAACAACGGACCACCTTATTACGCTTAGGATCATTATGGAGGAGTGCCGCAATGATAAATCCAATCTCTTTTGCTGCTTTGTGGACTTTAGAAAGGCTTTCGATACGGTACCTAAAAATAACCTTTGGAATAGGTTAGAAGAGCTTAAGGTTCCTTTCGAGCTGAGAGCTGCCACGATAAGGCTCTACGAGAATGTAATTGCCAAGTTTAAAAGCAATGAGGGGTGGTCGAAAGATTTTCAGTGTAATATCAGAGTTAAGCAAGGTTGCCCCCTCTCCCCTACCCTTTTTGGCATTTACATTGATAAGTTAGAGGGTTGTTTAGAAGAAGCAGGCTATGCTGGTACGATCTTAGCTGGAATAGTCATCATCCTCCTTCTTTATGCTGACGATATTGTCCTTATGGCAAGGTGTTCTTTTGATCTTGATAAACAGCTTCGACTCCTCAAAGATTTCTGCTCTAACATGGGTATGACTGTTAACACTGACAAAACAAAAGTTATGATTATCAAATCCAAAAATGATACATACGCTAATTTTATGTATGACAATAGCAACTTGGAGGAAGTGTCTTCTTACAAGTACCTAGGAATTGATATTCATCACAAGCTCAACTGGAACTATAGCATTAAGAAAAGGATTAACGGAAGGTGGAAAGCTTACTTTGGTCTTGAAAATAATTGTAAAACGACAAACCTCATGATGTGGGATAAAAAGAAGCTCCTTTTTGAAACTCTAGTCACTCTTGTCATCTTGTATGGGTGTGAGGTTTGGGGTTGCAACATCTCTAGAGAATCCTGAAGAAAGATCGAGCAAATCCAGAAGCGTTTTATAACTTATAACCTCAATAAAAAACAATACACCCTATCCTATTCTCCTTATAGAAGTGGGTCTTTCCTCCATCGAGAGCCTAGCTATGACTAGACTCCTGTTATATAAGAAAAAATCAATAACATGGGAGACCATAGACTCCCTAAGATAGCTTTAAACTCCAGCCAAAACCACTTAAGGCTCAAGCGTGGGTGGTATAAAGATACCAGGTCCTGGTTAAATCACTGGGAGATCGATGAAAATGTTGCTTTACAGAATATTAATAACATTAAAAATATTATTTCTTCTAAGTTTAAAGAAAAGTTGTGGTGTGAGAAAGATCTCAAGGCTAAAAGAAAATTAAGATATTATAAGGAGGTCATCAACCCTACTCTTGAAGATCAAAAGTATCTCTCTGTTTTGGTCAGTACTAAGAAAAAAATTAACATAGCTAAGATAAGAACGAACACGCATGAGCTCCATAGTGAAACTGGTCTTTGGACAGTCCCTAAAACACCATGGGTAGAAAGGGTCTGCCAACTTTGTGAGAGTAAGAACATTGAAGATGACAATCATTTTCTCTTAGAGTGCCCTACGTACACCCACATTAGATCCCAGTTTCATAATCTTTGTTGCAATACCGACTTTCCTAGCCTTTTAGCCTGTCAAAATTATAGTAAGCTCGGGACGCTTCTTTCCAAAGCTCTTTGAGCATAAAAAAATAACTTTAAAGCAAACTAATTAATTCTATTCTTTAGGTCCGATAGACCAAAGTTTGGTCTCAAAAAACGTTAACCATCATCATCATCATCATCATCATCAAATATTCATAATATTTGAACTTCTCACCCAAAACTTCAAGTTCAACATATAAGTATCCTCTAAAACTTATCTTCATTCATAAACCCTTGAAATCTCTACGTATAAGTAATCCTCTCTAAAACTTATCTTGACATTTTTTACGTGTTCAAGTTTATATTTCTTAAACATGGCATTTTAAATGGGACACGAGATATGATAGGTAAAGGGTATGGTTTATTTTCTCGTTTTAGAACAAGATGTAAATATAAACAATGTTCATCGTCTTCATCTCTTATATGGAAGAATTTGTTATAGAATAAAACGATAAAACTTAAACAATGTTCATCGTCTTCATCTCTTATATGTAAGAATTTGTTATAGAATAAAACGATAAATCATTTGTTATAGAATAAAACGATAAAACTTGGGACAAGAGAGTAGATCAAAAGATGTCGAATATGCCTTCCCTACATTCTCCATAATGTAGGAAAGTAGTAGCGTAATTTAATGAATCCATTAATTCTGAATGCTACAAAAAGAATACAAGCCAGATGATAGAATAAATAGGCGTAGGATGTAGAGAATCGAGACATAGTGAATACAATAAATAGATGCCCTTTTCATCATATACATCCAGAAAGCTGTATGCCCTGAGAGAGGCTTGTGTATTTTGAGAAGGAATTTTTATTCATAAATAGAACAGAGAATAGCCTCCTTTCTTTTGAAAATGACTTTCAAACAAAAATGACAAATATCGATGCCCAAAAATTTCACCGTGGAAAAATGTTAAAGGTAAACTGCCACTAAATTTTCTGCTTACAAAGGTAAATAAGATGGAAACCGAAAGATAATTTTAAATCCATGTTTAAAACAATAAAAACAACGTGCTGTTTTTATCTCCTATATGTTTTAGTTGCATTCAAAACATGCTAGAAGCATTTCTGAGAGATACTATTTTATGCTAAACTGCAAGAATGTCGTAAACTTCTGTACATAACTTCTGTACGTGAACTGCTGATAACCGTTGTGCGAAACCCTATATGATATATATTTGCCACAGGGAAATTGATCTATTTGTCAGAGGGAAATGGTGCAACAGAGCATTAATTGATGCAAGTCCCCTAAAAATCAAGGCAAATCTTGATTAAGCGGAAAATATTTAATTTGAACCAAATCAAAGAAGATATAAAAAACCAATTCAAGCAATAAATCATCCCATATAATTAAGTGTCCAGCACTATAAAGAAGATAATAAGAAGCTTAAGGGAGTGCCTCCCCAAATCAACTAAAAGCTAAATGCTAAATCCGCAAGAGTATGGAAAAAACCGCAGCACAACTCTTTAATAACACTTCTACATTCATTGTAGGAATAGGAAGTCTGAATAGACTACATCCAGTTCAAACAGCTTTAAAGACCAAATAATGTTTTGAGACATAATTTACTCATAAATCCAAGAATGCAAGCTGCTCTGCCAATCGACCACACCATCGGGAAACCATAGTGCTATTTCCTTCTTTGCACTCTCAACTGCATCACTGCCATGGATGACGTTCCTGCAAAACAACTCATAATGAAATTAACTATGCATCCGAATTAAGAACCAAAAGGATGTTAGGCTAACAATTTACATGTCGGTCTCTAAGTCAGAAAAGCATAAGAAATTAAAGATGTGACATTAATGTTCAATGATGAAAAACCTAAGAGTATTATTAATTATGCATCAAATAAACTTCACGTCAACCAAATAAACATGTCTATGGCATGCACTATCAGCAAACCCATGTATGTCAGACGGTTTGGCTTCCTGGTGATGAATGAAGTGTTGTTTATTAGTAAGATTTATTTTTTGCGGGGGCTTTTCAAGGTCTACAGAGTTGAAAATAGGTGACGATGCATAGCACCTCCTTGCACACGCATAATTGACCATTAATGGCGAACAACCATAAAGTTAGCTGAGATGCGAGGTTCTCACATAGCCCACCTCCGTACCCATTAAAGCCAACCACCATAAAGTGCATTGAGCTGTGGGGTTGAAACTTAACGCCCTGTTAAGATACATTGCTTTTATTTGACAAACGTCTTCATTGTTCACGTGGACCACGTTAGAGGTTAAGTGTTTCCCCCCTCTAAAATAATTAACGCAATCTCGTGCACATATCTTTCAACCGTGCAAAGGCAAATTGGCATATAGAAAGAAAATAACAGACAGATCACCAACTTAAAACAGATAGCATGGTAGTGGTTGCCAGGTTGGTTTATGGTAATCGAGCAGTGTAGAAATTTGGTAAAACTTTCACCCGTCATTTTTGACGGTTTTGACACTATATAAACGTTTTAGAGGTTCCTTTGTTTTATTTGACGGGTAGATCAAAATCTGAACCGTATACTGCATAAATTTGATGTACACAAGCATATCTCTAAACTAATCTAACGACCAACGACAGCATTTTTTAGGAAGGTGGTTAACAATTTACACCAGCGTTTTTTAATTTATAGTAAGCTGCTTAGCATGTTAGTATCTTTCAAGGATCTTTTATGTGCAAAACCAAAACCCTTAACTCATCTCCCGTCCGATTTTTTAAGAAGGATATTAACAAGGACTAATAGCAATCTTTTTAGAAAGATGCAGCTTTTTTCGAAAGGTTATTTCCATGAATAACTAACAGAAGCATGGCAGCATTTTTAAGGAAGTTATTAGCATTAACAATCGCTAATGACTAACACCAGCTTTAGCCATTAAATCGGTTCCAGAGTTGGTGAGCAGACAACAATTGAAACAATATTTGATATTAGTCTCCTCGAGATTAAAAGATCGACTCATCTCTCGCATAAAACACTGCTTTCTGAATGCCATTTGTACCTACATATATATTTTATGTTATTTTCTTATGTAATGGCAACGTTCGTGGTTATTTCAATTGTGGGTATGACTTCTCTAAAAATTAGTATCTTCGTTGGGACTCTATTTACTGAGATCGCAATGACTATTAACCATTGAAATGGCATCTGGCAAGAGTAGTTTCCCCGGATTAGGGCCAATTAGCATAAGCTTGTTCTATAAAACAGACACGATCAACAATTCAGAAAATGAAGACTGGAATAAACGGAAAGTAGAAACAATGGAAATGCGGTGGACTATATAGAGTATTTACCTTCCAATCTCTACAGCAAAGTCACCTCTAATAGTTCCGGGTTCAGAAGCTGCAGGATTTGTGGCTCCAATGATTTTCCTACCAGTAGCAACAACACCTTTCCCCTCCCAAACCATAGCTACAACAGGGCCAGAAATTATGTACTCAACCAATCCAGCAAAAAATGGCTTTGAAGACAAATCCTCATAGTGTTTCTCCGCAAACGATCTCTCTACACCCACCATCCTCAATCCTGCAAATATATGGGGAACTTACAGTTAGATGGTTCAAAAGTACAAGCATGCTATTCTAATTAAAATATGCAAAACAGGGCAAACATTAGACAAATCCATTCAGATTGAATTGGAGGGAAAAACACATTTTAAAATTTCACTTTTCTCTTGACATAATCCACCAGAAATCAAGTAAAAACACACTCAAGACAACTTTATCATATGAATGCAATTACCACTTACCTTTCAAAATGAAGCCCTTCTTCTCAAACCTAGATATAATTTCTCCAACCTGCATAAATGAAATAGTATCGTTAAACATCAAAATATATGTCACAAGCCTGTCACTTTTAACTTGGCTTTGTGACTCAGACACAAATTTATGCTACAATTCAAGCCAAGCAATAACGTTAAATGCTCAACAACCTATTCTCCAAAAGAAGGCCTATCATCAACATTAAGCATTGCAATACTAATTTTGGGACGATGATCACAAACCGGTTTTGGTTTTTGTTTATCTCTACCTAATATACGTTAGACACAAAAAAACATTAAATACCATAAAAACAAACACATAATGAGACAAGTACAGAGTTTTTAACTCACTTGCAAGACAGGCTATTTAAATACTTTTGTAGCAACTACAAGAGATCAGACCTACATGCCAAATCCTATATAATAGATCAGAACTTACATCCAGAAAACAAAGCTAACGATGGGCATGACATAGCACACATTATGAATGGAAATACTCAATAAAACTGGCTGCAAATTTATAAAAACAAAAAAACAAAACCACTCTCCAGTATTTAAAAAGTAGGAAAACGGCCCCAGCCCTGTTGATATAAAACCAAGGTGCATAAAAAAAGAGAGATGTCTGCGACTTATAAATGTAGAGAAAATATGCTTAGTATGCCTAAGATTGAATAAAGTTCAGAATTGGATGTTAATGTCAATAAGCATTTCATTTGGTTTCTCTTGAAGCTGGCACAAGTATAGACATTTCCAATCTAGATTTAAACTCCTAGAATATGTGAAATTAAAAAAAAACTATTGCCATAGGTGTTCAATAACATCATGTCCACTATCCCCGTATGGGGTGTCAACTGGCAATGCAGGTGGCTTAATGGTCAATGGGACGAGCGGGCAAAGGTGGCGAGCCGTGGCGACAGGGGTGACGGCCATGCAGCTGCCACCAACCCACCGCATTAATGCGCAGAAGAATCCCAATAATGGAAGGGACAGGGTCGCTTGCGTGGAATTCATTCCTCCTTGTCTGTGATCACTGGCTTTATCAACCATGACCCTCGCCCACAGAAGCATTCCTCCTGCAATTTCAAAGCTCAGCCTTCGACAGTCTGGAGCCTCTGTTGCGTTCCATTTACGTTGGACAATCATCAACCCAGAGACGACTGTGAAGAGTTTGGCAAGAAATATGGTTTGCCCTGGCTGCAGAGGAAGATGTGGTGGGAGGACTGTAGACCCTGGCCGCGGTGATTCGGAGACATACCTTCCAGGGCAGCTTGACCGGATAACAAACGCCCTTCTCCTTCTGCGAAATGACCTCAGTGAGGCAGAGGAAGAGCATCAAGTGCATCTCCTCGAACTTCTTGACAAAATCCAGGCTATTTTGGACTGGTGTGCGGAGGTGGCTATGGCTTTTCGTCTTCCCTCAGCACTTCTCATAAACACTGCTGCAGATGGCACCATTGATGGGATTTTTGAGAATGATAATAATGAAGATAGTGAAGTTGCAGCTCCTGAGATGACCACCAGGGTTAAAACGGAAGAGCAATTAGCTGGGTAAAAGGAGGTTCAGACAGATACAGCCTGCACCAACGCCTGCACTAAAGGCAGCACCAGTTCTGAAGCCGGCAATAGCAACTCTGCACCAGGCCATGAAGACAAAGTCAAGGTCAAGAACAGGCCAAAGCCATCCACTATGCCAACGGGCACTAATGCCACTTATCAAGTAGCTTCTTCCCATTAATGTCTTCTTTCTGATTTAGGAATGGAAAACGATTTTGGCTTGCTTAGATATTAGACTCCTATTGGATTTCAGGCTTATAGTTTTGTTTTCCTATGAACAGTGTAATGATCATGATAGAACCATACTGATGAAGGGTAGATTTCTCCTCTGGAGAGGCCTGTATGACTTTGCTGGGAACTATTTTCTCATCATGTGAGGTTCCCTGTCTCAGCAATTTTGTATATTATCCTTCTGTATTTTAATATGAATTTCTAACTTACAAAAAAAAACATCATGTCCACTATTTTAGGGCCATTTGTACAGAAATAAAAACCATAGGTGTTCAATAACATTCTGTCTGAAATGTCTTCTTAGGCTGAATTTGGCCAATCACATAATACTAAAACACTTCATTTCCTACTTTAGGAAGAACATATCTTATCAGTGCTATTTTACAGAACAGACAATGCTTCTACAAATAATCCAACAAAAATAGCCAATGCTATGTTCTGTTGCTTTAGTTGTTAAATCCAATATCCAATATTCTAGGGTGACAATTTTTATCATATCAAGCTTTAATGATGAAATCCCTGTCAACACCGACTTCTTTGTTTAAAGACACTGTAATAGCACTACTTAACAGAAACTGCAATAGCATGCAAGCATTTCTAGCTGATGATCTGATCTTGTTTAATCAATTAAAACTAGCACATTCAAATACAATTCTTAAAACCTACCATAAGTCTCCCAATGTGACTCAACAACTCCTTCAACATCCTAATGTGACTCTTTTTAGATGCCAAACATTTGTATTAATGCACATCCTGTGTTGGCAGCAATAGGCATTTATGCTAATCCCAACCTATTGCAGCTTTTGTAAAGTAAAATTGAAAGTACAGTCCATATAGAGCTATATAAAGACCATCTAAGATGTCAACAATCACAAAAGGGCATAAAACAGCCCTTGTATCGCCTTCATTTTAATTCTCTGCTTGAAACCATGTATATCAGGTTGTCATATTCAAATAGCATCTTATTTTCAGAGTAATCTCTCAGCAAAAGTCCATACACCAAAACAAATCAAATCATATACTCTATACATATTGGAATGGCTCCTATTGGAAATAGTACATCATGCTTATTGTTGAGTGTACGAGGGGACTCTGCTTGCTGATATCTCTATGTCCATAAACCAAAAACATCTCCATTCCCAGTACAATCCATATTCCAGATAAAGTCATCTAAAGACAAGTTCTATGCTACCAATACACCCATAAGAGAGAATCACTTACCCTGATTTGCACTTGCCACACCTCCGGTTTAAGAGGAAGTATATTAGTTAATAAAACATTAGCTACCAGTATAGACCCATCTAAATCTGGTCAAATCTGCAAACCTTTCACCACTAAACTACAACACACATCCCTCACACACTGATGCATGCATTCTTATATTTTTATATTTTTTAGTTTTTATTTTTATGAGACAGACAAACACTCTGTTCTCACCACTATGCTACAGCACACTGATACATGCATCCTTCTCGACGGAATTATGATTAACCCCTGTCACGTCCCCTTCCTTCAACCGGCGAAGAGAACGCGATGAACGCATCAACACAACCAGGCAAATGGCCCCAAAAACATAAATCAAATGAAATCAATGCTGGAATTAAGCATACACAGATGCAGTTATATTCGATCATACAGCGGAAGCAAACATACATGAGCATTCCAGCATTCAACATCAATATAATTTTGCAGAGGTGAAGTAACCAGCAGCACTTATCTTTAGATGAAGAATTTCACCCGCAACCAGCTACGTCGCTGCAACGTTCCACCCAACCATAGGCCAGCTTGCTCATCAATCTCTCAGCAACGCTGCCACCCCCGAGCTGGGCATGATTCCTCCGGAATAAGGGTCAATTGCAGGCTTATACATAACCAAGGGGCACAAACAGCAAACCAACACAGCTGGGTTTCACAGGCTTTCAACAGACAAGCCAAGCCAGCACAGCCCGAAGGCTAACCACTGCATACCAGCAGCCAAACAACTCCATTCACTACCCTGTGAAGAAGCAAAACGACCGGTGACAATCCCAAGCGAAAGGTAAGACACAGCTCCAGCCTAGAAGGCAACTCAGAGTAGGTTTTGGCCCTAACGTGGCCAAAACAACTCAACAACAGCACCCAAACCAGGGTATATCACCAGCAAAACACACCATGAAGGATAACACCAGTCCACAGTCCCAAAACAGGGAAATTCAGCCAACAGCACACCCAATTCCTCAATAGAATGGTTGGGAAACATCACACAGTCCCTACAAAGGAGAAAAACAACTCCCAGCGTGGACAGACAAGGGAAATTCAACCCACGAATTGGCAATCCACAGTGGTCCAAAACGAAATTGGAACCCACAGCCGACAGAACTCATGGGGAAGACAACAGCCCCAAACACAAACAGCGAGCACGGCTCTCTACATGGGAAAAACGACCCAAACATCTTGTGCGTGAGGAAAAAAACTCGCACCCAACAGAAAAATGCACAGGAAAGACATACCCAATTTTCTGCGTGAGGATTCCAGCAGTAGAGGCCCTACGTGAGGAGAAAAACAACTCCGATTTTTCCCGTGGATGAACAAAACAGCAGCAAGGACACGAATTACAGTGCGTGGGTGCTTCAGCAAACTCGTGGAGCCCCAGAAAATGTCTGCGTGAGACTAAAATCGCCCAGAGCCTGTGCGTGAGAAGCCAATAGACCAAAAATCATGGTGAGAGTGTAAAACTGACCAAGGAAGAGTGCGTGAGGGAGAAGAATGGGCAGACATGGGTGGAGTGTGCAATTGGGTAAGGCTGACAGCCTCTCACAACCACCACCACTTCAGTAATAACTCCTCAACCACCAGCGGAAGCATTTAAGAGGTTGACAAACAACAAGGCAATAAAACATGGGTTTTTCCCCCACAACCAAGGTTTGACATCCCCCACCCCTTATCCTTTGGAACCATGCCCTTTTCATTCAACGTTGCACTGCCGTAGCTGGTTGTGGTTTTAGTTTTATTTGATGTGCGTGTTTACATGATGTCAAATTATTAAGGTGCCAGATAGCACGACAAACCATCGGCAAATATCCCCATTGCCGAACATACACAACCGAATTGATGGTGGGGCTTTTGCCTTGAGTTCCTCACCATGATTAATTACATTTTATACATCGTGCATACGGGGTCGAAACCGAGGATGTGACAACCCCTCCAAAAACATTTATATAGAAGAAAAAATATCAAACCACATATATAACTTCATAGAATATTAATAACAATGATGAAGTAAAGGAATTAAAGTGCCCCAACACGTTCTTTGCATCAAGCCAATACACAAGGAAAAACAAATCCCACCTAAATTCCTGCCAGAGAAATGATCGACAGCCCCTTTATCGGTCTCTTAGCAGATATTTGAGTAGATAGTTTCTTTTTCCATATTTACTGGTCCAACCGTTACTAATAACCCAACGGAGAATTGTTTCACTGGTCTGTTTGATGGCAAATTAAGCCATCAACCAGGGTTTCGTTCTTGTATACCTGCTAAAGAAATTGATGACAGCCCAAACACTCAGCTCTTAGCAGAAATTGGATGGAAAACATTTTTCCTATTTTTCATAAACTTCAACTACTAATCCAACCAGGATTGGTTCCCTGGTGCATTTGATTGAATATCTCCATCCAAAAGGGTTTCCATTATTGCTGTGTTCTGCCCCACCCAAATGATATAAGCTACAAAGGTGTAAGGCCCAGTTCTATCTACAGTAATTTTATCACAAGTGACCCCTCAGATCCAGCACCAGATCCAAAGGAAATCCACTCTATGCAACGCACCCCCTGCGGGTCTATTTATCAATGATAATTTAACCAAAAAGAGACATAACTGCAAAAAATATTTGCACACATTAATCTGTGTGCCCCATTCTTGACATTGTAAGAGCATTCTATCCGAATACCAAAAACATTAGTCGACAGAATAAACTTAATGTCATAAATCAAAGAGCACATTCATTAATATAAACATATTTGGATGGGACAAAACAATAAAAAAAACTTCTGAGATAATAATTCAAATTAGCAAAAAGACTTTTCACTGAAAAGCTCAGTTACCAAAATACGGATCCGGATTCGGATACAGATACAGACCCAGAAATGGATTTGCCAGATTTTTTAAAACCGGACATCCAAAAACAGCAGGGAAACAAGTAAAAAATATATATATAAAAATATTTTTATAATAAATAAAAATAGAGTGAAGAATAAAAACTATTTCAGGAAACACAAAAAAGTAGACCTATAAGTTAACCCCGAAAAAGAGACTTCATGTACCAAAGCTGATGATTTGATGAGTTGTAATCATGAATCCTTGTTTGATATTGATAACTTTAAAAACCATTTCAGCATGAACTTGAAGCAGGTCATAATAGTGTTTTCGTGAGCCACGTCCACAAGTCCCTATCAGCAGGGAAAAAAGTGGTTTTCTTAAAGGTTATGGCAATACTACATAACAGTGTAGGTGAAGTGAGCAACAACATAGCACATAAAGATAGATCAGCCCTTGCCAACAGACCTTGACCATAAAATAAATCATAAAAACTTTGAGAGAACTTGATATTGATATATCAGAGTTCAAGAGCATATCTTGACATAAGGATAGATCAGACCTTGAGCAGGAATTAGGTTCACGCTTTTAGCCATTAGTTGTTTAGGGTTTTTTAAATTTTTCATTAAAAAACATTTTTTTTGTTTTTTTGGGGGGGGTGGGTCAATGGGTCATAGAAGCATTGGAAGTTTTAGGATCAGTTTGAAAATTTCAGAAATTGTTTGATTTTTAACAAGATCCGTTTCATGGGACCAGGATACATTTCCTTCTGCAGGTGATCCATTTCCATTACGGATCCTAGGCAGATCTGATCCAGATACGTATCAGATCCGTGGATCAACAGATCCTACACACTTGGGTGGTGGATCCGGTAACATAGCTGAAGTCTACTTGCCAAGGGATCTAGGCCTACTTGCTTTAAACTAATCAAATACATTGCACCCAAACTAAGAAACACATCAAGCAAGTGTGTATACACACACAAACATACTCACATCTGGGTTAAAAGCCATGTATCTGCTAAATTACTATTGTGTAAATCAACCTCTAAACCACATTCTAGATATTGTAAGAGCATTCCATCGCAATACCAAAAACATTAAGCCATGGAATAAACTGTATGGCACAAAGCAAGGATCATATGTTATGATTAAGAACTTATTTGGATTGGAAACAATTATGAAAATACCTTCTGTAAACAAATTTGGATTGGAAACAAACAAGAGAATGCCTTTTGTGATCATACATCAAATCACAGAAAGGCCTTTCATTGAAAAATAGATACCTTTAAAAATTGCACGCTAAGAGATATAGGCCTTTTTGCTTTGAAGTTTGAACTCATCAAAATGCATTGCACCCAACCTAACAAATGTATAATACAAGTGTGTGAGTCTGTAAGAGAGCCCCAAGGATTCACTCAATTTGTAAATAATCTTGTGCCAAGTCAAGAAAGGTCTCGAGAAGGTCTCAAGTTCCAACTTCAAGTTAGCATATGATTGACAGGTGTAAGCTCACTAAGTGGGTAATTAACTTGGTTGGTAAATCTAGCTACCCCGTTATTTATTGAGGGGTCTCCCATTTATTTTACTTAGCTTTATTATGTATGTTAATATAGAAAGTGCTCTGCTGTTCAGTTCAAACTCCGCCTCTCTTTTCTGCTGTGCATCTGTATGGACTGTAAGACACACAGGTCCTGCCAATAATTACTCTATTTTAAACATGTCACCCTAGCAGGTTGGCATTAGCTTCGTTCATCTTTCTTAAGAGCCTCAGTGTTAATGTCTGGTTTTGTTCTGGGCGTTTCTACCAGATCTGCTCTGCTCTCTGCTGTGGGCATCTCTGCTTAGTCTGCATCTTATGACCATCTTCAGCTGCAGATCTGATGAATATTTATCCTTTTCTCTTTGGTACCTTCATTTTATCATGGCTGAGAAGTTGGCCAATGTCTGTCTTAACTCTTCACAAGTATTTCACATGGAAATCCGCCATGGTTGTTTTATGATGGAATAAGGGTCTATATAGAGTTGAAAAACCTAAATGGCATAATCACCGTGAATGAGCATTAGGTTTAATCTACCTTTCTGTTTCACCTGAACTACTATTTCACCTTGAAGGCATAGACACTCATGAAGCATGGGAGCAATTTGAACAACTGTTTGGTAAAACAGGTGCAAATAAAGGTCATCAATTAGAAAGTGAATTCACCAGCCTCAATCCTACTAATTTTGATACTATTCAAGGTTTCATTTCCAAGTTCATACTCCTTGGGCTTCAATTAAAAGACTGTAAAATTGAGAAAGATGATGAACATCTTATTTATGCAATGCTGACTAAGTTAGGAGAGGCCTATTCTGTGTCTGTTTCCGCATTTTATTCAACTAGGAATGCCATGAGTCAAGCCTTTATGATGCCTACTTTTAATGCTTTTTGCCGATATACTTACTCATGTGCAGAACAAACTCATTCAAATGGGTTCTCTTGGCTCAAATTCTCTGTCTCGTGCACTAATAGCTAGTTCACCTTCCACTTCAAGGATTCCACATAAAAAGACATCTAAAGGAAAACAAAACCAAAGCACAAAGCAAAGTAACTCTTCCAATCCCTCACCTAAGTTAGATTATAAAGGGAAAATGGTCCTCTTGAACATACATTTTAAGGAAAAGAAAGGCATTCAGAATCTTGTTGCTTCCAGAAATTGGTTGTGTCTTCAGAAATGAAGAAACACACCACAGATGTTAATTTATCTACACCAAGTATGTCTTCTTCTGAACCTAAATGGATATTTGATTCTGGAGCAACCCATCACAAGGCTGCAAAAATTTGTTTGCCTCAATTAACCCATGAAATACTGATGAGAAATTCTTCACCTCTGGCTGTAAAAGAGCAAGGATCTATTAAAATGATGGATGGCATCATCAACAATGTTCTCTCAACTTATCAGATTGCAAATTCTGGTTCAGGGAAGACAGTCTTAGCTACTGAGTCTAATTGGATTCAACGGATTTTATTTGAGTTTAGTTTACAGAAGGTGCAGCCCACTCTAATTTGGTGCAATTATCAGTTATATCCATATTTCGATAAACAGAGATATCCATATTTCTAGGGCGCCTGCGGTGAATCAATGCACCAAACATATAGAAGTCCATATGCATTACATCAAGCAGTTGATTCATAATCAGACAATTGATTTGCAGTTCTGTCGTACAAATTTCCAGGTTGTTGATATCTTCACCAAACCCTTGGCAGTGACCCACTATGTTCAGCTTCGCTCCGTGCTTGAAGTGCAGGACATCATCCTTGAAGAGAGGGGGGTAGTCTCAGTCCTTTTTTGTTACATATTTTTTGATCTTTTGTACAGACCACCTATCATGGGCTCATAGCCGGGACCCTTTCTTGCCTCTCTAAGTTTCACAGTTCACTTAGAGGGGGTGTTATCATACAATTGACAGGTATCTTTTGTTCAGCTCACTCAGTTAGTATTTAACTCCGTAGATAAATCTAGCAGCCCTGTTATTTATTGTTGGGTGTTCCACTTGCTTTGTAGGGTCTTCCACTTAATTTACTTAGCCTTATTTTGTATATTAAATTACACAGTTGATAATATAGAAATTGCTCTGCTAATCAGTTCGAACTCTGCCTCTCTTTTCTTCTGTGCATCTGTGTGAAGTGTAAGACGCAGAAGTCCTGCTAATAATTACTCTGTTTTAAACACTTCATTGGGTCCTTCTGGGTTACCCACCACCTATGCACCCTTCAATCCAGAATTTCTGGCAGAGAAGAGGAAGCGCTCCACAAGTGTTGGCATAATACAAGCAGCCCTACTCTTCTCTCGAGTGCATGAGGTTGGGGTTGGGGTAAAATTATTTCCTGAAATATATCAGAGTTCAAAGCCCATTAAGACATTGACATGTTCATTCAACAAATCAATTTGATTCTAAGAAACGAAGCCTTAGAGACCAGGTAGGCCTGAAAGAAGGTATATTATTATTATTATTATTATTATTATTTTGTACAGATCACCTATCATGGGCTCGTAGCCGGGACCCTTTCTTGCCTCTCTAAGTTTCACTTAGAGGGGGGTGTTATCATACGATTGACAGCTATAAGCTCACTCAGTTAATATTTAACGCCGTTGGTAAATCTAGCTGCCCTGTTATTTATTGTTGGGTGTCCCAATTGCTTTGTAGGGTCTTCCACTTATTTTACTTAGCCTTATTTTGTATGTTAAATTACACAGTTGATAATATAGAAAGTGCTCTGCTGATCAGTTCGAACGCTGCCTGTCTTTTCTTGTGTATCTGTATTAAGTGTAAGACGCAGAAGTCCTGCCAATAATTACTCTGTTTTAAACACTTCATTGGGTCCTTTTGGGTTACCCACCACCTATGCACCCTTCAATCCAGAAATTCTGATGGAGAAGAGGAAGCGATCCACAAGTGTCGGCATAATACAAGCAGCCCTACTCTTCTCTCGAGTGTATGAGGTTGGGGTTGGGGTAAAATTATTTACTGAAATATATCGGAGTTCAAAGCCCATTAAGACATTGACATGTTCATTTAACCAATCAATTTGATTCCAAGAAACGAAGCCTTAGAGACCGGGTAGGCATGAAAGAAGGTATATTATTATCATTATTATTATTATTATTATTTCTTCTGTGTAAAATCCCTGTAATTATATCTGGGGAGAGACACAGAACGCAGTTCAATGACTTGTTCATTCAGCCAATCAATTTGATTGTAAGAAACAAGATCTGAGAGACCAGGTAGGCATGAAAATAGGCTATATTATTATTATCCCTTCTATGTACAAGCCCTGTAGACAGCAGAGTTGGATGTGATCTTATCAACCTGCTTTAAAATGCAAAACAGGTATGACAACTATCAACTGAATAATAGTTCGTACCTCTATTCTAGCTCTGACCTAAAAGAAGGAGCCCTCGGGAGCTAAAAACCGCCCACTCAAGAGTAAAAATAATTAAAAAAAGCTTTCAAAGTATCTCGGATGGTCACTTTGCCTTCCTAAGACTAAAAGACCGACAAATGCTTGAACAGGAGAGCGCTGAGAAAATCAAACTTTTTAATAAATATAGCATGACCTCTCAACAGATTCAGGCACATCTTGTACAGAATATAAAAACAAAATGGGATTTGCTTTTGCTAGTAATGAAAAACGATTCTGCAGCTGGTCAGCTGAGGTCTAATCGTAAGTTCGGGCGCTCGCCAGATTGATTAATAACCTAGGCTCAAAACTCAGCAGACCTGGTCTAACCGAGTTTGTGGAGCTAGCTTATTGCAAAACACAGTTTCCCTTCTAGTGAAATAATTATACCAGTAAAGCTCATATTAAAAGGAGTTCCACCCTCTACAGTCAAAGAGGCTTGCCACCCCACACACACAAACCCATTTTGATCTGAAACCGTTTTCCAGTGATCAGATTTGGGATTAAAAAGACAAGAAATATCAATAACCTTCTACATGAAACTGTATATATTCTGAGCATAACCTTAGAAACTGAAGCAAAAAAAAAACATACATCATAACACAAAATGATATCAAAAAAGGTATAATATTAACTATGGATGACGTCCCTTTTTCATTGGTAAAAGACATGAAAAAACACAGAATACTCATGCAGATCGCACGGCCAAGCCCATGATTGAAAATCAAACCAAAATCAGAAGAAGTTTGTGTGATATATTACATACCAATCCACGCTGCACGCCATCGGGCTTGATCATGATGAAAGTCTGCTCCATGATGAATCTGCCGTAAGTTCAAACAGCAAGCGAATTAAACGACACCGAGAAGATTACAATGAACACTGGCGAGCAGTTAGAATGCTTGTAAACCCTACTACTCTACCCCTTTATGTAACTCTCTGATCTACAAATGAGCTCTATTTCATAAGCATTTCATGTCCGAATAAATAAATTTGATTAAAAAAAAAAAAAAGCAAAAGCGCAATGTCTTTTGTTATATGAGGCGATTATTGATTATACCATTATGCTTTTTCTTCGGTCAAATATTTTAGCTTTGAATCTGAGTGGTGGGGAGTCTGGGACTCAATAGTTTTTTGTGTTTAATTATTTTTTAGTTGGTTATTTATTTTTCAAGGGATGTTAAATACCTTAAATTACTTTAAGGCAAATTTCATGTCCGAATAATAAATTTGAAAAAAAAAAACCCTAGAGCGGAATGTCTATTGGAATATGAAGGTATTCTTTATGGAATGTCTACTGGAATATGAAGGGATTCTTTATTATCCCATTTCGTTTTCTTCGGTCAAATATTTTAGGTTTAAATTTTGGTGTGGAAAGATTTTGTGTTTAATTTTTTTGAGTTGATTATTATTTTTTAAAAGGATCTAGTGATGATGATGATGATGGTTAACGTCCCCTAAGACCAAACTTTGGTCTATCGGACCTAAAGAAGAGAATTAATTAGTTTGCTTTAAAGTTATATTTCTATGTTCAAAGAGCTTGGAAAGAAGCGTCCTGAGCTTACTATAATTTTGACAGGCTATAAGGCTAGGAAAGTCGGTATTGCAACAAAAATTATGAAACTGGGATCTAATGTGGGTGTACGCAGGGCACTCTAAGAGGAAGTGATTTTCATCTTCAATGTTCTTACTCTCACAAAGGTGGCAGATCCTTTCTACCCATGGTGTTTTAGGGACTGTCCAACGACCAGTGTCACTATGGAGCTCATGCGAGTTCGTTCTTATCTTAGCTATGTTAATTTTTTTCTTAGTACTGATCAAAATAGAGAGATACTTTTGATCTTCTAGAATAGGGTTGATGACCTCCTTATAGTATCTTAATTTTCTTTTAGCCTCGAGATCTTTCTCACACCACAATTTTTCTT
>LPNX010598697.1:97533-109038 GCA_001517045.1 Pseudotsuga menziesii
TGCTTTTGGCTGGAGTTTAAAGCTACCTTAGGGAGTCTATGGTCTCCCGTGTTATTGATTTTGTTCTTGTATAACAGGAGTCTAGTTAAATTATTTTGAGTCAAATTTTATTATAATAAAGTGATGTATATTTTAATTAATGTATATTGCAAAGTCAAATTTCAGATGTGTATTTCTAATTTATAATATATAAAATCAATTTTCAGCTTTATTGAAAAAGTGTTTTAAAAAGATTATTATTATATAAAGTATTAATAAGTTTGATGTGTTGTAAAGCATAAAGTTTAGGGGTCAAAATCTTCTACCTACTCAAATTCGTTGCATGAATTATATATGGGTAAACATAATGTCATTCATAGAAAAGTATGTTAAAATATTTTATTTATAAAAAATCTTAGATTTTATCTCAAAATAATTAAAATTTGATATAAGTTATAATTAAAAGAAAATGATGTACTATCTCAAAATCTATATAAAATTTGATGCGACTTAAAGTTTATCAAATTAAATTATAAAAACGTAGTTTTTAATTATAAAGTTTATCTAGAAGGATTTCTATGATGTTCGTTGAATGAACTTTTGTTCCAAGAAAAAAAAATTTAAATTTTTTTGCGTGCCTGGTTTTCTGGTTTCGTGGAGCCTTGACTCCTTCCCGCTCTTCTCCTAGGAACAATCCTGCATCTCTGAGTGGTGGTCATTCCCAGTTAAACTCCTCTCTGTGAGTAAGTTTGCAGAGGGTTTCTATCCTTGAGAAGGAGGTTGCTTGGAAAGGCTATTGCTCTTAGATTCGAGCTGTATTTTTTTCTTGTGTCGGGTGGCTGCTCTTGGCCATCGATCTTGCTGGTGAGATCTTCTCTTTTCAGATTACCCTGTCTTGGAGGTTCATGATTCTGGAGGAGGTTGTTGTTGTTGATTGCAAGTGGAGTTGGTTTAGACTTAGCTCCCATCAAGAACCTTATTCCTTGAGACTGAGGTTATGGCTTTCTCTGCTCAACAAGTCTCGAAGACAGGTTGCCAAAGCTCGATTGGTTATCTTCCTCCTAGATCGGAGTTTCTTGATCTATTCAAATTGGAGTTGTCTCTAGTCCTTGAAGACCACGGGAGTTTTAAAGCTTCTTGGCTTTTCTGCTGAGGCAGGATGGATGGAGGGGATCCCCCTGATCCTGGCCTTGCCTTCAGGCGACTGGAAGCTTCAGAAAACAAGAGGAAACTATCCCAGACCCAACAATCTTTTGTAAAGAAACTTGACAATATCCCTTCGGTAGCCCTTCCAATGGATACTTGCCAAACTGCTCTTAATATTGTTGATCGGGGGCTCATTAGCCAATTCATCGGTCTTTGGCCTTCCCCCAAGACTATTGTTGGGTGGGTTCAAAGGAGCTACAAACCTCTCATTACAGAAGACATTTGCAGCAACCTGATTGGTAAGGGATACTATATTTTTCTTTTTGAAAATTCAGTTGATAGAGACTTAATATTCAGAAACGGGCCATACTTTATGGGGCCTCCAGGGCTCTACCTAAATAAATGGACTCTGGATTTTGATCCAAACCAAGACGTCCCCTCTGATGTTCCTGTTTGGGTTAGGTTGTCGCATCTACCTCTCCATTGCTGGAACTCGAGATCCCTAGAAGCTATAGGAAACACACTGGGGAAATACATTGATAGGGCTGACCATAGAGATCAGTACACCTGTGCCAAAACTTGTGTTGAAGTGGATTTGGAGGTAGGTCTACCTGAAGCTATTAATCTAACTGTAGTAGACTGGTCTTATGTACAAGAGCTAGACTATGAGCAACTACCATTTAAGTGCAGGTTTTGTCATGGTTATGGACATTTTGCCAGAATTTGCAAGAAAAATATTGAGGAAGAAGTTGAAAAAGAAAAAGGAGATCAATGGACCAAAGTTCAAAAACCAAACTCAGAAAGCAAGGAAATAAAGTCTCTAGTCAAAGATTAGAAATGGGGAGAAGCAGCAAATCTTTTGGGTAGAATCAGAAAGAAAATGGAGTAGCTTTGAACGAACCATCAACTCAAAACAAATTTTGTAGTATTGAGCATCCCATAAGAACAAGTGCTCTCTGTCCTCGAAGAGGGAGAAGTTCCTCTTTCTCCAATTCAATTAAATGAAGAAGTCAGAAGCTCTCATGAGCCAGCTCTCAAAATCCATGTGGAAGGACATTCTCCTACCTACGCAAAAATGGCAAAAAAAAGAAACCAATTGACAATTCTGGTTCATCTGAAGAAGATTCATCAGAGAAGTCATCCAAAAAAGGGCAAAAATCTCAAAAGACGGTTCGGGAGGAAGAAGTCGAACGCCTTAAGATGCAAGGGAGCCAGCCAACTATATAAATGTCAATTACAAGGAATACCCGGGCCAGAGGTGGTCCTAACCCCTTAGTCAACTAATGAAATTGATCTCTTGGAATTGCAGAGGGCTTGGCCATTCTTCAAAAGCTGAAATTGTTAATGATCTTATGAGAATGGCTTATCCATATGTTATTATGCTCCAAGAGACTAAAATCGAATGAGGACAGTCTTCTTTCCACTAGCTACAAAAGATGGAAAACTAATGTTGGTAAGGCGGTGAGTGCCAGAGGCTTTGCTGGTGGAATTGCCACTTTATGGGCAGAAAATTCCTTTTTTCTTGAAAATTCCTTCACTACGCAGCACTGGATCTTCACAAAACTATGTCAAATTCCAAGTAAGCAATCAATCTGCCTCTTTAATCTCTGTGTGTCGGTCAATATTCAGGAAAAAAGAGCCTGTTGGAATTCATTGGTAGAATTTCTCGATTCTAACTCTTTCTCAAATGTCATAGTCGCTGGTGACTTAAATATTATATTGAATGAAAAGGAAAAATCAGGTGGCATTTATGGGAAAGACCCTTTGCTGAATTTAGTGGATAAATTTATATTATCTTGGGAGCTGACAGAATTCAAACCAAAATGTGGAAGGTATACATGGTCAAATAATAGGTTAGGGACAGTTCATATCTCTACTAGACTAGATCGTTTTCTAGTGTAGAGCTCTTTGTTGTCTAATAAAAAAGTTATCTCCTCTAGTATTCTACCTAAGATCACCTCTGATCATAAGCCAATACTGCTGCAAATCGAAAATGAAGAGGACCTTGGTCCCATCCCATTCTGTTTCAGCCCATTGTGGAAAGACAGTGATGGATTTTTTAGTACTGTAAAAATGGCTTGGGACCTTCCAGTTGTTGGATCCCCGAATTTTGTTTGGGAGAGGAAGCTCATTAATACTAAAACAACGCTAAAGGATTGGGTCAAACATTCTCAAAAAAATCGAACCAGTGAAAGGAGAGAAGCCCTTCAAAATTTGGAGAAAATCCAACTTGAAATGGAAGAGACAGAAACTACTCCAGCTTTTCTTGAAAAAGAGAAAAAAGCTCAATTTAATTCCTTCCAAGCTTTCTGACGAGAAGAAGAATATTGGAGACTCAAGTCTCGAAGCACTTGGTTGAAAGTTGGAGATAGGAATACCTCCTTCTTTCATAAGCAGCGCAGAGCCAGAATTTCTAAAAATAATATTTCGGAAATCTCCTCCGAGTCCGGTGAAATGGTAAAAGGATTTTCTCAAATCAAACAATTAGCTGAAGCTCATTTCCAGAAACTATATAGGGAAGAAGGCTCTTCTAACTCATAATTCAACTCTGATTTTTTGTCAGATATTCCTAGTCTGGTTAGTAAGGAAGAAAATGAAGAGCTAATGCATCCTTTTTCGGAACAAGAAATTATTGATGTCATATGGTCCATGAAGCCGGACAATGCTCCTATCCCTGATGGATTCTCTATTCACTTCTACCGAATCTGTTGGATAGTCATTAGGAAAGACCTTCTCCGAATGGTAAAAGCTTTTAAGGCAAAAGCCAAAGTGGGTGGATGCACAAACTCCACCTTTCTCGCATTAATTCCTAAAGAATCTAATCCATCCTCCTTTGATAGATTTAGACCTATTTCTTTGTGTAATGCATCTTATAAAATTATTTCTGAACTTTTAGCAATTAGACTTAAGCCTTTGCTTGGGAAGTTGATTTCTCCTCTGCAAGGAGGTTTTGTAAAAGGGAGACATATTCAGGATAATGTTATTCAAGTATAGGAAGCTATGCATTCTATTTTTCTTTGGAAGGAAAAGGGCAGGCTTATCAAACTAGATATGGAAAATGCCTTTCATCAAGTAAATAATTCCTTTCTTTTCTCTGTTCTCCACTCTTTTGGATTTAGTTCTACCTTTTTAAACTTGATCAAAGCTTGCATAACCAATCCTTGGATAGCTCCTTTAGTAAATGGAAGACCAACAAACTTCTTCCAAGCTTCCAGGGGGCTTAGTCAGGGTTGTCCTTTATCGCCCTTCTTATAAGTAGAAAACTAACCGCAGGAAAATTTGATGGGCTTATTCCGGGCATAACTGCAGCAGCTGGAGTTGAAGCTATTAACCATGCTCTTTTCGTAGATGACAACTTGCTTTTGGGTGGAGCTTCCCTAAAAATGGCAAGAGTCTTCTCTGAAATTATGCACCATTTTTGTTATCATTTATGGGGCTCTTATCAATAACCATAAGAGTGTAGTGTACGGTTGGAATACAGATCAACCAAAAATGAATAAAATCTCGTAGATCTTGGGTTTTGAAGGTTATGCCACTTGGGACAAGGTTAAATATCTGGGTTTACCTCTCACTTTGGGACAAAATAATCCCTCATTATGGATGGAAATTGTTAATAAGATTAAAGCAAAGATTATTTCATGGTCATTGGCTTATAAAGGCAGGCAAGGTCATTCTGATTAAATCAGTCCTTTCATCTATTCCTATTTACCAATCTTCTTTACTCATGGCACCTAAAGCTATTCTGGATCAGATTTCAAAACCGATCAGAGACTTCCTATGGAGCGGTGGGAAAGGAAACCAGAACCGCATGCACTTGCTTAAGTGGGAAATTATTAAAAAACATGTTCTTGAAGGCGGTTTGCAAATCAAAGATCCAGGAATGTCCAATTTAGCAATGGGATGCAAATTATTATGGCAGTTGTTTTCCAACAAAAAGCATCTGGTTAGTCATCTCTTCTGGAAAAAATATCTACATGGAGGAACGTTAAGATATCTTCAATTTGCAAACACCCCTAAAGGATCCAATATATGGAATTTATGCAGGAAAGGTCTTAATTTCTTCGTCCAGCATCTGTATCGAATCCCAGGCAATGGCAGAAATACTCTTATGTGGGAGGACAAAATTAATGGCCATGATTCACTTCAAAATGATGATTCTATTATGGAGTTAAAAAAATTTGTCGAGCAAATGAATTATTAGACTGTCTAATATAACCGTATGGGATATCAATGGGAATTGGACTGCTTGGTCACTCCCCTCTCTGACAGATCACGACTTGGCAAACAACTCTGTCCACAAAAAATTATTTTTTGAAAAACTGACTAGTCTCGCCCCAATTCACCGTGATTGCAAAGACACATGGGGATGGGGATTAATCGGTTCCTATTCAACAACAATTGGGTTCAACCAGATGTATTCATCCTAATCTAATCCTCCAGGCACACACAACGCAGCTCTGTGGAAAATGGTGTGGAATATGCCCAATGTTCTAAAAAATATATTTTTCATTTGGACTATAATGCACCATAAATTATTAACTGGAGAAAACTTGATTAAAAGAGGTTTTTTTGGACCATACAGGTGTTGCTTCTGCCAACAATATGATGAATCTACATCACACGTTTTGGTTTAATGTGTTTTTGCTCAAAAAGTATGGGCTCTTGTTCTACGTGGGCTACCTATTTCGTTTTTTCCTTTATCCGCTGAATCGGTTACTCTATTTAAAAATTGGCAATCAAGGTATCCCGATACTCTCTCTTCCAGTCATGTTTGGAGAAAAACTTGGCAAGTCATTCCAAAATTCATTTGGTGGAAAATTTGGCTGGCTAGAAATGAATTGATCTTCAAAAGCAAAATTCCGAAACCAGAAATTGTAGCATCAAAAGCTAAGGATTTTTTCTTGGAAGCAGCAGGAAATCTTCGAATAGTCGGCACTAATTTAGTTGTCGAACATAATTGGCTCGGTTTGCAAACAGTGGATCAAATTCAGAAGGGATTAAGTAGGCCTGTTATGAAACCATATTGGCACGTCAGACTTTCAAAAAAAGAATTTCCAGATTGGTGGCAATCCAAAAATAAAGCCTCAATTTCTTTGATGGGGCGTCAAAAGGAAACCTGAGGCCTTGATTTTTTATCCAGGTGGAAAACTAGAAACTAGTTTCAGCTGGGGAATTGGGAAAACTACAAATAATCAGGCAAAATATTTGCTCTCTTGAAAGCTTGCCAACTTGCAAAGGAAGCAGGCCATAATAACTTGCAAATCTTTGGAGATTCTGAGATCATCATCAAAGCCTCAAATTCTGATTCAATGCCTAATTCTCTTATCATGAATGTGATCAGCAAAGGGTGCACTTTATTTTGATTGATTGTGATTCAGTTAACTCTTGCCACATTCTTTGCAATTTGAACAAAATGGCAAATTTCAAAGCCAATCAGGGATGTCTTCTTCCTCCTGGTATGTTAAGAGTGAATGAAGGATCTTGTCTAATGCATCCCATTCCATGACAAAAGTCTTTGAGATGTAAGAAGTTGAATTCTTCGGAACAATTTGTAATTGGGTGCAAACCCAATCTATTCTTTTTTAAATAATAAAAAAGAAATTTAATCATTTTGGTTAAAAAAAATATAAAATTTATTTAAAAATGAGATATATAAAAGATATTTATCAATATATTAAAGTATTTTAAGATAAATACATTCAAATCAATTAAAAAAATACTAAAGGCATTAAAAATATAAAATACTAAAGATATATGTATATTGATAAATAAGGATTTTATTAAATGTTCGAGTGGGTTAGTCCACTCTTTTAGGCTCAAGTTAAGATCTTGTAACTACTTAAATTCACTGCATTAATTATGCCTTGGTAAATATTAATGTAATTTATGTATATTGATATTATGTTATTTAATAATTATATATTTATAAGCATTGTCATTAAGGTGAAGTGTATGGTTTAATGGATTCTTTTTTTTCAATTAAATATGAATATTTATAATTAATATTTAAAATTAAAAAAATTTATGTTATAATATTTTATTTATAAAAAAAAATTATTTTAAAATTTGATATAAGTAATAATTAAAAGAAAATTATGTACTATTTCAAAATTTATATAAATTTTGATGTAGCTTAAGATTTATCAAATTAAATTATAAAATTGTAGTTTTTAATTATAAGTTTATCTAAAGATAAAATATATACAAAATGTTTATCAAAATATCAAATTCTTTTAAGATAAACATAACAAACTTAATGGTTGAAATCACTAGAAAACAATATCCAAAGGATAATTCAAAAAAATAGAGGTATACTAATGGTGGCAAGCATGGTTTCAATATATAGGTGGCAAGTATGGTTTCAATGATGCCAAAGGAATCACCTCTTTCTAAACATGGTATTATAACTAAAAAGAATTTAATGGTTGAAATCAATTGAAAAATGTACCCAATGCATTAAAAATAGATGTAAATGGATGGTTCATTTCATTACTTTTATATAGCTGGCACCTATAAATTCAATGATGTCAAAAGAACCACTTCCTCTTAAACATAGTATCCTAAGAGATGAAAAGATCACATAAACGAGACAACTCGGACTTATAATTATAAATATTCTTTAAACCAAATCATAGAAAACAAATTAGTTGGTTTCATTAGAATCTTCATTAATGTCAAACTAATCAATTGATTGATTGGAAAAAAGAAAAAGAAAAAATACCATCATCATTAACATAAATCAAAGGAACCACCTCCTTTTCAACATAGTATCACAACTTAAAAAAATGAAAAGACCACACAAATGAGACAACTTAAACATAAAACTATAAATATTCCTTGAATCAAATCATAGAAAACAAAATAAATATTCCTTGAATCAAATCATAGAAAACAAAATAGTTGGTTTCATTAGTGTCAAACCAATGACTAAATAGAAAAAAAACTTAAATAAATAAATAATTGTTAACATAAGTGCATAGGCATATTTTTAAATTTTAAAAATGATAAAGTTAGATTATAACATTAATTTTAAAAAGTTTAACTATGTGTATAATTAGGAGAAGGGAAAATGTAACTAAAATCATGTTAATTGAATTAATGAAACAAAATTAAAGATAAAGAATAAACTCTAAAAAATAGAAATTAAAAAAATAGATAAACTCCAAGTTGAATATATAAATTAAGAAAGTAAATGAGAAATATGTTGGAGCACAATTGTTGTTAGACCAAGACTCGTAGGTGTTAATCTCCACTACAATTGCTAAAGTTAAGAACCTTGAGAGGGGGTTAACCCATGTCATGAAACTCATAGGGAGTGTTTGATGCAAATGCTAACAATACCCCCCCAACATTATCCAGATGAGTTTCGAACTCAAGACTTGTCGTTCTAATGCCATTTGTTGGGTGCACGATTGTTGTTAGACCAAAATCCACAGGTGTTTATATCTATTACAATCGTATTACAATCGTCAAATTTAAGATCCACGAGAAGGGGTTAACCCATGTCGTAAAACTCACAGGGAGCATTTGACACAAATAACAACAAAATCATATATANGGATCGCCAAAAAGGCCCATGAACTACCCTTTCAAGGCATGCATAATGATCGTTATCGCTTCTTCCATATGTTATGTTTTCTTAAGGCCTTACATACTGATTTACTAAAAGATTATTTACAAACTCCTTTACCTCCATTATCCCTGGAGGGAGCATCAAAGCCACTTTGGACAGCTTGTTTGCTTCAACATTTAGTTCTCTGTATATATGCTGAAAAGTAATTGATTCAAAATTTGCCATTTGATCTCTAATTGCTCCCAGCAAATCTTGTGTGTGTGTGTGTATTCTCGTTTTCTTTTTAAGTTCGATAGACCAAAGTTGGTCTTAGTAGAGTTGATGATTATCATCATCATATGCCCCTCTATGAAAGCATACAAAGCTCTACCATGCTATGTCATATGGGGATTGTGGATGTGTCACAATGAGATAACCTTTCAAGGGGATAACATGGTTATTTGGTTGGTGTCTTCTAAAATAAGGTTCTCCTATAGAGAAGGGTGGAAAGATCCCAAGATAAGGACAATGATGGTCCTTAAATATCTAGTTATTGACTTCACCGAACTTGCTTGGGTTTTTTTTTATGATTCCTACCAAGGAGTCCCAAGTATGTGTGGAGCAAGGGTAATGGTCCTTATTGATAAGCGTCATTTTTTATTCATACAATATAGTGTTGGGAAAGGCATAAATAACAAAGCATATTTTTTTCTCATTGGATTCTAATGAAGTTTGCAACAAATAAAGCTTTAAGGAACTTGCAAATTATGGGTGACTCAAAACTATAGATGGATTGGTGCAATGGAAGATACTATATTTCCAATCTAGCCCTTGATCATATAATAAATAGAGTCCTTAAGGATAAAATTATGTTTGATCACATCCCTTACACATATATATTAAGGGAATTAATCAAAAAGTAGATTCACTTTCAAAGGATGCACTTTATTTACAAGAAGGACATTGATATATCAAGAATTCAAGGGCATCCATACCTTTTTAGAGATTTCTTTATTCGTTATGTGATCTAAGAGTTGGGTAGGAAAGAGTATGTCTTTTAAAGTTAGCGATGTTTCAATGAAGTAAGTTTAAATATAATGGGTGAGTTTTTCTTGGAAGATATGGTTACTTCGAAGACTATATTAAATAATTATAGTATAAGAGGAAGTACATACACAATTTTTTGCATAAGATCTATAGGCTATAGGATTGTTGATGTATATTTTGATTTCACTCTCCCATATATATATATAAGAACCCTAAGTTATCGAGTGATTGAGTGTCGTGAATTGTAAGCCCACTAGGTTAGCTCGAGTGTTTGAGTGTTGTGAATTGTAACCCCACTAGGTTAGCTAGAGCAGTCAAGTGTTGTGAATCTCAAGTGTGTGTGTGTGTGTGTGTGTGTAAGCCCACTAGATTAGCTCAAGTGGCTGAGTGTTGTGAATTGCAAGCGGGAGGTCATGGAGTAAGTCCCCAAGCTAAGTACCTCTGTGAATATTGTGGGCCTCACTTGATGTCCCAATACTACAATCGAACGATTTACCTTAGGGACCATCCTCAAAATCAAGGGAAGTGCCTAGAGAGTTTCTCATGATGTGTATTTAACCAAAGAATACGATATCTACGTATTGTCCTCAAAAGCTAAAAGAGTTAACTCAATTGATCTTGTGTTAAATATGAGATTTCTCCCCCCCATAGTAGGGGAATTCATGGGTTTAACTCTCTTAATCCCCTCTGGCTTAGGCTCCATAATCAAGACCAACAATCTACCTCACTTAGAAAATAAAACGAATGAAATTCTAAAATTTTAAAATGTATTCTTAATTTTCAAAAAAATCAATTTAAGAAATTGTTTTTTTATTAACTTTGGAAAACTTTACAAAAATTTATAACCTAAATTAATGTAGAGTCAAAGCACTTTGTTTTAAAATAGACTAGTAAATATAAAGTTGGCAAGTGATTTCCAAAAAAAACTTACGAGGGATCAAACATAATCAAAACTTTGACTAAAAAATTAATTATATGCACTTGAAACGTTGAAGTAAAATTAAATTGGCATTTTGGGAAACAAAAACATTAATCACTTATTTTTATGAAAAAATATATCACTAAGTCAAGTGACAAATAAGGCTTTAGTAGGCATCCACAAGCAAAGTGTTATAGCTAATTTTACCACTCTAGGTGAATCACACTTGTATGGCCTTCCCCTATCCCTCTGCAGACTCCTTGGACCCCTTGGACCATTTTTTGTCCTTTGATGTTTCCTAGACCATCCCTAAAAACATGTGAAAAATGATACACGCGACTTTTAAACCCTTAATCGCGAATATACGCGGGTTTGACCCCTAAAACCGTGTACATTGGGATGTGTGCATAATCCAAATCCTTTTGGAGTTTTCCTTGACATGGATCCGACTCACTTGACTCCTGGCCTTCCCTATGCCTTGAGATCGCTCGGATTCGACCTTTCATTACCCCTTTGAAAAGCTATATAAGGAACTCTATGGTACATTGAAGGCATATGAGAGAATTGAGAGTAAAGAAACTATAGTCCATTGTTGTCGGAATTTATGCTTGAGTCTGCATCCCTTTGTCCCTTGGAGCACTTTTGTGTTCTTCCCAAGCTTGCCTTTTGCTTGTGAGCCTACTATCGAGAGATGGAGGATTGAGGTGGTAGAGGCCCAAGTGGGGGTTTCAGTTTCTCCGATTCGCAGATGTGCTAACAGAGGTTGTATCCATTGTAATCTTTGATTTTATATTAATAGAAATATCTTTTCTTGTCCAATAATGTATGTTTGAATGAATATTTTATCCATGGATGTTTTCAA
>LPNX010598697.1:116533-152289 GCA_001517045.1 Pseudotsuga menziesii
TGGGTTATTTCTGGCCATCGATCTTTAAGGATTGTGTTGATGCGGTCAAGAGGTTCCACCCTTGCCAGGTGTTCGCACGTAATACGCGCTCGAAACCTGCCCCATTACATCCCATCATCACCGCCGGTCCCTTCACTAAGTGGGGGCTTGATTTTATGGATTGCAACCCAGCTTCAGCTGGGGGGCATCATCATATCATAGAGGCTGTTGATTACTTCACGAAATGGGATGAGGCTATGCCTACAGTTAAATCCGACGGTGAGACAGTCGTGCACTTCGTATTCAACCAGATTATTACTCGATTCAGAATTCTGAAAGAGCTTGTCACTGACCGTGTCTCGCACTTTCAAAATCATATGATGGAAGAGTTGGCATCAAAGTTAGGGTACAAGCAATAGCATTCCTCCTCTTACTACCCTCAAGCGAATGGACAGGTAGAAGCAGTAAATAAATCACTCAAATCCATTCTCCAATGACCCATTGCACAGAGCAAGAATAATTGGCACATCATGTTATATCCTGCTTTGTGGGCATACAGAACCGCTGTTAAGACTGCCATGGGTTTTTCTCCATATCAACTTGTACATGGAGTGGAGTCGATATTGCTGGTTGAATGTGAGATTTCTTCTTTGAAGCTAGCCGTAGAACTCTTACCAGACACTTCACCATTGGAGGAGCGTTTGGTCCACCTTGGGCAACTTGATGAGCAATGTCGAGATGCCTTGGTAGCTCTAGAAGTAAATAAACGTCGCGTAAAGGTCCAGTATGATAAGTCTGTCCGTCCAAGGAGGTTTAGTGAGGGAGACTTGGTCCTTCTGTGGGATCAACCAAAAGAACCCTTGGGGGCAGAAAAGTTTAACCCCATGTGGCGTGGTCCTTACGTCGTCAAACATGTGTTAGAGAAGGGTGCTTATGAGTTAGTAGATTATGAGGGAATGGCCTTGGCGGAGCCTAGAAATGGGCTCTATCTCAAGAAGTACTATGCATGATTCTCAACCAAGGCTGGTTATTGTATATTATTGTACAGTTTTGCATAGTTAGGTCTATTTCTTATAGTGATTGGGTTTGTGATTAGTTTTCGTTTCTTTTGGCAGATGTCAATGGAATCTTCCACCTACATAGGATTAGCGGATGGTGCGAGCTATCACACTCAACACTCAGCCTCTACTACTTGGGTGATTTATACTCCTATGAGTTAGGTACTATCTTCAGGAGGCGTATGTTTGTGGCCATCTTCAAACAATGTTGCTGAATATAGTGTTGTTATTGAGCTTCTACGGGATGCCATTTCGCATGGCATTCTCTCTCTTGAGGTATGTCTTGATTTAGAGTTAGTAGTGTCACAGCTTAATGGTTTGTACCATGTTAGAGATCCGACGTTATTAAGAAGATTCTTACATGTGAAATTATTAGAACAACAATTTGACAATATAACATACATACATATTCCAAGAATTAATAATCAAGTTGCTGACTCATATGCTAACTACGTGTTAGATTGGCATTTGTTTCATACACAATAAATGCATCACAAACACAAAAATTTTACACATGTAAATAAATAAACCAATCACCATAAAAAAATTTATATATAACATCCAAAATGTGGTAATACATAGTGTCATGATACAAAAATGGGTCTCTTGAGCCACCAAGATATAATACACGGTAGTACAAAATGTATAAACTCCCAGGTATCTAAGCTTGTGGAGGAGGAGGGGGGTTTTGATCATGGAAGGTCACTACGGCTCTAGCTAGCCATCGGAATAATCGCACCCATGCTCGTGTTACACCCACCACCTGGTGTTGCATAGCCTCAGGCAAGTCCTCGACTTGCGCCATGGGAACCCTATGTGTCAACCTCACAAAATTGGTATGAATGCTCTGGAGCGTCCGCTCCGCATCCACACTCGTGATATCATCTCCTCTTCCCCTCCGTCTGTGACGAGGGAAGCCTTTTGACCACCGTGGTCCCACATCTGTATACAAATGGTAGATGTCACTATGTATTGTCACACAAAAACATGTCTTTTGATTCCATATAATTAGAAAACACAAAAAAATTAAATAACTCAAAAATTTAAAGAGAGGGTTGAGATTCGTTACCTATGTCACCATATGCCGTTCCTGGTGGTAGTGGCATGTCCGGGTGCCCCCGAAAATCAATCCCCACATAGGGGTAGTCATCGATGGCAACTATCTGTCATTGCCACCACGAAAAGAACTCAGCTGGATAGGGGTTGGACACCCTACCTCCCCCCAGTTTGCGCATCGCATCTGCCCAACGTCGTTGGGCCGGATCTCGAACCCCGTGAAGAGGAATGTCAACTCTGGGGCTCAATCCTGGAACACGCTCGAAGAAAAACGTGCTCAATATGCTACTGAACCTGAAGTTCCGCACTCTGCCCGCCTTACACTCACTGAGTTGATGTTTCATGTTACTCAGTAGTGTAGTGCTCCATTCATAGACTGTGGGTCTCATGCACTGCACTGCATAGAACATCAGAGGTCGCGAGGCCTGGTGGAGTGAAGCCAAGCCTGCTATCCTGCCCAATGTCAATAGGATGGCCTTTAGGCCCAGCACATGTATAGAGTTGGTTGGGACCTGACTCCCCACCTTCTCTGTGTCTGGATAGCAGTACACCACAATGTACTCATCGATAGTCAAGCCACCTCCGATCCCACCGCGTGAATGAAGGTTCATTACTTCCCCCCGTCGAGAAAGTCCAGTATTGAATTATATGTCCTCCACCTCTATAGTGAGGGACATCCCATCTATCTGGAAGGACTCAGAGTCTGGATCCCATTAATCCACCAGCATCTGCAATAGTCTTGGTTTGGCCCTCAAGCCACCAAGACACCAAAACTTATAGAATCCACATGCACGTAGAGTTTGTTGAGCCATTAGATCGGCCCTTACTGCCTCCTCTACCTCACCATGTTCACGCTCTCTCCATTCTAGGACCATCCTGCACAAAAAATTGCAAGTTTGCCCATTAGATTACTTAAAAAACCTCATGCGCGGCCGCATACGCGACTGTTTTCCAAACAACCACGTATGTATGCGACTGTGAGGGCATTTTCTGCGTATATCTAGCCCTATTTGCGGAAAAACCCTCGATTTCTGCGTGGGCCGCAGTGCCCTTTTTAGTTTGGCCTAGAAACCTCAAATGGCCATGGAATTTGATAAAAATTGCATCAAAATGGAAGAGAAGAGCATGGGTAAGTACCTGGAAGAAACGGTAGTGGATTCCGCTGACTAGATCTCCTGGAATTCGTTGTTGAAAATCTGAGCTCAATTGGGTAAAAATTTCAAATGTTTTATAATGTTTTGAATTGTTTACTATTTATAGAATTTTTTTTCAAATTTTTACCCCCTTTCCTATAGTTTCGACAATTTCTAATCATTTTGGACCGTTTTTTACCTAATTCATGATGTAGGAGACCTTTTTTAGTGCCCTTTCAGCTGTTGGATTGACCTGTTCGTGCCGATTTCAGGTATCATGTCTAAACTGACATATAGGTTAGGTTTCACCACCGTTTGCATTTTGCATGACCTTATGACCATTTCATCATAGCCTTAGGTATGAACCCACTCTATTATGTCACAAAACCTTATTGTTGTTTTAGAAGTGGCATGGTATGAGTGGTAGAGCTTGACCTTACATGGGTACCCTAGTTAGTGCCTTATATGCATTTGGTACCCATGTTGACGTTTTGTCCTTTCGGGTGTGGGAGTCCATTGTATAGTACTTCCATGACATTTTGCAAGAGCCTCATACTCCTCTTGATCTTTTTGCTGGTCTATTTCCATCAAGACTCCCTTATGTCAAGTTGTAATTGCATTATCATGAGCTTTTCTTGCCTTATTGAGCTTTATGCCGACTTCCCTGACATTGCGTTTCAGCCATATAGCCCGAGTTTGTCTCATGTCTAGCCATGCAGAGCCATTTTATATATCCTTTGTAGCTTGATCCCCTTTTTTACCGGGAGGGGATTTTCCCCCGAGTGTCGATATCCTACACGTGTGTCCTTGCATTGAGCATAGGTATGTTCCACTGCTTGAAACTAGTTTGTTTTCCCCTATGACACTTGTCTCCTCCTAGTCTGTAACTATAAAGCAGTGTTATTCTTTTTCAAGCTTTCTAAATATTTGAAAAAGTCCAAAAAAATTAAAAAAAAAACAAAAAGCCGGACAAGGAAAGATGTTATCTTTGGCAGCTGTCGAGTCGTGTCGCCTTCAAACATAGCATTGTATATCACATCCATTGGTTGGGTTTATAGTTTGACTTTAGGATTTCTACTCATTTATTTGAGTTTATCTCCACCAACTGGTTAAGCTTCCAGTCCCTATGGAGCCTCTGTCGATGGCTCCTATGTCGCAGAGATGTCCCAGTTTGTATATCGAGTCTATGTTGCCTTTATTCAGTCACCATTCGCTGTTATGCTCTTGTTCGAAGGAAGTTGAAACCTGAGTCGGCCATTCCTTAGTTATCTTGACTTTGCATGTTAGCCATTCCCGGTACAGTTACTGGTTCGTGCACCTTATGATCGAGTCCTTCCACATTATACAACTTTGCCGAGTACCTCGTGTTGGATGATGGGGGATGCCTTAATGCCCTCCTTCCAACGGATTTCATCCCATCGACTTCATATCATTTATTCTGGGATTGGAATCTAGAGTCATTTTGAGTGCCTTGAGACTTGCAGTCATCAGTGGCAGGTTCTCTCGCCATCGACAGTATTTGGAAATACATTAATGTCCCCTGATTGATGGATCCTCTCAAATGTTCGACCTCAACACATTTATTCACACTTGTTAGCTTGCACTCCAGTACCTTGATTCCCATTTTCATTATCGGTGGGTGATCTCGCGTCTGTTAATGGTATACATCAATGACTAGTAATCAGACGATGGACTACTATGTTCGACCTCGACACCTCTATTCACATAGTAGGACATGTACTCGTAGCAGTTTGTGTAGAAGACCTTCCAGATTGGTGGCATCTCTTATATGCTACCTCCTTGATCATGCCAGTGTTCATGAGATTTCAGCTCTCGTGACTTGATTCCAGTATATGTCAGACATTTCCAGCTGTTATGGAGATCTTGATCCATCGTATATCTTAAGCCATTATGGAGATCATGATCCTTTGTATATCTTCATCATGGAGATTCTGATCTATGTATATTGTACGTGGCGATGATCACTTATGTGATATCTTGTATCATGCCTATTCATGGCCATTGTACTCTTATGTATCTGGGACTGCTATATGTATTTGCAGTTATGTGCAGAGTTATATCATTGTACTATGCTGATTGGATGGCTGGTATTCCATTTGGGATCCTTCAGCACCCCACTTCTGGGATGGACTTATAATGTATTTAGGCTATCGTATGACCCCTCTGACCTCACACATTAGGGGGCATCTGTTATAGCTGATTTTACCACTCCAGGTGAATCACGCTTGTATGGCCTTCCCCTGTCCCTTTGTAGACTCCTTGGACCCCTTGGACCATTTTTTGTCCTTTGATGTTTCCTAGAACATCCCTAAAAACATGTGAAAAATGATACACACGACTTTTAAACCCTTAATCGCGTATATACGCGGGTTTGACCCTTAAAACCGCGTACATCGAGATGTGTGCATAATCCAAATCCTTTTGGAGTTTTCCTTGACATGGATCCGACTCACTTGACTCCTGGCCTTCCCTATGCCTTGAGATCGCTCGGATTTGACCTTTCATTACCCCTTTGAAAAGCTATATAAGGAACTCTATGGTACATTGAAGGCATATGAGAGAATTGAGAGCAAAGAAACTATAGTCCATTGTTGTCGGAACTTATGCTTGAGTCTGCATCCCTTTGTCCCTTGGAGCACTTTTGTGTTCTTCCCAAGCTTGCCTTTTGCTTGTGAGCTTGCTATAGAGAGATGGAGGATTGAGGTGGTGGAGGCCCAAGTGGGGGATTCAGTTTCTCCGATTCGCAAACGTGCCGATAGAGGTTGTATCCATTGTAATCTCTGATTTTATATTAATAGAAATTTCTTTTCCTGTCCAATAATGTATGTTATGTTTGAATGAATATTTTATCCATGGATGTTTTCAAATGCTTATATATTGTTGATTATATATGCTAGAATATATCTAACACCAATATATATAGTATGCTTGTATTGTTTACTTGTTGTTGAGGAAGTAATCTATCAATTCAAGCTGAAGTTGGAAATCTCAACGGGGATCTACTTCAACCGTCCGAAATAAGGTACGAGGTCTGATCCTTTAGTGTTAGATGTTTAATTTCTATTGCATATTGGAAAGGATTGATTTCTGGAGTCAAGCTGTCTGTTGTGGTACCCCAAGCCATAAGAATTTCTCTCCGTAACACAAAGGCAGGTGGTTTCAACTTAGCTTGGCACCTATACCCACCATGCAGTCACATACTAAATCTAGGTGCAAGAGGTGGACAACGACCACTCCTGATCACTCACGTAAGGCAATGATGAAAGGAACATGGCAATACAAGCTTATGGAAGGAAAACTGAATTCAGTTCTTGTTATAGTTGATCGGTATAATCACGTGACAATAGGAAAAATCATGGAAGTAGAAGGACCAGGATTATCGCTTAAGAAATGGAGGTTCATACTCTTGATCGAGGCAACATTCGTATGACTATTATCTGCTGAGGCGAACAATTATTTGCTCACACAAACAATATTACCAAAAGACTTGGAATATCGAATACGCCATAAGAATATATAAACTGATGATAGGATAAAAGGTATGATAGATAAAAGGATGATTACAATGGTTGATAACCCACCTATTAAATAAGGCTTGGGGATTATGAGTGAAAGGTCATGCCCTTTCATGTTAAGTGTAATTAATTATGTTTATTATTAATTATTTAATTATTATATTTATTTTACGTTCGTTACATTGCCTTCCCCTTAAGGGAATCTTTGTCCTCAAATATGTATTGACCTTAACACTTACTTTAATCTGTCGTCTAGGGATTTCTTCCATTTTTGTATTTTGCGACATTTGAGGAAATGAGCCGATAAGAATTACAGATTCCCTAGGAGAATTGTCGCATCGTATCTGCTGTGGTCCATCCCAGATCTATTTTTATCGGAGCTCTGAGATCTTTTTGTGGGATGATTCGTCTCAATTGTTGCTTAGTCTGTTGATATTTTTGCATGTCCACATAAGTCTTCTGTGAATATTCGTTTTGACCTTGTCGTTGGTCAATATGACAATTATAATTAGGATGTCTGTAAGGTGTAGGTGTTGTTTGTTCTTCTTTCTTTTGGACTGTGACGAGGACTTTCTTCACTTCCTTGATTTGATTTTTGGATGCATTTTCCTGGATTTGAGCTTCTTGGTTCTCCAGTAGATTGTTATGATTTTGAATCTTTTTTATTCTTTCCTCTTGCGACTTTTTTTCAATTTCTAGCTCCTTGATTTCGTTCTGTAGTTCCTGATTACGATTATTTAGACACTGGTTTTCTTCTTGCTTTTCTAGCATTTTTCCTTCGAGGTCTTCACTGAAGTGTTCCCTCTTGCTACTATTTTTCAATTTTTTGATTTTTCTAATCAGGGTTTTGTTAAGATTTCTTAATCTGAAAATTTCTTCTGAATTGTTGGATATTGTTTTATTACTCTTTGCAATCTCTAGCTTGTGTTCCTTTTTAGAGTCGTTGTTTTGTTGTAGAAGAAATTTTATCTGTTGTCGATATTGGTCAACCACAGATTCTTGATCTTCTAATTTATGTCGTATGTGCGTTAGTTCTTCATCTTTGTCGTTAACGATTTTGTGCAAGCGTATTATTTATGCTTCGTAATCACTTATTTCTTTCTTTATCTCTTGATTTTTTTGACTCTTATTGAAATCATTTTCGTCTTTTAATTTCTTAATTTGGGCCGACAATTTTTCTATATGATTGTTCTAGTCGGGAATTTGTTGTTCCTTGCGCTCTTTTTGCATCTTATGTAATTTCATGAGTACTTCTGATTTCATATTCATGTCTTGTAATTCTTCATTTTCTTTTCAATAGCGCTTTAATTTGGATTCTAATTTCTCTATTTGTACTTGCAAACCAACTTCCATGGTCCCTGACTTCTTTAATGATAGATGGCTATCAATTTCTTGATGAGTCTTCCTTTGATGTTTGGACTCTTCGTCGATTGTTCATCTTCCTTGATTTTGGTTTTTTCTTCGATGATGGACGATCTTGTTGACTTGACTTCTTTGACTTATTTTTTGACGAAGGAGTCTTCTTTGATTAGGTTAAATAACCTTCTTTTTTTTCCAAAAAAATAATATTATAAACAATAATTATTATAATTTTTTTATAATAATAATTATTAATTAATAATATTATTATATTAATGTTTTATAAACTATATCTATAGTTTTTTTATTTAAATAATACATCTTTTTTATTATTTAATATAATTGAAATGTTATAAATCTAATATGTTATAAATGTAATATATTTGAATATATTTGAATATTATATTTTAATATTTTTTTTGTTTTTATTTTTTTGTAGGTCGTGGGCTGACGCACAGGGAGGATGGATGCCGCAGTGTTGAAGGGAAGATGGTGGAGGAAGGGGATGTCGAGAGGAGAAGGGTAGGAGGGAATGCGCAGAGGAGGAAGGCGCTGGGAAGACAACGTGGTGAGGGACGGCGTGCAGATAAAAGGGAGACGAACGAAGATGGAAGAGAGACGCGATGGAGTGGATGGCGCACGTGGAGATGGAAGGTGGAGTGTGGGTACAACGGTGGCACCGGATGGTAGCAGCATGGTGGAGCAGTGGTGGCGACGTGAGGTGTGGAGTGTGGACGGTGCAGAGGAGAGTAGCGGAAGGCTGTAGCAGAAATGGAGAGCGTGGTGGGAAACTTTAGCGTCGACTGAGCAATGGAGGGAGGGGAAGCGTGAGCAAGACTGGGGGCATGGATGTAGGAAGAGGGAGCAGCAGGTTGTGGAGGTGGAGGTTTGGAGCAGTTGTGGCAGATGAGGAGAGAGGGACAATGTAAAACGTGGACGGTGGAGTGGAGAAATGTGATGCAACGAGTAGAATGGGGGGGAGATGGAGAGAACGGAATGTGAAGAAGTTGGAGGATAGCGCATGAATGGGAAGGCAACAATGGGAGTGTGGAAGATGAAGATGGAGAGCGTAGGTATATGGGGAGGAGAAAACGAAGGAAATGTGGGCTGATGTGCAGAGAGGAGAGTGAGATGAGGCTTGCAGTGGAAGAGTTGCAATGGTGAATGACCAAGGGCCAATTCTCGTTAAGGACAAATAATTCAGAGAAACTCTGATGGTATAGGTTAAAAACCAGAATCAGTGAGGCCCACGGAAAGGGCTCTGATACCACATGAGGTGAACAATTATTCGCTCACACAAATAATATTACCAAAAACTTGGAATATCGAATACGCCATAAGAATATATAAACTGATGATAGGATAAAAGGTATGATAGATAAAAGGATGATTACAATGGTTGATAACCATCTATTAGATAAGGCTTGGGGATTGTGAGTGAAAGGTCATGCCCTTTCATGTTAAGTATAATTAATTATTTAATTATTATATTTATTTTACGTTCGTTACATTTGCGATTTCAACATGTCAACATTGAGAATCCTCTTCATTTTAAACTTAGTGAACACTCTTGAGTAAAAAATTGATAGATGGAAAGGTTGGTTAGCAAATAGTATGTTGTTAATCCATAAATGTAAAAGGGGGAATCCTTTATGTAGTCATAGTTCTCTTAAAAGTATCTGCAATACTCTTGAAGGTAGTCGCAATGCACTAGGAGGGAAACACAGTGCTCTCTTGAGGAATTGTTTCATCGTATGTGATAGTCCAGGAGGCCAAAGCACTCAGGTGCATGGTTGCATTCTAGCAAGAGGTGGACCTTCAAAATATTGTGGTCCTAAAATACGAGAATACATTTATGTGGGAGGTGAAACATCAAAAGGAAGTAGTGCTCCAGTGGGCGGTGGAACCTCAAGAGATAGTAAATCCCAATTGGGTTCCTGCATCTTTTTGGGTGCTAATACTTCATAGGGGATTGGGAATTAACAAGATTTTTGGCAGTGAAGACAAAAGGAGGGGGGTCTAAACAATGCTCAAACATTTGTTAAAAAGGCACATGTAGGAGAAGACATAACCTCTAATAAATATGAAAGGATTTCTATGGTGGTGTTGAGGCCTGGAAATTCGCAGGCAACAACAGCAAGGGATTCTTCCCAGTCAACGTTCCCAATTAGCCCGTGACTGTTTGGTGTAGGGAATCCATCCGGTTTGCGGTCCGGCTACCATAGGTCAAGTAACAAAAATAAAAGGTTTTACCGGTTGCGGCCCGGTCCACTGTGTATATTTTTGTATTTTTAGTTTTAAGTATGACATGCAAGTGCCTATCTAAAATGCAGATTGATTAAGAATACAAGGAGTGGTCACAATGGGATGCGCAGGTTCTTACCTCTCATCTTAGACTCTCTTGCATCTGAATCACACACAGCAAGAAATTAAAACTAACTACCTAACCTATCCCTAGGGACCAAGATTATCATTTATTAATGAGTAATGTATTTTGCGCATGCATTATGAAAAATCACAGATAGCTGATACTTCTTTCAAAACACATGAACATTTAAAGATATTTGAACAACCAGATAGCCAATTGTTTATGAACAACATTCATTACTCATAGTGGAAATTTTCATAAAATAAACCAGAGAACATTCAAATAAGAACATAGGTTCAGAAAGTTAGAACTCTCTCACAGTTAATGAGTCACAGTTGAAAACGAAATAGTTCCCCTTCAACATTGTTCATTTTATCACATTTGAACATTCCACACAGCACCTTCCCCAACAGGCAAAATTTGTAATTTATTATTGTAAAATTAAGTAGTTCCTCTTACAACAAGTGGTTCACAAGTTTCTCCAGGGAAAAAGGCCCTTTCCTGTCCAATTCTCCTATACTTATACTACAGGCAAACTCTTGGGATGCCCCTCGGTGACCTTTGGGCTCCTTAACTGTTTAATCTCACAATTTTGTCCTTTTGTAAGTGCTCATGATTTAGATAATACATTACATTTCATTAAAAGTTACTAACACTTTTATAACGAGAGACCAGCTTGATCAGTGATAAAATTTCTTGAGGCTCTGCTGCTATGGAATCCGCTGGTCCTTTTATTTGTCCTTTTTAAGATCCCGTTGAACTCAGAACACCTCTGCCTATCACTTTTCAGCCAACTTCCTTCTGCTTTGTCCTTCAGCTATGTATTATTTGCAGCAGTAATATGAAGAATTTTCTAAGTCCATTTGCATTTAAAACAAAAGTTATCATTAATTCGGACTGCATCTTTTCAACAAACGTAAACCATACTAACAATAAAATTGATCATCAAAATGAGGCCCTGTATTGCGCGCTCATCGTGAAAACCTTAAAATGATAGAATATGAAACCTCCGCCACCCATCAGACAGGGTAAAAACACACACAGAACAGGCGGGAAAAACCTTCACTGGCGAAAAAAAAATCACTAAAGCATCGACAGGATAGTTTAATTAACAGTCGCGACGGCAGGCTTCAGACAGACAACGAGTTCCGCGAGACCATTAAGTCTATTGGCGTCGGAAAGACTAAATACTAAAGCATCGGGTGGAAAAAAATCCTTGTCGACGAACGGAATGACACAAACGTCGAGTGGTTAGTGCATTACGCAGCCCCAATGGCAGAAGATGGAAAGACTACCGGCTCTGCGACAGATAAAACAAATTGGTGAAAACCATAACAAAACATCGACGAGTGGAGCAGTTATATGGTGGACACTTAGCTCGCTCTAGAGCCTTAGTGGCAGAAAGCAATCAAACTACCACCTTCGATCAAAGTCATAAAACTTTCTGATATGGTGCAGAAACATCATGAAAATGTTAAGTGTTCGAAAAATCTTAAGGTTGTGTAGCGGTCTAAAAGTTGGTCTCATCCCCAAACATCGGCGTCATAGAGATTAAAATCCCGACTCAAACTTCAACCAAACTCCGACAGCACAAAGCAAGTCAAAATAATAACATCACGGCATTGGAAAAGTCAAAGCTATCCGTCAGAACATTCATCGTTCAGCTTTCGCAACGGAGGCTCCGTAGGGAAATATGGCTCCGATGCATTGCTCAAATGACCTCCGATCAGCCAAACTAAAAAATGTTAAGTTCCAAAAGACTTTCGGCTGGGCAGCGATGAAAAGTTTGTTTCACCTCCGAAACAGCGGCATAAACGAGAAAAAGACTTCCGATATCAAAGAAAGAAATCACAGATCAAAGGACAACATTTTAAATCCAACTTCAAATTCCACAACCCAAAGCAGTTTTAGACATAAGCAATTTTTCAAAAAACATGAAAGCAGTTGACCTCAAAAAACAATCCAAACTTGTAGCAGAGGGAAGACAAAAACAGATTTCATGGATTCAAACAATTTTAGGCAAGATAAAAATTAAGAGGAGGGTCCAAAATTTCAAAAATTTGGGAAAATAGTTGCAGTTGCAATAGGTGGTTGGTATAGCTATTGGGAAGGAGAACAAAACTGAAGTGGAGGGATGCAAAGTTGTCAAAACCAGTAACGATGCTCAAAACAATAGTTACATAGCAGGAGTGGTTTCAACACTATTTGCAAAATCAAGGACTAGAGGTAACCCTTGGTCGCATTCTCTCATAACTTAATTTATTCTTTTGGATAGTACTTATTACTTACAACAAAATCCAAAATGGCACCCCCATTAAAAGAAATACTAGTTATGACCACAAGCCCATAATTGAGAATGAAACCAATGAGGCTAAGGTCACTTACAACCTTTGTATCCCTTGAAACATTCAAACCAAAATTCAAGAGGTAGAGGTGTTAAAATTGTTGTGCCATTTAGATCTTCAAGCAATGAGTCCAAAATTATTGATGTGGTAAAAGGAGAATGAAGATACACACTGAACAAATCAAACCACACAGGAAACTGATGAGTATAGCTCAGGTAATTACAGTATCATTGTCATTAAGTAATCCGGTGTTACAATAGCGTTACATAAGGAAGAATTCGAATCCATTAGGAAAGAATTCGAATCTACCAACTAGATGTGACTGTACTTAACTGACTAGCTAACTCAGGATGACTCAATCAATATCGGAGTTCAAATAGCTAAATCCTTATGTCTAAACAACTCACATAATCATTAATAAACAGTTAACTCAATCTAACTGAAGTGGTAGGTGAGAAAAGGCGCCTAATCCACATGCAACCATGCATAACTAGCGTTAACTGAACTTATTGTGCTCTAACTGATTGTATCTGGAAATTAACTAAGCTTAACTAGTTCCAACTCCAACTGACTGAAGGAGGTTGGTGTCGTGACTCCAAGTGGATCCTAAAATGTAGGGATTGGTCTAGGAGGCGCCTGAACTAATGCATGTAAGTACAGTCAGTGTCAGTTAGCCTCTAGTAGTGTTTCCCACACTCTAGTAAGTGGTACATGTGGCTCCATTAGGCCAAATGGACCCAATGGTACTAGTGGACCCAAAGGTACTAGTGGATCCAATTATTTAATTAAAACTCCCAAGTTAGGATAAATACTCTAATAGACAGTATGGTCAAGGGAGGATTAATAATCCTAACAAAAGGACTGGGTTAATAATGAGAAAGATTGCAATTATTGAAATAGAGCAGCAATAAATGCATCAGTGGATTTAGGATGTGGGATCCTCCTAAACAAGGGAGACCAAACATGCAAAAACAATATCGCTCTACTTGAAAATCAAAAGTTTAAAGGGAAAGGTTTTAATGGACAACCAAGAAGCACAAGATAGAAAGGAGGAGGAAACTCATAAGCACCCTCAAATCATCAATGATAGGATTGATACCGTCAACAATCAGTTCAATCTCCCAATCAATGCCCTCATGAACCTCGATAACAAGTTGAACATCCTAACCAAGCACAGTCTTTAAGACAAAGCTTGTTCCATAGAAAAAACAATATCCTTCTCCCAACAATGCATTCCCAATTATCTCCATTTGAGATGATGAATATGATAGTTTATCATAGGAGTATAATTCAATTGTTTTTTTTATCAAAAAGATAATTTAATAGTTTTTTACTATAGTAGTGCAATTAAACTTCTTAATGGATGTTTTGGTATAAATACGGACGCATGGACAAAATTCTAGATAATTAAGAAATAAAACTGGCTTGGTTTCCCATTTGACGGGACAATGAAGTGCAAACTTTGTTAACATTTTTTATAGGATATGCTGGAATATAAAATATAATTATATATTATCAAGGATTTAGTCTTTCTTTGTCCCTAAATGAAACCAACAACTTGTTCACTGATTTGAATACCATTTAACAAGACCCATAAAATTCTTTGTTCCTTAATGAAACCAATGCCATGTTCACCAATTTAAATGTTGTTTAATAAGAACCATAAAAACCGAACCATTCAATTGAAAAAAAAACATAGTATGTTCCTCTTACATTTCTCCCCCCCCAACACATCGACATATTGCTTATATAAAATTAACTTGGAGAATGGAGCAAAATTTCGCTCGAACATAATCAATTCACCTAATGATTTTTCTAGAATTAATGACTCTCTATTTAAAGTTGATATTTCATAAGGACATTAGAGAAAAAGACTATATCTCGATATTGTGTTACCACTCCAGTTTATTTTGTTTGGAAAGAGATGAGTTGGAGCACTTATGCATAGGAGTTGGAGAAAAGCAGCAAGAAAATCATGTAATAGAAAAGAATTTACAAAAGCATAAACATAGTTGGTTGGCTATTCTGTATATGTCTAATATGTAAGAACAATGTTTTTAACAACATAAATGAAGATAACTTGCAGAGACATTGATCTAAAAATGGGACTCTAACCACTTTCCTTGATTCGAAAATCTTAAGATACCAAGTTAGTTAAACATGCATTGAAATCAAATATGATTCGGAAACCAAGACCTTTTACTAATGGTGCACTTCACATTTAAGTGATTTATCGTACTTAACCAAACACATTATCTAATGATCCCAACTTGCATAATCAACTTTGTATAATAAAAATGTGAAAGTGAAGATGAGAAAATGAGCAACAATAATACGAAACAAGGACTGTTAATGGAGATCACTCCATGAAACAATAATAGGCTACATGTTCAGGTCCACTTCCAAATAGTGAGACTACTCTATGATGCTCAAAATGTTGAATTACAATAAATGGACTTACAATGCCAAATTTGAATAAACCCTTCAATTATGTTGCTTAACTTCAAAAACAAAGGCCACCACTAAATTCCTCTCGAAATTATGAGAAGAATAAGTATAAACTCAACTATTTTCTAAACAGGTTCCCAAATACCCCCTTTAACACGCACATCGAGACTATACTAAAAAAATTGCACTTAAGTTTATGACACAATACTCTAAACACATAACAGACATCAAAATCAAATTCCTCTCAAAACTTTTGAAAATAATGAGTATAAACTTGCCTATGTTTAGCCTTGGTGCCCAAAGTCTCTCCTTGGCATCCTAAATGAGACAATGAGTATACTCCTGCACAGTCAGGCCCGCCTCAGGATTTGTGCTCATACCATATGTCAAACCTCCTTGAACTATGTTCCCTCCTCGGTCTAGGTGCTCTCTCTGCTCCAAAATTCTTTGTTCACAATAAAAAACATGACACACACTCGCACACACGCAGTGTGTGTGTGTGTTTTATGGCCCAAAACCCGAGTTGCGCCATTAGGTTCTTGTTATAACAAAACATCGAAAACTTAAATATGTTTATTTCCATTATGTTAAATGTGGCATATCAATTGACTTAGTGGTTAAAGTTTTGGAATATATCCTAGGAGACCAGAGTTCAAATACATTTGGTGTTATATATGTAGTTATGCCATTAATAATATAACAAACATTAAGATAATCATTGAATTGACCCACACATGGAGGCCTCATTGGGGGTGCCATGTGGCGCCCTTTGATTAGGCCACGTGGAAACCTACCATTGGTCCACTTGCCTAATCATTGCAACCTATGCACCTAGTTAGCCCCGTGTCAACATCTCTACCACATTGGCTACCACATCAATGCTATGTCAGCATACGTACAGTGCCATGTCAACGTTATGTCCTCTGCCACCCCTACCATGTGTCAACCTGTGAACGGTCCATCTATCAACTATACTACCACGTCATTGTATAGACCTGCCATGTTAGTTGCCAGCCAACTGTACTATCTTCCATGTGTCACCCTATGAGTGGTACCAAGTCATTGTATGTATTGCCACATTTTCATCCTACAGTTCCACGCGACACTCTCTGGTGTTGCCATGTGGCAATATTGCAAGCCTTTTTTTATTGTTTCCCAAAAAAAAACATCATATCTTCCTCATACGACATCTTTTTGAGGTGATTCAAGCGCCATTGGAAATCTCTCTTCGAGCTCTACATAATGGTGACATTCCCATCAACATTTGAGGTTGTTAATTTTTTAGTGTTCTCATATCCACCTAGATAACAAATATTGGATATCGAATATGTATTTTAACACAAAAGTAATCCTAAACCACATTCAAAGCAATTGTAACATTTGAATTTGTATAAGATACTTGAAAACAAATATCGTATATATATTCCAAAGAAAAAAATCATTTTATTCATATAAAATAAACATAGACTATCCATAGGACTTACATCAATTATCCCAGAGCATACCATTGTTGCCTATACTACACACCCTTACATACAATTTCAGAGTTTTCAAAAATGGCTCAAAGCCTTACAATACATCCTCTATTATGTTCCCATTTCAAAATAATATAAAATTGTAATCACAAAACTTCCACTATGTCTTTGACTATGCCACCTTGGACTTCTTGGATAACCATAATTCTTGGTTCCACCGAAAGCGCTAGCTTCAAAAGCTCGTTCACTGTTGTGTTCAATTCTCCGAAGAAATGGACAAAGGAGATGAACTCGAAACTAGGAATCAGAGCCCAGATTGCGCCCAGTAGATGCTGAAGGTGTGGAGAACTGATTTGGATTTTAGAATATGCCCATTATATATATATATATATTATATTTTTTTTTTCAAGACGTGGTGCAAACCCATGATATTTTGTCGATGGTGCGTTAATTACCATAAGTAACACACTGTTATTGTAAGATTATTGTGAATTGTTTGGCAAGGTAATAGAAAAGATTTTATATTTTAGAACTTACTTTATCAAAAGAGGTATTTTCATTGTAGTTTTTCTTTGACCTTTACAATTAGGAAAGAAAATAATAGAAATAAATAATTACATGAATTATTGAATTGATTGTTGCAGAAAATCATATTGTAGAAGACAAAATGAAAACTAGGAAAAGAGTTAATGGAATCTAAAACAATATTGACTTTGTATCCATAAACAAAACAAAAAAATCATCATTGACAATTTGACTAGTTGCTTAAGAGGAAGTAGTGAGATTCCTCTAAGTAGGTTCAATTCCCCAATCAAGTGGTATGTTTCATGTTGAGGCATTGTGTTGTTAAACCAATTAACATGTATGAGTGTTTAATTGAAAATAATAATCTTCTAATGAAATTTAAAAGAAGAAAAAATGGCCAGTGGCCAGTGCTATGAAAGTACCATATCCACTTGGCACATAATGGGAAATGATCCACCAAATAATTCACGAGAAAATTGCATTTGAGATCAATTCTCTATCATCAAATGTTGGTATTACTAGACATGGTGACAAAGATATAATAACTCTTTTAACCATGAAATTTAACACCTTTTTTGTATGTCGGAAACACGGTACCGAGTTTTTGGCGTAACCACAACAACAAAAATATTAGAATAAATTTAGAACAACAAGACGATCCTAATAAAAGGTAATCTCTCCTACCTTTTATACAAAAGGCTATTTTATACCTTTTTGTTTAACCTTGAGGAGGACAAATGTTGATCTTGATTTTGTCATTATTTTTGACTGATTATTTGCTCTGTTGACGTTACCTTTTGTCACTTTTTGGTATATTTCCTGCCATTTAGACCATCAACCAAACACATGTTGAATGTAATTGTATATTATACAAGTCTTAGTTAAATTTCATTATTTTCATGGTTTTATTGACAATTATGTGACATTTGTAAACGTGCATGGTATATAGATTTGTTTTACAGGCTTTGGTTTAAGCGAGCCTCCACTTGGACACACATTTACACCAAACACACACAGTTGCATCCAGCTCGTCATATAGCCCTCTGATCAACCCGCAACTTTGTTGGTTGGAATATTCCAGAGAATTAAAAGCACATAAGGGTTTCATGGCTCTGTTGGCCACGCGCCCTCCTGGTGCGAGAGTCCTTTCTCTAGAAGACTCGGGATCCTTCCCTCTCAACCCGACACAATGCTCTCTGCCCATGTCAACGAAGATCCATACACCAGCAACTCGCGCGAGGAGAACCGACGCACGAGCGATTAGGAAGACGGTCGTGCGCTACCATAAATCATTACACAGTCGTTTGTTTAGCAGTTAAGTTTGTCTATTTTTAGAGTGGTTGACCTGCTCGCTCCATTGTAAAAAGCTATATAAACGATGTCTCACGATGAGAGTAGGCTAGTAGTTGTCATTAGATAAAAAATCTGTAAAGTCTGTTTCAATTTAATACAAATTCTATTTTTCAACTGTGAATATATGTCTCTGTTTCGTGATTGATTGATTGATCTAAGTGCCACCCCTGATTGCTGAGAAGCCCCCCTCAACAACCAGAGGTCTCCATTTGTGTATTTCTGTTATTCCCTTTTTGCAGATAAGTAGTTTTCATTTCTAATTTCTGTATGTAATTTGATTTCCTGTAAATTGATGTCACTTTGTCACCCGTAACGTGTGTTGTCTGTTGTTAATTTAATTTATGTGAAGTGTTGTTAACATAGTTTGTATTTCTAGAACTGAAAGTGACCAGTTGCGCATAGTTATTTACAGTCTTTCTTTCAGCTTGTCCTCTAATTTCATATTTGCAATTAGCTAGAGTTTAATTGGTTTAATGTTTCAGGTTTAGTTCGTAGTTAGGTTCAATTCTGTCGATGATTATGTAGCTGTAGGTTAATTGCATTTATCTTTTAATTTGTTTTATTATACAATAGGAAATGACATCTCTTCTTAGAAGTAGATTAGCGTAAGTGCTCTTATGTCATTTCGATTGTTGAATAGCTTAGTTACTGTCTTTTTCTGCACTATAACCTCGCATGCATAAGCCAGCTGATGTTAGGATCATTTAGGTTGTTTATTCTATAATTTATATTGTTTTTCGCCATTCGAACCGTCATTTAGGCCGTTGTTCTATATTGCCATCTAGACTGTCTTTCAAACTTTAATATTTCTTGTTTTGTTTTATACTTGTTTAAAGTCTAGTTTTCGAATTATGTTGTTTTCTGTAGTTAACCATTAGTCATATATGTAATTAGAACCTTATTTCAAACCATGTAAAGCATCCCTTAAGCTGCCTAATGATTCTTAGCTTTAATTTCTTTTTGTTTTCATTTGTGTTTGAGTTGTGTTTCTTTTGTCTTTGATCTTTTAATTGATTACTGCTATTCACTATACAAAATACGTGAGATGCACTATAATTCATGTGAAAGGAGATTTTCATTCATATATGTATATATATCCTAATCTAAACCAGAAGAAAATTCCTTGTAAGTCTTTTAATTCCTCTTTATATGAAGAGGATCCAAAGTTAATATGTTTTACTAATCATAAAGAGATATATTTAATAAAAAATATCTTATATTAAGTGATTGTAAGAGAAATTAGTTGCAGAAGCATACATTAGATAGGTGGAGTAGTAAGTCAGTGGTCTATTTCTACAACTTTGAACCCTCTTCGCATTTGGAATGTTGGGTTTTTGGAGCATACATGTTATCTGCTCCATACAATAAAAAACCACAGATAGAATTCCACTCGAAGCCAATTAAGAATAATATTCCAAATAACTATCAAATCTTGACTTCAACCAAACCAGGCATTCTATAACACTATAAAGTTGCAAAAAACTAACATGAGAGCACAAGCCTTGAGGGATCTTGTTACTTCATTTCCTAACACAACATACACTACCTTCAAAACAATCACTAAATAAATATTAACAAGCTTTTTCAAATGAAGTTTGTTAAATTTTCAAATAAATACAAGTTGCTCATCCCCAAACAATACCAGTGGCAACTGTTAACAGGGTCAACCCTAGATCTAGAGGGTGGCATGGAGTACATGTACTATTTTCCAAGGCTTCTACCAAATGAAATTTCCACAACTCACCAATAGAACACATTAACTTGACACCCCTTTATCTAGATGATAAAGTTCGGAAAATAAGAGAACCTGTCAAGGTCGGCACTGGAAAACATGGGTGTTGTTGGAATTGACATTGACCAGAGAACAAGTTGTCAACAATTGAATGTTTATTGGCCTTATTGTTCACACAGAGCTAAATAAACTATCCATTTTGTACCAACCCGTTAGTACAACATTGACTAATAGTTGTATGAACCTTGACCCTATTAAGAAGGCATCCAAAGGGAAAGCAAGCTGTTATCACATATATAGTAGCCAGGCTACCATATTCTATTTTTCAGATACAGTACATTTTTCAGCGAGATCTCTTACATATGAGATGCTAAGATGAGCAGTTTTGATGGATCATTATTTTGTTAGTGGACTATTATACTCTCCCATGTTAGGACTAAGTCTCAGGACACTTAGATTCGAGGACTGATGTAGCCATTCAATCATTTGCAGAGCAGTTAGTGATGCCCAGATTGGTTCTAGTGTTTTCTCATTAGACAGATGATGGTTCAGATGGATTATTTGCATGGTTATGACTCCGCATTTATTTTATTATGTTATGGTTATCATTGCTCTTATACTCATCTTTGTGACATATACTAGCATTTAGTGTCATGATTTGGCATGCATAAATATATGGACTTGGATGTATTTGTATTATGTATTGGTGTCCCTACTTAGACTTGGAAGTTCCTGATCTATACTCATTGGTTTTACCCTCCCTAGGGAGAATAGAGATAGTCATTCCCACCATTCTTTGGCTTGTTAGTGTTGGCTTCATCTTTCACTACCTCCACCCATCCATTACCTTCCAGTTTTGTTTTTAACCCGACTTACTACTTGACTTATGGCATGGAGGACCTTTCCTCACTAGAACCTTTGTTGGACAAACCTCCCTATTTATAGTGTGTCTCGGCTCTGAGTTGGTGACAGAACTTGCCTTTGGTGAGTTGGATTGTATGCCTAAATCATTCTGGTCAGTTGTCCCGATGTTTGGGACTGTGCAGAACTCCCCTTAGTCACTTGAGATGTTGTTGGCTAAAACTGAAAGCTCATGTACTACTTGTATTGGAAATATTTATATATGTGCTCATGGAAAATGTTAATTCTAAAATGTGTTTCTTAACATATACGAACAAAGGGAAAGAGCAATGAAATGCTAAAATACTCTATGAAGGGTATAAAAAAAGGTCCCAAAAGCAATGGTTAAATATATGCTATATCCAAATATTGCTGACCTTATAAATTTGAATATGTTCTGGTGAAAGCTGTAGTTAGCTGTGCTTTTAAGCACTGGTGAAGTCCCCAAAATGTCATATAGGCCAAAAAAGCCATGGAAATAAAATTGATGTTCCTAATGAACCTGGATCAAACTTGTGTAGACATGATGCCTAAGTTGATATGACAAATATGATATTGTTGACGTTTGCTTGGCAGGAGAGAGGGCGCATTGGTCACTTGGAGCAAAACGTTGGGCTTAGAAATCACACAGGTCTTCTCAAATTGATTGGGATAGCGGGGATCATCACCTTCAAGGCATCTACAAGGATTTCCAAGTAAGATCTATAAGTTAGTTATTTTCTTCCGAATCTCAACCCATTGACACATGCTTTTCTTCATTTTTCTGAAAAATCCATAAATAATAATAAAACCAAAAAATACTAAAAAAATAAATTGCTCAATCTCTGGACAAACCACTGCTGGGTTTTGTAGATCGGGTCTCCCTCTCACCAATTCACCCCTAACGTTGAGCTAGTTTGGCCTGGTTTTCCCTAGATCTGAGAAACTGCCTTCTCAAACCCTAACGCCACTCACTGAATTTTTGACATTTTTCGAGATCTGGTTTTTCTAAAAAATAACAAGTTGGGTTTGTAGATCGGGTCCTCCTCACTCCAAATCACCTTCAACACTGAGTTAAAGGATGACAGGTGGCCCTAGATCTGAGAAACTATCTTTCGAGATCCTAGAATTTCTCATCATTTTTCTGACTTTTTCCCAGATCTGGTTTTTTCGGCATTTTTCTAACTTGGGTTTGTAGATCAAGTCATCCCCATCCCATTTCCCCTCCAACGTTGAGCTGATGGTCTCTGAATTCTCCTATATCTGATGATCTGCCTCTCCAAACCCTAGCTCTAGCCACCTTACTGTTGGTTTTCCCTTTAGACTAAATTTTTCGGCCAAATAACTTTCTGGATCCATAGATCAGGGAATTTCCCAGATGGGTCCACTCCAATGTTGGGCATATATGACTCCATTACCCTAGGTCCAACATGCAATGATCGCCAACCCTAGCGCTAGCCCCTCTTTGGCCTCTTTTCCTTACAAATCTTATTTTCCCCTGATGACTCGAGATATTTGATATTGTCACATCTACCATAGAGTCTATCCATCAGTACTAGATAGCCCCAACACTGTCCTTTCCCTCCCTGCATTGATCACGTTTCCCAAGGCAGCGGGTATCTTCATTAGTTGCTAGTACCTCAACCCTAGATCTAATATTTACCCCATAGGTCACCTGTGTTCCACTTTGGATCAACCCTCATTTGTCTAAAACCCTTATCCAATTCCCTGGCACACTTAATGACACCTTCCATAGATCTATGGTCTCCAATTACCTTACACCTTACGTACCTCAAGTCTTATTGATATGATCTGGTGTCTAGGTCTGATCTCTCTTATCGGGAGCAGATCCAAGTCTCCCCCTTTGTTGTCTTGGGCTTAGATAACATAAAGTGAAGGTTGCCTTGATTGGTGTGACAACCATCCATTTGGGGGTCTAGGCAGTCTTGGTTCCACCTCCCTAGTTGCTTGTCCCTCTACCATCCATCCTAGATCCAGTGCACATAGGAAACTACAAGGTTGATGATAACACAAGTTTAGGATTGTGGTCTGTTCCAAGGGTGTTTCTTTCATCCTTTTCCATACTTTTGTAGAGACTCTTGCAGAATTCAAAGAAAGGCATTGTAGGGCTATGCATCTAGGCTATGGGACTTAGAGATATACATATCATTATTGAATTTTCTTACATCATGGAAGAATTGGGAATGACATGGTTGGGTTGACAATATACAATAGCACAAACACCCTTTATATGATCATTTCCTGAATCCCATCACCCATCTCACATCCATATGTAATTCTAAATTTTTCTCCCTACAGGTGCTAAACCAGTTATCAGTCCTTCATTTGTATAAGATACATGGTTTAGATTCTTTAGACAACACAACGACTAGATAAAGTCATAATATGATTAGTAAAGACTTTGGAAATTATTGTTTTCCAGATATTGGTTACGAAACCATGGTTAGGACTCAGACCTTGAAATGAACATCATAGCAATGCGCAAATTGCATGCAATTCTCCTTGTAAAATTTACAAGCCAATTTCCATCCAAACTATTGAAGAAATTATATAGAAGTTCAATGTTTGATGGCCATTTTGGGCATGCAGGAAGTTTTGGGGAAATTCAAGGAGGTCGAATTTGGTAAGAGGATAGATCCAAGGCTAATTCATCCAAAGAGAAAGACAATCAAGAGAAACAGGGACATAAATGGTGGCTTTCCACTCCAAAATTTCCTCCTGGAGGAATTTAGACAATAGCAAAAAAATCTTGTTGAATTAGAGGGACTCTCTCAAGCAAATATTGAAGGAAACAATGGCAATCAATGCTCAAGATTTATCAGAAACGAAGATCCCAGATGTTTACTTGGAATCCTTACCAAAGGTATGTCCCTTAAAGTTTTGCTTACAATAATATAAGGAGTCATAATCAATAGACCATGTAAATGGTTTATGAAGAATTCTCTTTAGAAACCTTCTTGTCTTCATTGGGCTTATCATCGGAACACAACATTCAGGATTTGAATAATTGAGTAGAAGCCTATATAGTTTTATGGAAACAAAAGCAGTGCAATAAGGGCAACAAACCATCCATATCCTGTTGGGGATCCATAGTCAACCACGAGAGACAGGAGGTCCTTGGAGAAAGGGCTAATACTCTTCTCCTCCTACTCTAATGTCTAATATAATGAATACCAGTGAACCAATGAATTACAAACAAGCCAAAGATAAAGTAGAATGGGTTGAAGCAATGAATGAAGAATATAACTCAAGTATGAAAAATCAGACTCGGGAATTGACTGAGTTACCAAAGGATAAGACACCCATAGGCTGTAAATGGTTGTTTAAGTATAAGCTTAAATCAGATGGTAGCATAGAAAGATTTAAAGCAAGACTAGTAGGAAAAGGCTATACACAAAAGGAGGGAATTGAATTTGAAGATACTTTTGCACCAGTAGCAAAACTAAACACAATTAGAATTCTGGTTGGATTAGCCACATCACATAAATGGAAAATCCATCAGTTAGATGTAAAATCTGCTTTCCTAAATGGTGATTTAAAAGAAGAAGTCTACTTAGTTCAGCCTGAAGGCTTTGTATAGAAAGGATAGGAACATCTTGTATGTAAACTAAAAAAAACTATCTATGGATTAAAACAAGCTCCTAGGTCATGGTACATAAAGATTGATACCTTCTTTAATCATAAAGGTTTAGTTAAAAGCAAAAATGATCCTAACCTTTACATGAAGAAAGATAAGGAAGGAAATATATGTTTGATATCTTTATATGTAGATTATCTAATCATTATAGGGAATGCATGTGAGTTGATTACATAAATAAAAAATCAACTGCCACAAGAGTTTGAAATGAAAGACCTTGGAGAACTACACTATTATTTGGGACTTGAAGTTTGGAGAGAAGCTGGAAAAACTATGGTCACTCAAAGTAAGTATGTAAGGGAAATATTGGACAGATTCAATATGATCGATTGCAAAGTATCAACAATTCCTTTAGAACAGAATGTGAAATTATGCAGTCAAGATGGATCAAAGGATGCAGATGGTACTGTGCATCGACAGTTGGTGGGAAGCCTGAATTGTCTCACTACCACAAGGCCAAATATATCTTATGCAGTCAGCATTTTGAGCCAGTTGATGGCTAAACCAAATTACAGCCACTGGATAGCAGCAAAGAAAGTCCTTAGATATCTGAAAGGGACAATGAACTTTGGTCTTTTATACACTGATAAGTTTGATGTTCAATTGGCAGGTTTTTCTGATTCTGATTTGGCAGGAAATAAAGATGACAGAAGATCTACTACAGGATATGCATTCCACATTGGATCCAGAGATGTATCATGGAGAAACAAGAAACAACCAACTATTTCTCTATCATCCTGTTGCAGTTGCAACCTTTTTCCCAAATTTGTAAAATTTTGGACCCTCTTGATTTTATCTAGCCTAGGTTTGTTTGATTTCTTTAAAACTGGACTTACTCTGCTTAAGAAATTGATCGTTTGAAGTCGGAAGCTCAGTCAACTATTTTTTTCGATGTTTCAGGAGTTGAATGATCTAATACTACCATCTTCCTCACCGAAACTGCAGAAACCGTGGAGTCTTTGTTTTATTTGAAAACTTAACTTTTTGATGATTTTTTATCAATGTTGGAAGTCTGTTGATGAATGAATCGTGGCATTAGTCTTCTATGTCGCCACCGTTTCAGAGGGAAAATAGAGAACGTTCCGACGAACAGTTATTTTTCTTGCGGAATCCGTGTCCTGTATCTTTCTGGTTTTATTGTTCAAACCTTTTGATTTTCAATGACTTTGTTTTTATTTTCTCTATCGAAATGTTTTTTGACAAGTGGTCAGAGGTTTAGTCCTCTACGACGCCGACGTTTCGGAGGGCTTGTCATTTATGTTATCGACACTATGAAGAATTTTGTGTTTTGAGGTTTCGATGTAGTTATAGGTTAGTCTTCCCGACCTCCGATGCTTAACCATCGCGGCTTTAGTCCTTGGCATCGCCGACACTATGACAAAGTTGAGGTTTGAATCGCTGACATTGCAAAGAGGTTTAAGTTTTTCTCGTCGACCCGTAGTGTGTAGGGTTTTCGATTGCCAATGATTTTATGTTATCGTGGAACCCGTAGCCTGTCTGCTGCCCGCCATTGCGGCTGTCTAGTGAACTATCCACCTAGTGTCTAGTGCTTCCGACCGCCAATAGGGTTTTTCCCCGCCGATAAGTTTTTTTTTCCGCCGATAAGGTTTTTTCCCTCCGATTCTTTTACCGAGGGTTTATATAAGAGGTGGAGCATTATTTTATTTTTATCCTTGTTGAGATTTGCATTTTTGCTCTGGTCCTTGTCAATTGAGCTATTTAGCGTGCCCAGCTGTCCAGATATTATTCGATTGGCATGCTGCTGTGGAGGTTTTGGGTCATCCTGCTGACTGCACAGTGTTTTGCCAGGTAGGCCAACCATAGTTTCTTCTTTTTGATTTTATTGGTTGTTTTTAGAACCATGGTATTCCCTGGTTAGGTTTTCCCGTAGATTGTGTCGTTGTTTGTTAGAAAAATATTTATCCTCGCGGTATGCTTATTATCGTAAGGCGGAATAGCTAATTTGAGAGTCTTCTTTGGTGGTGGGGGTTTTTGAACCTGCGTTTTTGATCCGTTATGTGTGTTTTATTCCACTCCACAAGATTGAAGGGTTGGTGCAGACAAGCATGACGCTGTCTGCACCACCCATTTTTGGGTTGTTCATGGCTGTCCGGGGGGGGTTTCATTTTTTCCGTATGCGTTTACCCTATTTTTATGGGATGGTGGGGGTTTTTCAATATTTTGGTCAAGTTGGGGATTTCCACGATGAAAACACAGTATAGGGACTCACGTTTGAGGATTAGCCTTATTGATAGTATGGTTCATGTTTCATTGAGGAGTTAAATTATTTTGAATACAGTCCAAATTAAATGATGAGTTTCTATTAGAGTTGTGTTCTTAGTTACAGACAGTGGACTTAGAATATTTTAAGACAACTTGCAGGAGTCTCTTTGCCTTGTCATTTTTTATTTTCATGCATTAATGCTCTGTATAGTTTATTTTTAAGAATGCATATGGAAGAGGTAAATAGTTTGCTACAGTTTTTCTTCATTACTAAAACACTTACTAAAAGCTCAAATGGTCTAAGAACATACTATGTTTATGACAGGGTGACTGTTGCAAAGGAGATATGTCTAAAAGACAAAAGAATAAGGCTCCAGTTGTGGAAGGAGAACCAGAGGTTGAAATCATCACCAAGGTTGAATACATATATGAAGATACCAAAGCTACCACCGAGGTAGAGCCAGATTAAAAATGGGGTGAAATATATAGGATGATTGTAAATCAGAATGTGCCTGATGCAGGATTTGAAGAGCTGACTATTTATTCAAATATCGAGAAATCGGCTCTTATGAAAGTATCCATAAGACCAGAGTTGTTCCCATGCTCAGAGGTGATCAGTTGGATTCTGCCTAGGGCAGATGTAACTATGATGATCCTTGAAAATACTGCTAAATAGGGATACGTTGCATACAACCCTGCTTATGTCTCAATGGCATATCACTTGCCTCCTGCTCAAATTTACCTAACAAATAGCTGGTTGAAAGAGACAGCTATGGACCTGGTAGAAATAGTAAAAATAATGATGATACCAGGGAAAAAATTTCAAACCAAGCCATCAGGAGAATATGATACATCCACTCTTCGGACCCCTTATAGATTTATAGCACTGATGTTGAATAGAATTTTTGGGAGAGCTCATGGAAAAAGCTTCAAATTGGGATGGATACCAATTATTTTCTAAGTGGTCACTCAAGGAACCATATTCAATTGGGCAAACATAGTGTCTAATAGCCTCTCAGCATGAATATCTTCAGCTTTAGGAGGGGTATCACAGAAGAATTCAGAGTTCTACATGAGCTCTATTCTAGTTAACTGTATACTATGTACCCAATCTTTTCCAGCCTTGAGGTGTAATTGGGATAGAGACAGGACCCTGGTATACACTGCATATACATTATTTTGGGCACACAAATACCATGGCTACTACAGAGAAATATGTGAACATTTCATCATACCGTTGTACACTCTAATTTTCCTGACTGAATGCAACTGCATGTCTGAAGAGGCGTTCAAGGTCATTGAGGAATATGGAGACTACTATTTAACTGAGGAAGGTATGTATATCAGAATGTATGGGGGTTCTAGAGCAGCTTCTCTACTCCCTAAATATGCCACTGATTATTTGCTGCATAAAGAGGCAGTCAGGCAGGTATATCTTGATGGTGTGGGGAGTTTTTTGTTTGAGCATAAAAAGGTAGCATTTCCTGCCATACCTTTTTGGCTAGGGAGTTATAAGTTTTCAAAGGTAAAACAGACTGCAGAATTTGCGTAGGAGATGGAGCACTTCCATTTTGGTGAGATGAAATTTCACAGGAATGACTCCCGGAATAAGGTAGCAGAACACTGCAAAGAGGCAAACATTCATTTTGAGTATACTAACTTCTGGGACAAGGACGAAGAAACCTTCAGGAGTGCAAAGAATATGACTGCCTTAAAGAAGAGATTTAAATAGAAAATCACTACTGTGGGTGGAAAAGGCAAAATTGTACATAAGACTAAGAGAGCTGAAGAAGAAGAGGCCAAAAAGAGAGAAGAAGATGCTAGAAGGCTAGCATAAGAGGCAAAAAGTTGGCTAAAGAATGAAGAAGAAGAAAGAAAGAGAGCTGCAGAGGAAGCAACAAAGAAGGAAGAGGAGGAAAGAAAGAGGAAGGAAGAAGCAGAGATAAAGAAAAGACAAGATGAGGGTATGATATTAACAGGATCTAAAAAAGATCAGCAAACTACTGACTAGATGGATACACAGGGGGAACATGATCATACAGATCAAGGGCATGGACAAGATAATCCTGATCCCCAGGAGCCTGCTGCAACTTCTGGTAGCACTCAAGGGCAAGCTATGTTTTCTGGAATGAATTTGATCCCTTTCATGCAGAAAGAAGGAGAGGAGGTACCTGATTTCAACACCATTTTCTATGACAAAGAGAAGAAACAGATTGTTAAAAGACCCGAGAAAAATATTGAAACAGGAGGACAATCGGGGAAGATGATCACTGGCAAGACTTTGGTGTATGGGACAGATGCAGATCCAATATTGACAGCAAGAGCTAGGGTGGCATTAAACCAGGCTATTGAAGATAATGTAGATAGGCTGATGATGCATCTTGAGTAGTCCAAAAAGAATGCAGCTCAATTAAAAGAAACACTGAAGAAAGAGAGAGATGAAGGTCATAAGTTGAAGAGGAAATTTGAGGACATGCATAATGAAGTGAGGACTTCAAAGACTGAACTCCAGACTCTGCAGGACAATAAGGAGGCTTTAGAAATTTCTGCAGGAAAAATGGAAAAAGATGCTCAGAACAACTTAGCAGAATTACAAAGGCTGCAGCTAGAGCATCAAGTATTGAAATATGAAAAAGATAACCTTTAGGTGTCCTACGAAACTCTAAGTACAGAGAAGGTCCAGTTGCAAAACAAGGTCATTGAGTTAGAATCAGAGAAGGCTGCCACTGAAGAAAAAGAGAAACAATATCAAATGCAGGTAGTAGTTTTGGAGGGACATAATGCTTCATTGACAGCATCACTGAAAGATGCTATGGAACAGAAGACAGACGTCCAGCCTTTGAAGGAACATGTTCTAGCTCAAAGAAGGAAGATCCACCAACTACAAATGCGCATTGAGGAAGAAAGGTGTAAGATTTTGCAAATAGATAGAAGAATGGAAGAGATTTTGGATACTACGTCTTATTTTTTGGATAGATCTCAAGAGATTCTAGAGATTCTGATAGGAAGAATAGTGTGGATAGAGACAAATGAGGAACCTCCTGCGGAGTTACCAGTTAAGGATCGGCAGAGTTTGAAGCAGGATTATGATTTATTGGAGTTTGCAATCAATATTGCGGAAGAATTCAAGAAAACTGTAAAGAAAACAAAGGGATTATGTGCTGAATACTGCAGAAAAGTGTTGGTCACATACAATAGATGCCAGGTTTCTGCAGAAAAAATATTGGATGCGATACCGGAACATGAGCTGTTCATAGAACATCTATAGAACAGGTATCAGGAAGACGATTAGGAGATCCAACAAGTCAAGGATCTAGATGAACAGATTCTGAAGAATGCAGTGGCTCATGCAGCAGTAAGTATCCACTTACTAGAAGACCAGCTGCTCCTGAGTCCGACGAGAATAGAAGTAGTTAAGAATCAGGCTGCTAAGTATGAGATAAATATCCATTTTAAAGGCATAGCAGCAGAGGCCCAGGCATGGAAATTTTTTATAAATGACCAAGCGAGCCCCTCTTCATAAATTGTTCTATTAAATTTTGATTTAAAATGTAATATATTGTATAAATTATGAGCACTTACCACAAGACAAAATTTTGGGATTGAAAGGCCGGGGAAGCCCAAAGGTTTTGCTTTTTTGAATAAATATAGGAGAGTTTAGATGTAGAAAGGGTTCTTTTCCAAGCAATTTTTGAGTATATTGTAAGAAGAACTATTTCCTTTTGCAATAAAGAATTACAAGCTTATGCTAGAGAAAGTTTGGTGGAATGTTTCAAATGCTTTGCTATGGATCAGTTGAATGTGAACTATTTCGTTTTTAGCTTATGTCCATTAACTATGAGATCATTCTAACTCATTGCATTTCTGTTTATGTTATGAATGTCTTATAGTTTATTCTATGAAATTTCCACCGTGAGTAATGAAGGTTGTCATAAACAATAAGCTATCTTGTTGTTCATATTTATGTTCATGTTCATGTGTTTTGAAATAAGTAACAACTATTTGTAATTTTTCTTAATACATGCACAGAAATACATTACTCATTGATAACTGATAATTTTTTGCTCCCTGGGGATAGGTTAGTTAGTTGTAGTTATTTTCTAGTTGTTTGTGATTTAGATGCGAGAGAGGTAAGAACCTGCGCATCACATTGTGACACTCCTCGTTATCTCTATCAATTTGCATTTTTAGATAGGCACTTGCACATCATAACTTAAACACAAAAAACTAAAAATATATACGGTGGACCGGGCCGTAACCGGTAAAACCTTTTAATTTGTTACTTGACCTACAGTAGCCAGACCTTAAACTGGATGAATTCCCCATACCAAATAGTAATGGGCTAGCTGGGAACGTTTATTGGGGAGAATCCCTAACTGTTGCTACCTGCGATTTTCTAGGCCTCAACAGTTTTTTGGCGCTAGAAGGAGGGCCACCAGTGCATGGATGGTCGAGGAAACTCATTTCCTCAAAATTACTCCACTGGTGACAGTTCTGAAAGTAGTTTGTTTCACGAATCCACTCCTGAAGATAAAGAGAAAGGGTATCTGTATCCTGTTGATAACAAAGTAGTTAATGATTTAAGAAGAATCATGAGGGCATATGCGAAAAATATTGGAGGATTACCTATCATTTCTGTATTACCTAGAAGAGAGTATTAGAAGAAAGATCGACCTCAATTAGAAGACTCACTGTGGGTAGAAGATCTTAAAGAACTTATAGAAGCAGCCTTACAGGAAATTGATCAGCCTTTGAATCAAGTGAATCCAGGTTCATCTTATTGTTCACCTTGCCAGACCCCTGTTCAATCACCACATCATTCTCCACTCAGAATCATGGCTAATGTAAATGCAAACCAACCACCTCCACCACTTGCTTGGAGATCTAGGTCACCTTTAAATTTGACACCTCCCTTGCACGATTTGCCTCAAGCTTTTGACAAGATGCTACCCAAGTTTGAACCAGGTGAAGGAGTTTTGGTAGATGATCATTTACAAAGAATTAACCTGGCTATAGAAGGATTACGAGTCGGGGAGCATGAAGATGTAGTGTGTAGATTGTTTCCTCACACTCTGAAAGGAAAAGCAGCCTCATGGTATTTTTCACTTCTTGCAAATTCAATCACTGATTGGAACACATTTGAGAGAATGTTTAGAAGTAAATATGCAGTTCAAAAAACTGATGCAGCCTTAATGAAGGGGTTATGTGCTCTAAAGAAAGAAAGAAAAGAAAAAGTACATGATTTTACTCAAATATTTGCTGCTTACCTAAACAATTTTACTGCATTAAATAAGCCATCTGAAAATGCTCTGATAGAATACTATACCTCAGCCCTTGGGCATGATCCAGCTATTTTTGCCAAGAGATCAGTGAGACCTACATTAGCAGAAACTTATGAAGAAGCTGAGAAGGTGGAGGCTGAGATGGAAAGCATAGAAAATTATCCTGTGCAGTCGGAAGAAAAGAATTTTGAAAGCAAGAAACCTTTATTACCCACTAAACCTAAGGATGAGTAGTCATAAGATTTTGAAGGGATGTTGAAGATGATGCAAAAGTTATCTAACAGAGTGATAGATTTAGAGAAAGAAAAAGAGGCTCATAAATCATATAATCCTTATTATAAGAAAAGGGAAGACAACAGTCAAAATAAGCCTCCTCCACATAGTCCTGCAGCAATGAATTTAACTGATGTAGGCATGGATAATTTTTGTACTTTTCATCAACAACCTCATTCTGAGAAGAATTGCCCCCAATGGATAAATTCTATGACACTGGTAATGAATCAATTATTGGATTCCAAACTGACAGAAACTGGTAAGGAGGAAGAAAAAGATAATCAATCTACAGAAAAACAAGAGGAGGATACTCTGGTTTTATGGGACTGTGTCTCAATGTTTGATACAGAAGAAGAAGATTCTTTGAAACAAGAGGAAACATCAGAAACCAATGTGACAACAAGTAGTCAAAACTTGTTAAAAGAAGACAAGTCAATACTTCCTAAGATCAAGAAACTTCAAGAAAATATGAATAAGATACAAAAGAACACTACAATTGTTAAAATATCTGAATTTACCATTTCAAGTCAAAATCCGAAGAAAATTAATATGCCTGTTAAGCCTATTGAAGACAAGGTTGAGAGTGTCAAGAAGAATCTCAAAGAACCTGAGATGGGGTATGATATTGTGGAAGACATTAAAAAAGATAAGTCAAATATCTCATTATTTGAAATGTGTGATATCTCATTGTTTGAAATGTGTAATGTACCTCAGCAGAAAGAGAAATTGTTAAAAGCACTTGAAGTACCAGAAGAAGAGCTTCCCACTGACAACCAACCTGAAGAAGAAATTGGTGAAGCAAGTGTGGGAGGTAAGTCTAAGTATAAAACCCCATCATTTCTCCTAACTTTTGAGATTTTTAACTATAATGTGCACAACTGTTTAGTAGACTTAGGAGCATCAGTCAATGTTATGCCATTGTCAGTCTGCAAGAAAATCAATGGACAACCCAAACCATCTACTTGGCAGGTTCTTCAGTTAGACAGGACAGCTGTGAAGGTGGTAAGGGAAATGGAAGATGTTTTGATTCGCTTATCTGCAGATGAGAGGGTATGTCAATACATTAACATTGTAGTAGCTGACATACCTGATGCTTATGGACTTGTTTTGAGTCGAGCCTGGTCAACAAGGCTAGATGGATACCTCGCATCAGATTGGTCACATTTATGGTTGCATTATAAGGGAAGTCCAAATCAAATAAAAGTATTGAGAGAGCCTCAAATGAAATACAATGTTACTTAGTTAGAGGGAAAGAATGAGCCAGTAAACTCTGTGTTGGGAAATTACTTCATTGAATTGGAACCAGGAAATTACCAAGCTGAAGAAGCCAGCAGTACACCTGCCACCCAGCCCGATCTCCTTCGATTTTCACGGGCTGATGAAATTGACTGTAAAATAGTAGATTTAGTTTCAGATGTAGTTTTTAATTCAAGTTTAGTAGAAGTAGATAGTTTTTGGGCCCTTTATTTTGATGGATCTAAAACATTGGAAGGATCAGGAGCTGGCTTTGTCCTGATTGATTCAAGAAAAAATAAACATTTTCTTTCTTGTAGATTAGAGTTCGAATTTACAAATAATACAGCCGAGTATGAAGCACTAGTTCAAGGACTGAAAAAGGTAATATAACTAAAAGTGAAAAATTTGAAAGTATATGGAGACTCTGAAATTGTTGTTAAGCAAATTCGAAATAAGATACACTATATTTCACCACATTTAAAAGCCTATCAAAATGAAGTTTGGGATTTGCTTATAAATTTTCATGCATTCAATATTGTGTCCATTCCTAGATTAAAGAATGCAACAGCTGATTTGCTAGCTACCTCAGCCGCAAGGCTAGTACCTTCCAATAATAAATGCTCGATTGAATTACTTTTTAGGTCTTTTGTTCCGGATATGATCACCAATCTACAGGTTTTTGACGATGATCAACAAATTTTGGAATGCTTGATGAATGATGAGACTTTTAAAGGAGCAATAATAGATGATGAAGAACATCAAGCAAAATTAAAATTTGGGAATTTTATTCCTAAAGGAGTTAGGACTTTGGAATGGATGTTTGATTTAAACAACAAGTTCAGAAAGCCAATGAATGTCAAGACTCATAACTTATCCTTGCAATTTGAGCTAATTAATTTGGGGACTGAAGCTGAACCTAGGTATGTAAATTTGGGAAAGTGCCGTTCTTCGGGCGAGAGGAGTAAGTTCATTAATCTGTTCAAACAGTACAAAGATGTGTTTGCCTGGACATATGAGGAGCTTAAAACATATGACACAAAGATTATATGACATGTTATCCCGATTAAAGATGGAGTCAAGCCTTACCAACATCCTTTGAGGAAGATGCATCCAAAGCTGGAACCTTTAATTCAGAGTGACGTGAAAAAAATGTTGGATGCTAAAATTATATTCAAAGTCAGACATTCATAATGGGTTTCAAATTTGGTGCCAGTAAGAAAAGAATCCGAAGAAATTAGGCTCTGTGTAGATTTCAGAAACCTCAATCGTGCGTCGGATAAAGATAACTATCCAGTCCCACCCATGGAGCAAATATTGCAGATGGTTTCAGGTTCTGAATTGTTTTCATTATTAGATGGATTCTCTGGCTATAATCAAGTATTAGTAGCTGAAGAGGATAGGCTTAAAACCACATTCAAAACCAAGTGGGGAACTTTTGCTTACAAGAGAATGCCCTTTGGACTCATAAATGCTGGAGCTACTTTCCAGAGGGCCATGTATATAGCTTTCCGCGGTCTGATTGGTCGTAGTGTTGTGGTATATCTCGACGATGTCACACTATTTTCAAAAAAGAGAGAGGAACATGCATTCCATTTGAAACAATTTTTCGAGCGTTGTCAGAAATATGGTATTTCACTGAATCCTAAGAAATGCGCGTTCGTAGTCATAGAAGGGAAGCTACTGGTTCATGTTGTTTCTATGAAAGGGATCTCGATAGACCCAAAAAGGATTAAATCCATAGAACATATCCCTTTACCCCATAACAAAAAAGGTATGCAATCATTCATGGGGACAATTAATTTTGTGCGAAGGTTTGTACTAGATTTTGCTCAAATTGT